>CM042690.1:142449803-143049803 GCA_023614405.1 Avena insularis | reverse complement strand
TTTTCCTCCTAGTGCTAGACATGCTATTTTGCAGGAACTTTTTGATTTTAAACAGGGAGAAAAAGAGATATTGCCCGAATCTTGGGCAAGGTTTTGTGCTTTGATTCATGCACAAGATGGAAGTCCATTACCTAAGAATGAGCTTCTTGATATATTTTATAATGGACTAACCAAGGAATCTAGGACATACCTAGATAGTTGTGCTGATTGTGTTTTCAGGAATAGGACTCCTAAGGAAGCTGAGGAATTAATGGCTAAAATAAGTAAGAACTATGAAGATTGGACTCCTCCTGAACAAGCTATACCTGAAGTAATTGTACCTGAACCTACTATACCAGTACCTATTCCAACATCAAAGAAGAGGGGAGTTATTGAATTAAATGATGAAGTGATGAAGGAAGCTAAGAAATATCTTAAGGAGAAGGGAATTAAAGCTGCAGATGTCAAGAATTTACCTCCTATAGAAGAATTATGTAAGCCTATTCCCTACTCATCCACTATCGAGGTACACTCTCTCCAACACTTTGATGAAGGTGATATCCCTTACTCTAAACCTCCTGATCAATGCTTAGAAGAATTCGATATCTTTATTGTTAAGCAAGATAATTTTAATAAAAGGGTGCAAAATCATCTAATGGAAAACACTAGAGCTATTGTTGAGTTGAAAGATATTGTGGAAAGAACCTCTAATAATGTTAAAATGATTGTTAAACACTTTCAAATGGTTCAAACTCAATTAAATCAACTCGTTAAAGTGCAAAAAGACTTGCTAGTTAATGCTGCTAAAGAAAAACATGCTTATGAAATTAGAACTAGAAGTGGTGCGGCTACCCAGGATCCTCTTTATCCTGAGGGGCATCCCAAAAGAATTGAGCAGGATTCTCAACAAGCTTAAAATAGTGGTTCTACTCGTAAGAAAAGGAAAAGGAAACATAAAATTGTTGAAGAACCCTCTGAACCTGCTATAAATCCTAATAGTATATCTATCTCTGATGCCGAAACTGAAAGTGGTAATGAAGAAAATGTTGTTCCTAATGAAGAAAAGGTTGAACAAGAACCTGAAAAGCACACTAAGAATCCTAAATACACTAAAGAAGATTTTGTTGCTAAGAAACATGGTAATGAAAGAGAGCCTTGGGTCCAAAAACCTATGCCTTTCCCTGATAAGAAACACAAGTCAAAGGAAGATGAACACTATAATAAGTTTTGTGAGTGGATGAAACCTTTATTCCTGCAAATTCCTTTGACTGATGCTATTAAATTGCCTTCTTACTCAAAGTATATGAAGGATATTGTCTCGAATAAAAGGAAGATCCCTAATGAAGAAATCTATACTTTGCTTGCTAATTATTCCTTTAATGGTAAGGTTCCAAACAAACTTGGAGACCCAGGGATTCCAACTATCCCTTGCTCTATTAAGAATAGTTATGTTAGAACTGCTTTGTGTGATTTGGGAGCTGGAGTTAGTGTTATGCCTTTCTCTCTCTATAAGAGGCTTCAACTAGAAAAATTAATACCAACTAATATATCTTTGCAAATGGCTGATAAATCTACCACTATTCTTGTTGGCATATGTGAGGATGTACCTGTTCAAGTGGCTCATAATTGCTTGATATTAACTGATTTTGTTGTGCTTGAAATGCATGAAGATGATAATATGTCTATTATTCTTGGGAGACCTTTTCTTACTACTGCAGGAGCTGTTATTAATTGTAATCAAGGAAAGGTGACTTTCAATGTTAATGACAAGGAACATACTGTCTATTTCCCCAAGAAGATTGAAAGGACTTATGGTTTGAATTCAATTGAACATGTTGAGGGCATTCAAGTTGGAGAAATGTATTGTCCCATACCAAGAGAAAAAATTAAAACTATTATGATTGGGACCATTGTTATCAAGGTTGAGGTAACATAATCATTAGTGGAATACAAAGTTTTGTCTCATATGAAATTGTTTTGGTAACGAGACCATATCAACCTTGTTAACAAAAGGATTTCATTGAACAAAACAATGTTTTCACCGTGATTATCTCCGTTTACTTCTATTCTATCCATTTTTGTTTTGCTTTCGTTTAGTTCTCCTTTTGTTGTTAGTTGCTTGCATGTTAGAGTGTCTTAGAACTTCTGTAGTTCTAGCCTTGTTTTGTCATTGCATCATTCAAAAAAAATCTGTCTGTTAGAAAATCATTCTTCTATACCTGAAAAATGCCCAAAAATAAAGTGTCTCGAAAAATTCCAGAAAATTCATATTAAATTTTTACATGAAAAAAGGGGCAGAGGAGTGCCTGGGAGGTGCCAGGGGGACCCACCAGGCAGGCTCACCACCTGGTGGCGCGGCCTGCCCTGGGTGGTGCCATGCCATGGTGTGGGCCACCCCTGGCCCTCCACTAACTCTCTCACCTGCCACTTTCTTCTCTCTCTCGAGTAAGCTCCAGTTCATTGCTCAAAATTGTGTTCTTGCTGTGCTTGCTCTCGATTTTTTTGATCTCCTTGCTCAGCCCATCTTTGTTGCTGAAATTTGGAGCACTTGTTCTCTGGTATGTGACTCCTCCCCTTGTCCAAGTAGATTTGTGTTTAGTGGATTATATCTTGAGTATTTTGCTGCTGTAGGTGACAGGTTATGAGAGCTTGTAAGCTTGTTTGATGCTTAGAGATATAGTTTTGATGCATGTTTAGGCCTCTTACAAGTCCCTATGAGTAGAATCCTTCATTTTATTCACTGTGCTATCACTTGTTTAATAGGTGTTTAAATTTCAGAATAGAAGATGAATGAGCATCAACTAAACCAACATGAACTATGGGTGCCTGAGGTCATGAAGGTCCACCGGGAGGAGGAAGTTTTTCCTTCCATTTATCCATGTTCTGAGTTCATGAGAGCTGCGGGAATTCTCCAAGATTTCCACACTTTGGTTTCTAATGCAGGGTTGGAGCACTTTTTGGAAGATGAACCTTGTCAATTTGTGAAGCTAACCATGTCTATGGTGCAGGACTTTCAATTTAGTCACTCTTTGCCTAACCCCATGGTCCACTACAAAATTTACAATATTGCTGTCGACCTTTCTCTCGATGACTTTTGTGCAGCTATTAAGGTACCTCAATGGGGATCATGTAGAAGGATTAAGGAGCGACCTGAACCACTCATGGATTTATACGCAGAAATTTGCCAAGGGAGCAGCTTCTCGAAGGAGAGTGGAAAAATCCGTCTTCCCTCCATTCGCTACTTTGCCTACTTTATTGCCAAGTGTGTTCTTGCTAGGAAAACCGCCAATAAGTTATCTTCATATGATCTAGCATTTATCTCTGCTGCTCTTAAGCGAGATAGGTCTTACAACTTAGGTGCTTTGGTAGCTTTCCGTCTTGCTGCTAACCGTGAGAAAGGTCGAATTTGTGGAGGCCTCATTGCTTCTCGTTTACTAGCATTGCATGGTTTAGTGCCTCATCATCTAGACCTACAGTTCCCCATAGAAAGGCTTGATTTTAATTCCATGATACAGCATAAATTTGTTTCCTTGTGGGCTAGTTTGAATGAGTTGTCTTATGAAATAACCTTTCTCAAAGCTGGTTGGAGAAAGGGCAAGTCCGAATGTGTTGTTCTTTTGCCTGCACCTGTTTTGTTTAACCTTGATAATAGGGAAGGATGGTCCCTCACTGAGGAGGAGCTTGACACGTACTTGGGAGAGCTCTCCAAACAGGAGCAGGATACTAGAAGGAAGGTCACAGATGATTCGGTCCAGCCCTCGAATGAGGGGGAGTCTTCATATCAGCAGCCTACTTATGATTGGGGAGCTTCTTCTTCTTCCCACGGGCCCAACTACGACCATTCTTATCATGATCCTCCTGCTTGGAACCCTTACCCGTATCTAGATTGATACCCATTTGGGCCAAAAGCCTAAGCTTGGGGGAGGTATGCCGGCATCGCACTCATCTCCTTATCATGTTGCGTCGGTACTTTGTATATTCATGTTTTGTTTTCTTTTTAGTTTTTGTTCTTTCTTTGCTTTTGCTTTCTAAAACACAAAAAGACCAAAAATATTTCTGTTGTTTCTCTTTGGTTTGCTTCTTCATTTCGCCTTGGTTTGTTTTTCCCTTTTTTCTTTGTTTGAACTATTCGAAAAACCTAAAAAGATTTTGCTTTTCTTGTTTTTCCTTTTGGTTCTTGTTTTAAAAATCGAAAACAACAAAAATATTTGTCGTTCTTCTTTGGTTTTGTGAGTTTGCTACAGGGTTCGGCAGTCCTCAGTGGATATTGGTTTCATATTATTATTCAAGCCACACAAGTGAAGAGCAATAATGAGGATTAATGACAACTTGAGGCGTGGTAAGAGGCTGGTAAGGAACTCTATTTGTTTTCATTTTTGTACATATACTCATCATTGTGGGCATGCTTAGCCTGTTCATGTAGCGTGTATGTTATCTTTGGATGCTTAGTAGTTCTTGCTTTCGTATGATTAGTTCCATCTTGCTAATAGTTTGTAGCATGTTTTATGAATGTTTGCTTGCATTACTCTATTCATAACTTGGTATGACACCGTGGTATCCTCCTCTGAATGTTTCATTTGAATTGACTTGGCATATGCTCATGCATGCATATGACTGAAATAACCAGTTAAGCCTCGATGAATTATTTTGTCTTGAGGATCTTGAATCACTTTCATGCCATGTTTAGTCCTGTTCTGTTGCAAGCATGATTATGACAGCTATTGCTCTCTCGTTTGTTGCTCCCTTACTATTTCTAGCCTTCACTTACACTGAGTATGTTTTACTCAAGTTTCCAACTCCTTAAACCAAATATTTCCAAAGTGTCCACCATACCTACCTATTAGCATCATTTGCTACTTCCGTGTATATTCAATATGCTTTGTTTTCTTCCGAATAAAATGCTTGCTTGTTATGAGAAAGTTAGTTAGTAAAGATCTCACGAACTTGATTGGCACACTTTATTTTCTGCACTTAATAAACTTGAACCATTGTGACTGTCCATGAAAGTTATATGCTTGCAAATTATAGGCTGGGAATTAGCAGAACCCTGTTGTCACGGGGAACGCTTTCAACACTTGTAAATATATACCCAGTTGATTACCATGCTCTTTTGTTTGCGGATGTCGTCAGTGTGAAATAAAAGGGGAGCTTGTAGGTCCATGGAGTTATGTATGTGTGTTAGAGAAACGCCTGGGCCGCTGGTCTAATCCATGTCGTCATGGTGGAAACCTACAGCGTAACCATAATGATATCTATGACGCATTCTTCTTATAGAAAGAGAGATAGCTTTTGAGAAAAAGAAAAAAAAAGTGATCTATGAAAAGAGGAAAGAGAGAAAAAGCACCATTTTCCCATGGTAAATAAAAAGATTGCTGAGATACTCATTGTATGCTTGCCTTGTCATTTTGATATGGGTATTCTTCCATATCACCGGGCAAGGGGTACCCCGTTGGCGGTTCTCTATGATACGCACATATTTACGATACAAGAACTTAACGGTAAATAAAGTTGAGTAGCATGAGGAGCGGCCCTCGTACTAAAGGGACATGGGATTTTCAGTTTATAGTCTGTCAAGCATATAACTCAGATTGGACCTCACTTTCACCTTAACCACATTAAAGATGCTTATGATAGGGCAATGAGAGCTCAAAGCTAATGAGTACCATACTTTCAGCATTTGGAAGCTTTTCAAATTATTCAAAACCTTTTCTTTTACTTGTTGAGTCTCCATATATTCTTTGAGTACCTTCTTGAGAGCATAGTTGTCATTCTTTGTGCTTGTCTCATTACTTGATTATTTGTGTTATGACTTTGATGCTTGTATCTTTGACATCTTTACTTCTAGTCTTCACTTGGACTTCAGAGGTGCCTTGGCATTCATAATCAAAGGCAAGCGAGATACCACTCTATCATACCTTGTTATGAGCATTGTAATGTTGCTTATGCTTATGCTTCATGCTACTTATTATTTTTGAGTAGGAATCTCATCATAGCTTGCAATGCCTATTAAGTAAACTTAGTTGCATACCCCTTATTATGAATTGTCTAAGTAGTTGATCACATGCTGAGAATATATACATCATATGAAGCAATTGTGTTCGTGAAAGTTCTTTTATTGCACTTAGTTTTCAACTGAATTGCTTGAGGACAAGCAATAAGCTAAGCTTGGGGGAGTTGATACGTCCAAAACGTATCTACTTTTCCGAACACTTTTGCTATTGTTTCTCCTCTAAACTTGTGTGATTTGGATGCAACTAACAATGACCGATGTTTTTAGCGTAATTGCCCTAGTGTCTACTTTTGTGCAGAAAATCAACTATCGGAAAAATCCAGAAAATATGCGAAAATCCTATTTCACCGAAGACTCAGAGCGAGAATCTGAGGCGGAGGGCTGGGCCCAGCCACACCAGTGGTCGCAGGCAAGCCCAGCCACGCCGGGGTGGTCTGGTCGCCTGCACTCCCCTCGGTCTCTCTCTTCGCCTATAAGTTGCCTTCTGACCCAAAAACTCAGGGGGGGCGGCGTTTTTCCAAAAGGAGTTCCGCTCCGCCGCCACCACCAGATTCCATGAAACAGCACCAGAAACTCCGTTCTGGCACCCTGCCGGGACAGGGAATTGGAGGAGATCATCGCCATCATCATCACCATCGCTTCGCCATCGACCATCCATGTTTCCCCCATCTATGAGTGAGTAATCCCCTGATGTAGGCTATGGGGATGGTAGGGATTGGATGAGATCGTTCATGTAATGGCATCGGATTGTTAGGGCATGGTGCCTAGTATCTTTTATTAGTGCTTTATGACCTTGTTGCGACTTGTTATGCTTAATGCTTGTCACTAGGGCCCGAGTGCCATGATTTCATATCTGAACATGTTATTGATTCATTATGATAGTATTGTTTATGGTCTTATCTGCAAGTTGTATACACACGTTGTTGTTCGGAACCAATGGCCTCGAAGTGACAGAAATCGGGATAACTGGAGGGAATGGCTTTGATGTGAGGATCACATGTTTTCACGGAGTGTTAATGCTTTGCTCCGGTGCTCTATTAAAAGGAGCACCTTAATTGCCAGTAGTTCCCTTGAGGCCCCGCTGCAAACGGGCTGGCAGGACAAAATATGTTGTGCAAGTTCTCATTGCGAGCACGTATGACTATATATGGAGCACATGCCTAGGATTATCTAGTACTTGGATGCTTTATCTTATTTATCTGCAATTGCCCTATGTTCTGATTGCTATGTGAATTGTCTTGTCCATGCAACACTCGTCCATCCATCCCTATGCCTACCGCACTTTTCGAATCCTCTTGTTCGCTATTATTCTGCTTGTCTTTACTATCTTTGCTACTTTACTATTCCTACTACAAAACTGTTGCTACTGATAAACTGTTGTGAGCAAGATTGTTTCTAGGTGCAGCTGAATTGACAACTCAGTTGTTAAGGCTTATAAATATTCTTTGGCTCCCCTTGTGTCGAATCAATAAATTGGGTTTCACTTCCCTCGAAAATACTGCGATACACCCCCTACACTTGTGGGTCATCAGTTTGTCGCAAGAACCGGCACCTTTCTCGAGAAAGAGTTTCTTGCAAAAGGAGTGAGTGGAAGGAAAATTGAGTTAGATGAAATTGTTGACCCTTCTCTCCAAATTCCGAGTAGCGCAACGGAAGTTGTTCTGAAACCGCTCTCCAACATGGAGGAAGAGCCCATTGATGATGATCAAAACAATGACATCGAGACTCCTGAGGTTCGCAGGTCTACAAGGGTTTGTGCCACTCCTGATTGGTACAGTAGCCTCATGATGTCTGTCATCCTAGATGAACAGGAAGAACCTGCAAACTACAAAGAACCTATGGATAGTGCTGACTCCGAGAAATGGCTGGAAGCCATGAAATCCGAAATAGGATCCATGCATGAAAACCAAGTTTGGACCTTGGTGGATCTTCCAGAAGGCCGCAAGGCCGTGGAAAATAAATGGATCTTTAAGAAGAAGACAGATGCGAATGGTAACGTGACCGTTCACAAAGCTCGACTTGTCGCAAAGGGGTTTTGACAAATTCAAGGAGTTGACTGCGACGAGACTTACTCTCCCGTAGTGATGCTTAAGGCTGTCAGGATTTTAATAGCAATTGCAGCACATTTTGACTATGAAATTTGGCAGATGGATGTCAAGACCGCATTCCTCAATGGTCACATTAATGAAGAGTTGTATATGATGCAACCGGAAGGTTTTGTTAATCCTAAGGATGCTGGAAATGTTTGTAAGCTTCAACGGTCCATTTATGGAATGAAGCAAGCATCTCGGAGCTAGAACCAACGTTTTGATCAAGTGATCAAGAGTTTTGGATTTGTCCAAAACCAACAAGAGTTCTGTGTTTACAAGAAAGCGAGTGGGAGCTCAGTTGTTTTCTTGGTAGTATATGTGGATGACATATTACTCATGGGAAACAATGTGGATCTTATGAAAAGCGTGAAAGCATATTTGAGTAACCAATTTTCCATGAAGGATCTAGGTGAAGCTGCGTATATATTAGGAATCAAGATCTATAGAGATAGATCAAGGCACCTAATAGAATTGAGTTAGAGTACTTACATAGAAAAGATTTTGAAGAGCTTCAAAATGGAAAACACCAAAAGGGGTTTTACACCTATGATGAAGAATTGCAAAATAAGTATGACTCAATGTCCTGTAATGGACAATGATAGAGAGAAGATGTCTTATATCCCCTATGCTTCAGCCATAGGATCTATCATGTATGCAATGCTGAGTACACGACCTGATGTGGCATTGGCTCTTAGTTTGACGAGCCGATATCAAAGTAATCCAGGATCGGATCACTGGATAGCTATGAAGAATATCCTAAAGTATCTGAGAAGAACAAAGGATATGTTCCTAATCTATGGAGGAAATGATGAAGCTCTAAACATAACGGGTTACGTAGATGCAAGATGGAATTCAGATCATGATGACTCAAAGTCTCAAACAGGATTTGTTTTCTTGGTGAATGGTGGGGCGGTAAGCTGGAAGAGCAAGAAGCAGCCGGTGGTGGCACAATCTTCAATGGAGTCTGAATATATTGATGCGGCTGATGCAGCAAATAAAGCTGTTTGGCTAAGGAATTTCATCATCGAACTAGGAATTTTTCCCAATGCGCAAGACCCCGTGACGATCTATTGTGATAACACGGGTGCTATTGCAAACGCAAGGGAACAAAGAACTCATTCCACAGCCAAACACATCAAGCTTAGATTTCACGTCATCCGGTAGAATGTTGACGAAGGTGAAGTCAAGATTTGCAAAGTAGATACGGAACTGAATGTGGCAGATCCTTTGACTAAAGCTCTTCATCTAGAAAAGCATGAACAACACCGAGATTCCACTGGTGTTAGGTTCCTGCCTATTGTAAACTAGTTTTGTTTATACTCTAGTGCAAGTGGGAGACTGAAGGAGTTATGCCCTAGAGGCAAATAATAAAGTGTATTATTTGATGTATATCCTATATGTTCATAATACGTTTCATATTGTGCTATAACTGTGTTAATACGAAACATTAATACACCTGTGGTATGTAAACAAACCGTGTCTCTAGTTACCTCTAGTGAACTAGTTCATTGGTCATGAGGATGATCTGTATTTCAAGATCATGGGCATTTATGCCAACTGACAATGAGGTCATGTTATTAGTTGAATAACATGATAGACAAACATCCGACCGTTATATCTTAATGAGATCTAGTTACAAAGTTCACTATTGATGATAAAACACAGAGAACCTCGCAACCTGATCCTTTGACTGTGAGGTAATGCAAATCACCATTCCGGAAGAAGCTTAGATGGTTATCAAGAATCATCTCGTAACAGGGTGATCAAAAAGGTGCCACTCAGGTTTTCCGAAGGGATGCATAGAAGAGTACATATCAAGACCAGTATTTGTCTAGTCCATGTAACAGACAGATACATGTGGCCATCTCGGTGACGTTGCATTGATAAAGCTTGCAAGCATGTGACTAGGTCACGGAATGCAACGGCATGAGAATGAGAAAACAAGTTCATCGGTAACGAGATCGAACTAAGGTATGGAGATACTGGAGATCAAGTCTCAAATGAATTAGGTATCGAATGACAAAGGGAACAGGGAACGACTATCTCAGGGTTCGAGCGATTGTATTCGTGAAACGCACGGGGGTCACATGGCCATCTAGGTCCCTCTGTTGATCATTGATGTGAGAGTGGTCTCAATCATGTCCGGAGTGTTTCCGAACCGAAGGATGTCACGCTTAAGGGTAGGGACGCTTAGGGTAGATGAGGTATCGTAAGAGAAATAGAGAGCGAGAAACCGGAATAGTTTCGGGTAACATCCGATGAAGATCAGAAGGGGTCCTGAAGGTGTTCCGGAGTGAAGAAATAATATAATATGTGTATTTGAATGTTAATTGGATAATTAATATTTAATATATATTTTATTTTATTTTTAAAGGCTCCTTAATGCTAATGGGCCTCACCCGAAGGGAGGCCCAATAGGGCAAGGCGCCTAGGGAGTGGGGGCCAGCCGTCCTTGGCTTGGTGGGCCGCCCCAATGAGGCCCACCTAGGGCCGGCGGGTGTGGGGTTTAGTCCCACACCGCCTGGCCCCTGGGCGGTGCGCCCGCCCCCCCCTCCCACTATATATAGGGGTCTCCCCTCCCCCTTTGGAATCACCCCATTCCCTCTCATTCTCTCTCTCTCTCATCCACTGAGGAATTCTCTGTAATATTGGGGAGGACCTCGTGGGTGAGTTCTCCACCTTCACACTACCGTCGTGTGATCTACGATCCGGCATCTACTTCTTCTGCTGCTCCGCTGGATCAGAGTCCGGTTGACGTCTCCTACACCGGACGTGTGACGATCTTCGGAGGCACCACACTTGGGGTGTTGCTCGTCTTCATCAATATACGCCTTCCTGCGTAAGGCGTGCCTCGGTCTTCAAAGGTATGAATATCGAATCCCTTCTCTGTTACTTATGTCTACATAGTATAGATCCTGGTATTGGTGTTCGAGTAAATAGAAAATTTTGTTTTCTGCTACGGAACCCAACAATTAGTACATGTGTGGTGTGTAAACAAACCAAGTCCATACTAGCCTCTAGTCAACTAGCTCATTGGTTAATTGATGATCGAGGTTTCCCGATCATGGACATTTATGTCAATTGACAATGGGGTCATGTCATTGAGTGAATGATGTGATGGACACACATCCAACTCTAGTATTGCAATGAGATCCAGTCACAAAGTTCAATATTGTGATATCTAGTAAAACATAGTAACCCACTCCTTTGAACATGAGATCATATCTAATCACTATCACCGGAGGCTACTTTGACTGCAACAACCATCGCACCATAACTGGGTGATCATAAAGGTGTCTATCAGGTATTACGAAGGAGTACGTTGAGGCATATGCATAGAGATCGGGATTATCCCATCTGTGTGACGAATAGATACCCTGGGCCCACTCAGTGAAATTACATCTATAAAGTTTGCAAACATGTGACTAGGTCACGAGGATTTAATATCATGGGAATAAGTAAATGCGTTTGTCGGTAACAAGATCAAACTAGGTATGGAGATACCAATGATCATATCTTGGACAAACCAAGTATCGTGTAGCAAAGGTAATAAGACTCGATGTTTAAGGTTCAAGCGATCATGTAATTCGTGGAATGCATGGGGCCTTCGTGGATTCTAGATCCCGCTGTTGATCATTGATCGGAGACGTATCTCGATCATGTCTGCGCATTTGTGAACCGTAGGGTGGCATGTTTAAGGGTAATGGCGCTTAGGGATTGATCAAAGATCGTGAGAGAAATGAGAATATAGAACCAGAAGCATTCTAGGAGAATCCAAAGGATGTTCGGAGGGGGTTCGAAAGGTGTTTCGAAGTGAGAGGAATTAAATAATATGTATTTAATATTAATAAAATGAATTAATATTTAATGCATATATTAAAAAGGAGCATCCCATCTATATGGGCCTTCCCGAAGGGAAGGGCCTATGAGGGGGCCAACCACCTCAAGGGGCATGACCGCCAGCCAATAATCGTCCATGGCACACGCAGGGGTGGGGCCCACCCCACCGCCGGCCATCACCTCCCTTTAGTCCCACCCCGGATGTTTCTTGGTGGTGGTACTCCCATCTCCCCAATATAAAGCGAGGAGGTCCCTCCTCCTCAATTAGTCCAATTAGCGTTTTGCCTAGATCTCTCCCTCATGTGTGGTTCTTAAGTTGGAACATGCATACGGGGATAGGGGTTTCTCCACCATAGGCACACCGTCGTGCTACGGGATCTTTGGTACTAATCAATCTTCTTCCGCTGCTTCATTGGATCGGAGCCAAGGGACGTATCTATATTGGATGTGTGTAGAACTATGGAGGTGCTGCCAGTTATGGCACTCATCACTTTTATGCGTGCACGACTTTGAGGTCAATGTCGTTGTATGACTATATCATCAACATTCATTGGAATGTACGCTTTCCGGCCTTAAAAGGTATAAACACTTAATCCCTCCATTACCTTACACCTGCATAGAGTATATCTTGGCTATGTAATTCTCGTTGCTAGGATTTTTTTCTATTGCGAAACCCTTCAATTTGGGTATAACGATCCACTATCGGAGACTTACAACTACAACCACGTTGAGGAGAGACTACAAATAAGATTAAGTAGTTGGAAAAGTAAACTCCTCTCTCTAGGAGGAAGATTGGTTCTTATAAATCCAGTATTAAGCAATATGGTACTATATATGATCTCATTCTTCCAACTACCCAAATAAGTCTTACATAGATTGCATTACTTCTGGTCTTAATTCTTTTGGTAGGGAGATAGTGAGAAAAAGAAGTATCTTCTGGCTAAATGGAATGTGGTTTGCCATTCCAAAGATCTAGAGGTCAAGAATACTGCCCTACTAGGTAAATGGCAGTTTAAGCTATTATCGAAAGATGGTTTATGGAAAACTCTTCATAGGATAAAATATGTTGGTTCCCAAGTTGTGTTGGATTCACATTTTTGGGATGGACTTATGGCAACGAATAAACACTTCTTTTTCCATGGTTCTTTGTCTATTCAGGATGGTTCGTAAATTAGATTCTGGGAGGATAAGTGGCTAGGGAATGCTACGCTCCAGAACATTATCCATCTCTATATAATATTGAGCATCACATGGGTGATACTATTGCCAAAGTCCTAGAATCTTTTCCTCTAGACGTGTCATTCAGACGAGATTTTGTTGGTCCACAAATTGCATCATGGAATGCTCTGTTGTAGCTTTTATCCACGGTGCAATTATCACAAGGGGCCGATGTATTTCGTTGGAATCTACATGAGAGCACTCGGTTTTCTTTAGATTCTATGTATAGAGCACTAATTAGTCGGACATGCATGTTGTTGATAATGAGAAGATTTGGAAGATGAAGATACCACTTAAAACAAGATATTTGCTTAGTATATCCGCAGGGAATCATTCTTAAAAAGGATAACCTTATTAAGAGAAATTGGCATGAAAGTGCGACATATATTTTCTCGCATCATGATGAGACAATAAAACACTTATTCTCCCAATGTAAATTGTTGGGGTTATGCGTATGAAAACAATAAATTTTTACCCTATGCCCCTGAACCCCAGATGTTGCCAGCCTATCTATTAGTAATAAAGTAACGGGAGGGGCTTTTCGCGAACTTACCCTTGAAGACCGAAAAGCGTTGTCAACGCTCAGGAGAGCGTGGTTGATGTAGACGAGCCGACGCCGACCTCAAGGTCGTGATGAAGTCCTTGCACTGATGTGGCTCCAACGACTTGAGTGCCTCAAGTGCGACACCTCGCAGGGATTTACACACGTCCGGTGCCTGACGATGACTCCCGCTTCCCCGATCCAGCAGCGGTTGTAGAAGTAGAGCTCCTGGATCCGAATCCCGCAGCGCGACGGCGCTCCACGGTGAAGATGTCTCTCATTCACGCGGTCCGAACTTGGGACCAAGAGAGAGAGAGAGAGAGAGAGAGAGAGAGAGAGAATATCAATAGGAGGACTTCCCAAAAGTGAGAAGACCTTTATTGAATATTGTGTGTATTTATCTGGCCAAATACCCCCACTATATATAGGGGAAAAGGAGGTACTACCTCCCTCAAAGTCCTGGGGTGGAACTAAAGGAGAGGAGGGGGAGGGGCAGCTGCCGTCCGGCCCTAGTAGGCCCCACGCGGGGGGGGGGGCTAGGCCCAGTCGGCCACCCCCTTGCCCCTTCTCCCTCTCTCCTTTCCCTAATGGGCCCTCTCCCCTCCGGGAATTGGCCCATTAAGCCCTTTGACCTTTTAATTGATTTTATCTTTTATTAAATAATTATGAATAAATGATTAAATCAATATTTAACATTCATTCACATATTATTCAACCTCTATGGTTATGGGACACCTTCCACCTCCACTCCGGACATCCTCCAAACTTACCGAAACCCTTCAGGTTTTTTCTGTACTATTCTTCGACGATTCTTCCGATCCTATAAACACTCTCTAAGAATCATCAAGCCCTTAAGCGTGATACCCCACGGTTCGGGAACACTCCAGACATGGTCGGGACACTCCCGGACCAATGATCGACAGAGGGACCTGGATGGCCATGTGACCCCTGTGCGTTCCATGAAGATCTTTCGTTGTTTGAACCAGGACAGTCATGTCTTATTCCCTTTGTCTCTCGATACTTGCATTGCCCGAGATCTGATCAATGACATCACCATGTTGTGTTCAATCTCGTTACCGAACAATGCTACTTGACTCGTTCCGACAAGTGATATCCCTGTGATCAGATCACACGCTGCGCAGCTATTGGATATAACTTCTCCGAGTGGGCCCTTGAGTATCTTTCCATCACGTGGACGGACAAATCCCGCTCTTGACATATATTGCCTCTACGGTTTCCTCCGAGTACCTGAACACACCTTTATAACCATTGTATTACCAAGTGGCGCTTGATGCTATTTAAGCACTCTCGGGAGACAGTGATTGATATAGCCTCACGGTCTAAGGAATAGTCTATGAGGATCCATTTCTAATCATCGTAACTTGAACTTCGTGACATGATCAGGTCACGATGTTTAGGTTGGGTATTGGTTCATCATCTCATTCTCGGAATGAGTTGATTCCATATCCAACTAGCATAATAGCCACATGATCAGGAAACTTGATCATCTATTGACCAATGAACCAGTGACTAGAGTTTCACTAGGAACCCCTAGTTGTTTATATATCACACGTGTATTGATGTTTCCACTCAATATAGTTATAGCATGATATAAAACTTAATCATAAACTATATGAAATATGATAATAGTCCTTACTACTATTTGTCTCTAGGGCATATTTCCAACAGTCTCCCACTTGCACTAGACAAATACACTAGCTGCATTTGTTCTTAATCATTGGCACCATAACCGGTACCCTGAACATGCTTGCTCATGGAAGAGGTTGAGTCTTGGGTTTGTACTTTACAATCCCAAATCCTTTGCAACTTACTAATGTCACCTTGATTGACATTAATACTTTATCATCACATGATAACATCTATGTGTATGCATCGTCGCTATGGCAGCAGAACGAGGCCTGATTCTAGGAGCCTACAGTGACTTTAGATCAACCTCGGGGGCTTTCTCATGGGCACTGTGCCCTGGGACACAACATTCTATGTTAAAAGTGAACTAGCCCTGCCATAACATTATACAACACTTTAGATGGTACCCTTATCTATTATTATAAATATATTCATCGAAACACTAGTGCACTCTGTGCAACTTTTGATGTTTTTGTTCACCTCGCTTCCTACTTGACTCTAATCGGTATTACAGGAGTTTCCAACATATTCCCTTATAACATAACCCTTTATGCTTTAAGATATGTCATCCTTTATGGATTTGGAAAATATATCTACAGTTCTCTATTAGACACTGCGGACAAACTTAGCTCAACGTTCTGTAATTCAAACTTAATCACTTTCAAACGTTCCTTACATATTATGTTAAGTTATTATCATGGTTTTCTAAGATAGAACATATGTCTCAACATAGTGGATGATGATCATCCTTTTCTTTCTTTCAACCATTGATGTTAAACTTAATACTATTCCTAAGTTGAGTTATTAAGGACCGGTTCCTTAATTAACTTCTATTTCGAAACCCTTTTCAGAATCCCTTAAAGAATACTACATAATATCATAATACACTTATTATTAACTACTACACCTCATAAATCATTATTTATTGGCACTTACTCTTTTATTCTTAACACACTTAAGAATCACTCTATAATCTCCCACTCAAAATATGTTTCTACCATATTTGGGTATGAGTCAGTACTCTTACTCAAACTATGTTCCTACATATTTGAATTTGAGACTTATATTGCTCCCACTCAAAAATATGTCATTCACATATTGTTTTAGGAAGACTTTTATAGCTCCCACTCAATTTTATGCAAATTGCACATCTACTCACTATTTTGAACAACTTCAAATCCTTTGATCAAATATCAAAGTGAGAGATTTACTATGAGATACTAGTACTTTACCAGTTTTAAATCCTCTAGACATTAAGCACACATGAATCAAATTCATTTGAATTCGTCCAATACTAGACAAATCGTGCTTTTCTCATTCATCCCCTTTTCCACTATGGCTTTGCAGTCATTTGGGAAAGGTTCAAGTAACCCCTTTTACTTGTGAGATTCAACAACGAATTGCTTTTCTAATCTCAAGGGAATTTTGTTTCTAGGATTTCTCATAATTCTAGTTTACCATTATTTCCTTAGTAGTTCGTAGGTATGTCATATTCCAATAATCATGACAAATGATTCACAAATGTCTCCATACTAGATATGGATTACATTTTGAATCCTACTTCATGTAGTGAAAACACCAGTGGGGAAAACACAATGATCATTATCATTGATTCTTTCCTTTGTGAAGAGAATCGTTCAGGAACGTTTTCCGTTGCGCTTTTCAACTCTCTGATGCAGGGTTTTGAATCCTCATCGTGTTTTTCACTATCTTCCATTTGCTTCATAATCGAAAAATATCACTGAAAGTGAGCTTTCTCAAGAATGCACCAAAATCCAAGCAATACTAGTATTGCTTTTCTTTTAGTTTCAGCTATGGATTTCCTATTCAAAGTTTCCAATGAATACTCTACAAGGACTTATTCGCTATTGTTTTGGTCGAATAACCCCAAAACACTTACGACGATCCATACTAGATATGGAGCCGCTTTCACGAATTCAAATGGTTCACTATATATTCTAATTGAGTGCTAACTATTTCTAACTAATGGTCTCTACATCTACACTACAACGATTTATTTGGTGCCATCTATTTACCCATTTTGATATCTAATATCGTATTGTGATGCTTTGCATTTTGACCTTTCAAAACACTTTGCATTCCACAATTTCTTTTATGCCAAGCTTATAAAGTTGAATTTTATTACTCTTGATCAAATTGTAGTAATTAGATTCTCTTTTATATTTATACCCTTTGTTGATGAAACACTTTGATCATATCAAATAGTTTCATACTTATGTTTCCTTTGGTAAACTTATTTACACATTTAAACAATCATATAATGATAATTACCATTTTGTTAAAACACAATACATCGAATATGTATTTACTTTCAATATTTCATTAAACACTTTGTATTCAAGTAATACACGGTGTTCAAGGTATTTTGCCAAACTTAGGCATGATTTATATGTGATAAGAAATCAAATGACTTTCACATATTATCAATATAACTTTGAATTTAAACAATGGTTTCATTCATTAATGAATATATCATTAAGTTGGGTATTTTAAGGTATTTCAATATTATACAAATGTTCATGCATTATCAATTAGTTTCAAACAACAAGGATAATTCACATATAATCAGACGAGATATGAACACAAATAGAAATCATTCATAAAAGTAGAACAAATGTTTGTTACAAACTGATATGAATAACCGTCTCACAAAGTGTGACACACACTAAAGAAGTTCACAATCTTTTGATTACAATAATCATCCTAAACATAAACTAAGTGATAAATGTCGAGGGAGAGTGTCGTTGGCCATCATCATCATGCTCGTCATCAACACGCAACGTCACCTCCTCTCCAGCAAGCACCTCTATGCAGAAGGACCTGTTTTCAGTAAAATAGAACAAGTATCAAATATACTTAACACTGCAAATGTGTTTGCAAGATTATAACATTTATAAAATTGTATATCAAATATATACCTTTGTCATCGATGACCTCACCGGTGATTGGTTCAACCTTTACGTTCCTGAAACGTAATATGAACTCTTGGAAATTCAATGTTTTCGTATCACCACTCATGATGCTACTCCGGACATGTCCTTCGTAGCTGGGAGGCAACGATCGAAGCAGCACGCCTATCGCAAACAGATCATCCATCCAGTAGTCCACGAAGTGAACCAGTCTCATATGTGCATCAAGCATGCGCTCCAAGTGACTCTTCAGACATGTGTGCTCCTCCATCTGTATGGAAAGGAACTCTCCAAGCAGCTCGTTCTTCCACATGCGCACATGGCTTATGAGCTCTGCTCTCAGCCGATCCACCATCGAATATGGATCAAGATCACCCATGAGCGGATGGAGTTCATCCACCATCCTGTAACGCATTATTATCTGAATGTAGGTGGACATCTCTTGACAATAGTAGCGGTCTGCCAGCTCTTGTGGGGTCGTATAGTGATCTGGCTTAGTCAAATCCATCGTGCGGTGTATGCATTCTACCACATGATTCCTAGTAAGGAGATCATTCAGGCACAAAGCCAACTAGGGAAGTTGGATCCATCAAGTCTAAGTTTTTCACCCATTACCCATTCCTCAATGACAAAGTAAGCTTCATGGTGAGCCATCTCTACATTTATAATTGCAAAAGGAATTTAGACTAAGTTTATAATTAAATGAGTTAATAATAACTCCACTCATAAACACCTATCCCCATAAGGGTTCCTAGTGATAACACGACCCATATCAGCCACATCTCCCCCGATCATCACGGCCATCAATGTGGGTTCAAGGTGGACGCTAAACATCGGTCACATCATTCATGGGACTCGTGCTCGATCTTTCGACCATCTGTGTTCCGAGGCCATGTTTGTACATGCTAGGCTCGCGAACTCAACCTTAGTGTATTCGTTGTGCAACATGGATTCCACCCACTGTATGCGAACGTAGATATGTCTGACACCCGATCATCATGGCCTGCCTCATACCGAAGAACTTTCTTGGTGGTGAACACTAAGGGGGAACATAATCATTGGTAATTTTAACAGGGAACATCTTATTAGGCTACCGTCGAGTATCTAATACTAGCACACAATAAGATATACAAACAATAACATTGAATGTAAAGGCGATGTGATATGGTCCTTCACGTCATGATCTCCATCTGTCGTCACCAGATTCTGGCACCAGGGTTCCGGCACCGTAGACACCAGGGTACC
Organism: Avena insularis; assembly: GCA_023614405.1. Lineage (NCBI taxonomy): Eukaryota > Viridiplantae > Streptophyta > Magnoliopsida > Poales > Poaceae > Avena > Avena insularis. Next base: position 143,030,303 of record CM042690.1, on the reverse strand, counting down.
GGTGTCTTTCCGGCATGGTAGTCTGTCACCTCCATGACTATCTACTACTATGTAACATAAGGTAATCACTTTACCTTTGCCACAACCATATCACAAAGCAACGCCCCTGCAAAACAAAGTTAGACGCCTCTACTTTATCTTTGCATGTTTTACGTGGCTGAATGGGCTTTCGCACAAGAACCGTTCTTACCTACGAACTCTCACCACAACGCCGATCAAGTAGTTGTCTATACTACACCCCTTTCGGGCCCTCCATTGCAAATGGCATACCAACTAATGCGAGAGAGACAGACACCCCCCTAAGCCACTTTATACAGTACAAATCGTATGTCAAGCGTGGACCAGCCTCGCTAATGAACGCGTAAAGTCGGTTGGGGCCGCTTCATCAAGCATTACTGTGGTATACACAAGTACATGTGGTAGGGTAACAACTAAAAGATCAACGCCCACATGCTACATCTCGTGTGTTCTACCCGTACTAGCATTACTACGCATAGATCTAGCTCTGATACCACTGTAGGGGTTCCGCATATGAAAACAATGAATTTTTACCCTACGCCCCTGAACCCCTGATGTTGCCAGGACCTATCTATTAGTAATACAGTAACGGGAGGGGCTTTTCGCGAACTTACCCTTGAAGACCGAAAAGCTTTGTCAACGCTCAGGAGAGCGTGGTTGATGTAGACGAGCCGAAGCCGACCTCAAGGTCGTGATGAAGTCCTTGCGCTCATGTGGCTCCAACGATATGAGTGCCTCAAGTGCGACACCTCGCGGGGAGTTACACACGTCCGGTGCCTGACGATGACTCCCGCTTCCCCGATCCAGCAGTAGTTGTGGAAGTACAGCTCCTGGATCCGAATCCCGCAGCGCGACGGTGCTTCGCGGTGAAGATGTCTCTCGTTCATGCAGTCCGAACTTGGGACCACGGTCACGAGAGAGAGAGAATATCAATTGGAGGTCTTCCTAAAAGTGAGAAGACCTTTATTGAATATTGTGTGTATTTATCTGGCCAAATACCCCACTATATATAGGGGAAAAGGAGGTACTACCTTGCTCAAAGTCCCGGGGTGGGACTGAAGGAGAGGAGGGGGAGGGGCAGCCGCCGGCCGGCCCTAGTGGGCCCCGTGCGAGGGGGCTAGGCCCAGTCGGCCACCCCCTTGCCCCTTCTCCCTCTCTCCTTTCCCTAATAGGCCCTCTCCCCTCCGGGAATTGGCCCATTAAGCCCTTTGACCATTTAATTGATTTTCTCTTTTATTAAATAATTATGATAAATGATTAAATCAATATTTAACATTCATTCACATATTATTCAACCTCTATGGTTATGGAACACCTTCCACCTCCACTCCGTACATCCTCCGAACTTACCGAAACCCTTCCGGTTTTCTCTCTACTATTCTTCGGTGATTCTTACGATCCTATAAACACTCTCTAAGCATCATCAAGCCCTTAAGCGTGATACCCCACGGTTCAGGAACACTCTAGACATGGTCAGGACACTCCCACACCAATGATCGACAAAGGGACCTGGATGGCCATGTGACCCCTGTGCGTTCCACGAAGATCTTTCGTCGTTTGAACCGGGACATTCGTGTCTTATTCCCTTTGTCTCTCGATACTTGCATTGCCCGAGATCTGATCAATGACATCACCATGTCGTGTTCAATCTCGTTACCGAACAATGCTACTTGACTCGTTCTGACAAGTGATATCCCTGTGATCAAATCACAGCTTGTGACTATTGGATATAACTTCTCCGAGTGGGCCCTTGAGTATCTTTCCGTCACGTGGATGGACAAATCCCGCTCTTGACATATATTGCCTCTATGGTTTCCTCCGAGTACCTGAACACACCTTTATAACCACGGTATTACCAAGTGGCGCTTGATGCTATTTAAGCACTCTCGGGAGACAGTGATTGATATAGCCTCACGGTCTAAGGAATAGTCTACGAGGATCCATTTCTAATCATCGTAACTTGAACTTCGTGACATGATCGGGTCACGATGTTTAGGTTGGGTATTGGTTCATCATCTCATTCTCAGAATGAGTTGATTCCATCTCCAACTGGCATAAATGCCACATGATCAGAAAACTTGATCATCTGTTGACCAATGAACCAGTGACTAGAGTTTCACTGGAAACCCCTGGTTGTTTATATATTACACGTGTACTGATGTTTCCACTCAATACAGTTATAGCATGATATAAAACTTTAATCATAAACTATATAAAATATGATAATAGTCCTTACTACTATTTGTCTCTAGGGCATATTTCCAACATAAATTAGCTTGGTCTATATGGTCAATCATTCAGTTAGCTTCTAGAGTGTATCCCTATCGTAATGTTGCAAACATATTCAGCAACTATTACATGGGGTTTATCTAGCGCTTGCTATTATTTGTTCGTTGTGGCTATGTATAAATGATAAGGTTTTAAATGATAAAAGTTCTTCTCTTATATAGGTTATTTACCGGTGCACATGTACACTCTGTTTATGGTCATCTCTACAACGTGTGGAGAATCAAGACCTATTTACGAAGGTGTGAGCACTTGTAGGAAATGTCAAGGGATACTTTTACCCTACATCGATGGTAGCATGAACTCAAGATTGGTCCTGCTCCACCATAGGCAGCTTACAGTCCATGGTTTCTGTATTTCGTCTTTTTTCTAGTTTCTGTGTTTCAAACTGTGGTTTGGCTATGTGCATATAGTTATATAGAGACCGGGTGTAATACTTAAACATAAATCATCCTTTATTAAAAAGCAGAACTAATCACGAAACACTAGTACATAAGGTATCTCTACAAGAGGTGATGCATTTTCGAATATTGTTTCCTTCTCTCATTTTCTGCATATTTTGTTGCTTCTTTGGGCGACACCCATGTGCAAATCAACACGATGAAACCACACTGAAAATATTTGTGAAACTTGATTTAAATTTTCATATCGAGCATGTTTGAAACACATGCACATATTTTACCAAATAATAATGAAATACACACAAAAATAACAACCATCAAATAAGAACAAAATGGTACTAAAAACTATTCAAGAAACATGGTCGAAACAAATAAGTTGATATGAGGTAAAGCATATGTGGTATGTTAGTGAAATCTTCCTAACGCAATATGAAAACTAGATAAGACGTTGATATATAGAAAATATTTCATGGATGTGTGAATATTGGGATGGAACATGATATACATGCTAAAATATTACAGTACCATATAGGATTTATAATTTTCAAATTTTAAAATCAATGGTCAAATCTGTGAACAAGATTAGTCTTGTTTCGCAAAGCACGTTACTAATGCACAACTTATGTGATATGCAAGAAAAAGGAGGGAAACATGCCCCTCCCCCCCCCCCCCAATGACATGTGGGTCCTGCGTTATGGGGAAGTTTAGGGTCTATTTATGGTACATATAATGGAAAAACACAATCCAAATTGTAAAACAAGTTTGCAGCTTACTACAAACCCGCTATTCTGGTAAGCATTTTTATGAGATCTACTAAAGTTCCTCTTACGTGATCTTGTCTATGAATTATGGTGGATGTTAGTTGCATGCCCCACATGCATAGAACAAATGAGACACCACACACAAGATATAGCTTTGTAAGGTGATGTATTGGATAGTTCATTTGCTTGTTTTTTGTAGATTGTTTTGTTTCTTGACCCAACACATGTGCTAGTGAAATGAATAAAATCATACTAATAGATTAGCCAAGGTTCATTTGGGTAAACATTCATTAGACATGGCAATCCCACTAAATCTAGGTGCCTAGATGGAGTCGGTCTTTTCCAATTATTACATTTGGAGTATTATAATGTTTGTGTAACATGAATCTGTATAGCTTGTGAGTTATAAACACATTCTTTGTGTAAGAAGTAGGCGATTCAAACATGAAGATCCAACATGTTTGTGTCTAGGTCATGTTGCTTAAAGAAAGGAGCATGCACATAAATGAGTGGGCATAATATAATTTGTTATTCATTTTATCTACTCGTATGTGCAAAATACACAACCGAAAAGTGGAACAATGCAACTCCACAGTGCACTCCGAGTTTGATCCTCTCCGATGGATGCCAATGGTTATCGATCGACTCCAAGTTTAGACCACCTATTTTTATTTTGTGATGCTTTAGTTGCCTTTTTATTTCACAAGCCACACTAAATGTATACATTGCTAATATATGTTTTTAGGCTACTATTTGAGGAGAGGATACCAATACCCACATCACCCACATGCATACAAACAATCAAGGAGACAACATCACAAAAGATATCTCCTTATAAGGTGATGTATTATACAATATTAACTATATTGACTCATTTCTTGTAGATCGCATTTTTTCTTCGGGACCACCCATGTGCTAGTCAAATGGATGAAGCCACATTGAATATGTGTCAAAGTTCATTCGTGTATATCAATCATGTGTCAGACATATTGTAATATTTTAAGACTTTCGATGAAAAATACGTGAAATAAAAAGTCATCCAATAAAGACCAAAGTGGTATGAAAAATCTATAAATGTTCTGAGCATGGTTGAAACAAATACAGTAGGAGACGGAACACATATTTAATATTTTAAGTGGCAAGCCTGGTAAATCTTGTTGGCCAACAAGAGTCAATTTCTACCAAGTCTATGATTTGTAGTTTTAAACTTTTTGTGTTTTACTTAAATTTATATCTTGAAAGTTGTATATGCATCTGTCATGTTAGAAGTTAGTCAGCACAAACATGATGAAGAGATAACATTTTCGTGTCGAGGCGACCCTTGGGGAGGTGGAAATTCCTTCTCATGAAAGATAACATGTACATAGTGAAGACGGATGAGACTAATTTATTAAGGATGTATCAAAAGTTAAATATTAGTATCTACACACTTGCAATGCATGTCTTAAGATTATAGAGTGACTTTGGCATATGGAAAACAGGTCAAGAAGTGTATTGCGAAATGATCAAGGCAAACGAACATTGCAGATGCACGAACATAAGGGAAATCCATTTTTATAGTATAAATTAAGATAAATTAGTGATAAATATAGAAAATATAGTAAATACAAAAATTCCATATCCAAAGAAACACATATCTAGTGGGACCTAAAACGAATCTAATTATCAAGTTACTCTTGCTCTTCACCTTCCCTTGACAGGTCATTTATATACTTGCTTCGGCTCAAAAGATGGGTGGCCATGACTTTGGCGTGAATCCTTTTTATAGTAATGACGAGGTGATATTTCTAGACATAGTTGAAAGTGCATGTGTGTCCCATGTATGATTTTGGTAATTAATGAAAATCTTTTTGACTAGTGTTTTCATTGAATTATACTTATAAGAATTATCCATTGACATCGCTTGGACCATTTGTTGGCTTCAAGGTTGAAGGATGAAGAATGGTAGAATAATAAGGAATGACCAAGGAGATATTCAAGGTGTGATCCGAATAATGATCATGTGAAAGTTGAGCCTATTGAAAGCATTTATTTAAGAAGAAGATAGTGTCAGCATTCTTCCATTACTTCAAGACATCGTATTGAAGAGATAAGAAGATATAAGGTTGATTAAGACAAAATGCAAAGAGTGGATTCAAGTGAATCAACACTCGAAGAAGAAATGAAGTGCAAGTTTAAGATGATCCATATTGATAAGATCATATGCGCACAACATAAGGGTTTCCCCATGGTAGAACAATAAAAAATATCATATGCTTAAAGTTTGCCATCCTTGTTGATCATAGATAAATGAAGACATTCACAAACAAGAGTCTCTCCCATAGGAGCATGGTGAGCATTTCACAAGTCTCCATCAAGCAAGAAAGGTTATCCAATTTTAGGAGATCAAGATCGTCATCATCAAGCTTAAGTGGAATGTGCAAGACAAATGTATGATCTTGATAGGTTTTCTCTTTTATCCGTCTCGTGCTGTTAGTTGGGAGACTCGGTTATAGGATATTCTGTCGTACTATCAAGAGGGGCTCTCAAGTAAGTAACTTGGTCACTTCCTCATAGTGAGCTCAAACCTTTGCATACTTGCATCATATTTCTTGGTTGTTATTTGGATCTTATCCGTGTGAGGTTCTAGAGTTTATGGTTATCTTCATAACAAGTTCTAGTTCATCAAAAACAGATTTCACATGTATATCTTGTTAAGTTTTTAATGTTGGGGGTTTTACTGGTTAGTATCTTAGGGAGGTTTTATACCTATCTCCCTTTCGTGTTTTCTCCCTTGGTGATACTCAATATTTGTACACGCCGTTATCTTTCCAACAAAATTATTTTCATCCTATTTGGGTGGTATACCTCCGTCTCTTGGGGTGATGTCTCGTGTGGCATTTGTTGTGCATAAAGTAACTACACCTCAAGGTGAGTCTTTTGTAACATTTAGGGAGCATTACGACATTGCAGCTCTCCAACGGAGATTAGCTTTCTTGGAAGTGAATTCGGTATAAAATCATCGTCCTCACGTGTCTCGATTATTTCTACATCCGAGCTTTTTACTTATGTGCTTTATTTTATGATAGCCTTAATAATACTTAATGTTATTTATCTTTCTATCATATAGTTATTTTTTTTGCTTAGCATAAGTTGTTGGTGCACTTAAAAAGAGGCGGCGGCTAGGGTAAAAACCCTAGCAGCCGCCACGATCTACTTCGTCCTCGCCGTCTGCGATCGAGCATCGACGGGTCCCCGCCTCCTCTGCTTGCCGCTCCGGCGGTGGGAGGAGGTGGGGACCTCGGATCTGCGCTCGGCGGTGTAGAAGGGTCCCTAAAGTTAGAGTTTGGTCATCCGGCATCGTCGTTATGTTGGCTATGGCGGCGTTGTGCAGGACAAGAATAAGGTATGCCCGCCTCCTCTTCCACCTCGTCGGCGACGATCCTGCTGCTGGCGTTGAGGAGAGTGGGGATTCGTCTGGTCGCCGCTTCCATGGAGTGGTGGATCTCGTCCAGTCTACGTGTGTTCTAGATCTCGTTCAGTCTACGTGTGTTTTAGGTTTAGTGTTACAAGTTTCGGATCAATTCAAGGGTTCAATGACGACAATTCACCTCTGGGGCGCTGGTCCTTAGGGGCACGTGCACAAAGACTTCCCGACTGTCATCAACAATGGCATGCCGGCTCCGGTAATGGAGCGGCGACAGCGGCGCGTCGGCGGCTCGCTCTGGCGGCAGTAGTATTCGTTAGGTAGTCCAAAGAGCTCGATGTAATTTTTATTATGTTTAGGATACTTTGTACTTCTTATGAACTCATGAAATAGATCCGGATCTTTTTACGCAAAAAAAAAGTTGTTGGTGCACTTAGTTAAATCTTGTAGGTTTTGCGTCTGATAAATTAAAAATAAATCCACACAGATCGGACCACACACACATCGTCGTGCCAGAAGATCCGAGCTTGGCGTGCATCGTCTCAGTCTCCTTCCCCATCTCAGATCGATCTCAAGACCTCGACTGGACCCGGGGCAGAACCTCTCTGGTCTCCGCTCTCCGGCCAGGCCACCAACATGGCCCAATCCCCGCTCCAAACCCTACCCTTCCTCCTCATCCCCCTCCTACTCCTCTCGATTGCCCCCGCCATCACGGCGGCCGCGTTCTCCGGCCTCGACGCCTTCCTCGCCTCGTCCGCCGCGCGTGACCCCTCGGCCACCAACGACACCTTCGACTCTCTCCCCGCCAGCCTGCGCCGCGCGCTCTCCGTCCCGTCCCCGATCCTCCCGTCTCGCCTCCTTTCCCTTTCCGCTGCCGTTCCCGTCAACGTCCGCCTCGCCGGCTCCTCCTTCCCGGCCTCCTCCGCCCGCCTCCTCCCTTCCTACGTCTCATCCGCCGTGTCCTCCGCGCCCTTCCTCTCCAGCCGCAGCCCGCACCGCCTCGCGATCTCCCACAACATCCACCTCGACGTCGCCGCCCCTGCCGCGTCCTCCAAGCTCGCGACCAGGGCCGCGGCCGCCGTCCGCGCCCACCTCGATGCATCGCCCGCGCCCTTCCACGCCACCGCCCTCTCCTCCGTGCCTTACTCGCTTGTCGACGACCTGGTCGCCGAAGACTACCGAGCGCTCGTCGGCTCGTCTTCCGCCCCAGCCGTCTACATCTACCTGCTCGACCTCGGGCAACAGCCCCGGCCCTACGCCTACACCGCGGCCCCAGGCTCTGCTGATGCCCACTCGCCTGGGTTCTCCCGCTGCCTCGCCCCTCTCTGGGCTGGCAAGGAGCGCTACATTTGGATCGACCTTGGTGCAGGCCCGGTGGACTACGGCCCGGCGCTGTCCGGTGACGGCGTCCTCCCTCGTGGTGAGTTCCATCCTCTTGCTGCTCTCCACGGCCGATTCAAGTCAGAGAAAGCACTCGTTGCCGATCTTGCCTCACTGGTTCTCAGTGCTTACAAGTCGTTGCTAGTGCCATCCCTCAGAACCCCAGTGCATTACGAGAGCTCGTTGCTTATTCGTTTTGTTCACATCCATGGCGACGATAAAGATCCAGCTGGACTTGATTGGGGTTCAATCGAACAGTCGATTCGGGATGGAGATCTGTCCTATGCCGGGCAGAGCTTGAAGTTTGATTTTCACAGTGTCAAGTACTCGGAGTGCCCAATCTGCTCATTTGTGATTGCTCGCTCAACACACTCATTTACATCCAGGTTCTTGTTTGAGAATTACACGATGATAGTGAGCGAGTACTTGGACTCCAAGCGGATGAGGCAGGTGCTATCGGACTCATCGGAGGAGATGCACCGTGTGGCTGGGGTTCAGGATAACGATGAGTATGACAAGGTTGTGCCAGTTTATGTGTTTGATTTGGATTACGACAAGCTTCTCTTGCTGGATAGGTACCACCAAGCGGTAGCTTTCCGTGATATGGTTGTTGCTGTCAGGACAAGGAGCTCGCAAACGGTCAGTGACTACAGCTGTAATGGTCGACATGTGATTACAATGACTAGGAACCTTGAGCGTCCTATCATCAGCTCAGTTCTGCAGACCATGTTTGGCGTGTCACCCACACACCAGTCATGGAGCCCCGAGCACAATGCCACGGTTGTTGATTATACTTGGAGCACCGGACACACACCATTTGGGCCGTTCTCAGAGACCAAATCGCTGTCTTTTGTGCAGAAAGATGCAGCCTGTAGGAATGTTCTTCTTACCACCCTGAACTACACAATCACTAGTACAGTTCAGATTCTGGAGTCACTGGCTGCCCATGGTGGGGAGAATATACTCCTTAGAAAGAAAAGGCATGTTGAGTTCATTCAAAGGTGGAATCTGCTCACTTACAAGTTGGAGAAGGTGGTGTCAGCCATGTCCCGCCTGGATTACAACAAGGCCATGTACGTTTTGAGATCTTCAGACCATGATATGTATGCCATTTACACGTTGGTTTATCAGGCCTCTCAGGAGCTGGAGGCGTCACTGGTTTGCTTCAAAGATCCACCGTTCCCATGGTTATCAGTTTCCATGTCTGGAGTTTTCGTATTTGGTTTCTTCTATGTGTATTCTAAGAGGGATAAGTTGTTTAGGAGCAAAAGGAAGCAGTTCTGAGTTCTGACGGCAGTTCTTGTTGGTGGATACTGTTTGAAAGGTTTTGTCATGATGATACTGCAGTTGACAGCTGTCAGGAAGTTGCATCCTTGCATATTACATGGAGCTGTGACTCGACACTGGCAATGATGCATCTTGTTCCAACAAGATGAACTTGTAAGAGGTACTCTAGATTATTCAAGGGAAGCAATACTTCCAACTAGTCTTGTAAGTTTAATGTGCCTGAATTGCCCTTCATGCATAATGTTGATCTAGATTTTGCGGACACACGTATGTCTTATCTTGTTGACTAGCACGTGCCTATCATATTCGATGTGTGCATCATATTCTCATGTCTAATTTCTAGATAAAAACATCCTACAGTTCCAATAGTATGACTACAGAATGTCTGATGTTCTTTTGGCATTCTGTTTTTAGCGATCAATTTACTTTGAGAAATTTGATTGTCATATGAGTTATTGGATTACAAGACTATTTCTTGAGAACTATTGTAACCACAACTAGTGCCTTCAATCTTTCATGGTGTTTGTGTTACATGGGGAGGAAATCCTTCCGCTCTTATTTAAGCTGATGTCCTGGTTAAATTTCTATTGGTAGGGCAAACTTGTTTGAAAATGCTGGAGTTTTGGGTCCAGTCGTAGATTTCCCTGTTTCCCTGTTCTGTGTGCTGCTACTTTATTAGCAACCCTGATCTCCTTATGATGTTTGCAAGTTAATTCCATTAACACAAAATATTAAGTACACTTCAGCGTTTGGTTTCAGGAAAATTGGAGCCATGTGTTCAGCCCCCTTACATCTCTGTTTTTTGAAGTTGTTCTTATCTGACTTCGATTTATTATCATCCATGTTAACAAAGCCATTCTGCATCCAACATTTGACCTCACTCTTTGGAGCCCTGTTGTGTGCAAGAGGAAATAACACAAGCACTTGTTACGCTCCATTCGATATGCCATCCTGGTCATCCCAAGGATTTTCCCGGAAAAGTATCACCCTCGGCAGCTAGAAGCAGAAAGACATACATTCCGTTATGTGAAGTCTAGCATTCTTGTACCGTATCAACAACAACCCGTTAACCAGCAAAATTATGGTCCAACTCGCTTCCGGATAAACTGAGATATTAGGGAGTACTATCAACTGAAACGTGACATTGTCATCTGTATACATAGGCACTGTCATTCTCAATTGCAGGACAGCAAATGGAAGGACGTCAAAGTTCGGCATTATCAAATTTTGACCCCTTTAGCATACACATCATATATCACTTAAAAGGTGATACTTCTTCAGTGTACACATAGGAATTTAAAAGAAACAGTACAATAACGATATTATCTGAAGGGGCACAAATCTAAGAATACCTTGCAAAATCTTCTTGAAAGTCATCTGATCATCAATAATTTTGAATGTCTCCTCGTACAAAATCAGGACCCTTTGGTCTTACCAGTTATCCCATACTTTTCCATATCTGGCATCCGTTATACCGTCCTAAACCACAGTATTACCCTACACAGAAATAGCATAGTTTTATAATTATCATGCACTCCGTAAACTTAACCATCTAAAACTAACTCTATCACCAAAAGATGGGAGATGCACACATAAAAGAATGTTAGTGGCACCCGGGCAGCAATTTTTAACATGATTGAGTCATCAAGAAACTAACAAAAGAATGTGTTAGCAGCTTTAACAAATGGACCGCAAAATAATTTCACTGCTCGCTGAAATAGACAATTAAGTTTGTAGAGTTCCTACTTTGGAAATCTAAAGATTTCTTAATACAAAAGTATTTACTTTACTTGCATCATACTCCCTCCCTTCCAAAATATAAGATGAAAAAGTCAGCGCAAAAGTTGGCCATTTTGGGGTGCGCCGACGGATTTTTCGGCTTGGGTTTGGCGAATTCTCAGTCGTGACCCAGGCCAAGTTCGGCAAAAAGCGGAAAATTTGAATTGAATTCATAAAATACTACGGAATTTATAGATAGCAGGCGAGTTTCATACAAGGTTCGACGAAATTTAAACTAAAACATAAATTTAAACTTAAACAGGAATTGAAACTAAACTAATCCATCCTAGAGTTAAATCCATGGTTAGTCATTGTACTTGCTTAGTAAGTTCAATACGGCCACTGTACAACCGTAATACGAGTTTATGATCATTTAACTTGTGTGAGAGCGTCACGCGCGGTTAGTAAGCGGTACATCGCGATGTATTGCATGACGTGGTGGTTAGTATGACCAAGTGCATTGATGGTGTCCGGAGCGAAAATTAATTAGCCCATAGACCCCCTGACAACGCAAGAGTTTTCGGACATCCCCGCCGCCCTCCTCTACTCCGGAGCTCTCGAGGTGAAGGGAGATATAGGGAGCGGAAACAGCACGAGGCCACTTTGAAGGGAGAGAGCAATCGAGGTCGGCGGCGGTCGCGGTTCATCATCGACAACGGTGGGTTGAGAGGCGGTGCGGCGGCGTCGCTCTGGTGTTGCAGTGAGGAGCCGCGGCGATGTTCCCAATCTGACGGCCGGAAGGCGCTCCCCCTCCTGTCTACGCTAACCCTTCAACCACCGGCATGGATTTTTAGCAGATTTTTGGTTCAAGATGTCAGATTTTGGTGCTCTGTTAGTGCTATGTCTGCTCTCACTATGTGTCGTCTGTGTTTCACAGTTTAGTTTCGACATAGTTTTCAAAGATGATTTGTGTGCGGTTGGGGCTTAGGGTCTAAGAATTTTTTAATTTTTGCTACACAAATTGCTCATAGTGTGGGGGCTGATGATGACATGTCCATATTTTGGTCAGTAGGTTAATTCTTTCTTGATATAGGTTGCATATATTATACTATAGCTTAAGTCTGAGAAAAAGCGAGCCATCTGAGGCCATCTACCCGCGCGCGTGTTTCTGACTGTCTGATCTTCACTCCAAGTCATCTCAACCGTGTAGTTTTAGGTGTTGACCGGAGTCTTACGAGCTGGTCTCTCCCGTCCCCTCCCCCACCCCCACCCCATCTCGATCCCGTTCCCCTCCACCCGAGTCCCGAGCTCCTGCACATCCTAGCCCCTCCTCTGTCTCCCCCATGAGGTGAGCATGTGGGATGGTAAGGGTGAGATAGGGGAGGCATCATAGATGAGACGCTACTATGTGGGGCTACGCGAAGATGTCACATCATCCTCGCTGCTTTGACTGAAAAAATCAGGAACGAATGGCAGAAAAAAGGAGAAGGCCCCTCCGCTCCCGAGCTCTCCCTCACACCTCTGCTCTCTCCCCCCCTCCACTCACGAGGCCACCACCTCCCGTCCAGCTTCCGCATCCAGCGTCGGCCGCCTTGAACCTGCCCAGTACTCATTCAACATCGCCCTCGACCTCGGGTACTCGTCCGCTGCCATGTTTTGCCGATGGTGAGAAAGATAAGGAGGCGGTGAACACGTGGTACGGTGGAGATGAGAGAGAGGGGGCGGCGTGGTTAGAGACGCTCCTATGTGAGACTACGCAAAGATATTGCATCATCCTCACCGCTTTGACTGGAAAAATCAGGGACAAATGGCGAAAAAAAGGAATTGAAAAGGAGAAGACTCGCGAGGCATGCGATGACGTGGCATAGAGAGATTGGACAGAACTTGGAATCTACAGTAACCAAACCAAATAATCGCTGAACGGAAAGCATGGAACGCTAACAAGGAGAGAAATGATCGCGCCTTGCAAGAAACGGTCATGTTTCATATCACTTCAATAATTAACATGTATGTATTCCTGAAACAAAGCAGAATAAGCTGATTTTGACCCTTCTTACCCTCTGCAACTGAATTTTATTTTGAATATATTACTATATCTCAAGAATACATGAGATGCTTGTATAAATTGATAGAGTTAACAAAAATTTCAGTGCCCTTGACTTGGAGCATGCTCTATGATTAATGAACAAGCGGGTTCCATCGACTAAGTGGGTCCAAAAAAAATGTCATAACTTCTATTTTTCATATTGATTAAAAAATTATCAAACTTGATTACATATTAGATCTTGCTTTTATGTAAAGGTTCGTGGCAACTTCTAGCCATACCTTTTCTTCTAAATTTTATTGAACCCGTGAATAATTTGAAATATATCAAATATAACTCCTGCATAGAATTAGTATATACGTAATCTGGTTATCTATATTGACTAAACTAATTATTTAATAATCCAGCCACTTATAAATGTTGAATAGAAAGTTGTGACTTTCTTTGAAGCTCTGCAATGCAAATAGTTGCTAGCATCGATCTTGAGGCAGTCGAACAAGGTTACCGTGTGATCTTCAAAAGTTAGCTTGTTTTGACATTATTAATTTTTACCTTAATCATGTAACATGTCAGTTTTTTGTGATACTGAACTTGGTCTATTACTTGATATGTTTCATTTTGAAGTTTGCTAGATGTACCTTTTTGTTTACTTGAAGAAACACTGATACTGCTATATTGATTATGAGCTTCAATATGAAATAAGGGCCCACTTCTTGCGTCTAAGATCGGATCTCTCAGTTTCAGACATGTCTAACACGTAAATGTCATATTTGTCTACCGATTAAAACACTCAACCATCACATGCTCATATATTTAATTTATGATAACATAAACAAAATAAAATGTGTTACCAGTAGTGAGTACAACACACATATCACACTCTGTCAAATATACTGTAGGTGGCGCGGCTAAGCGCGCATGTCCACCTAGTGGTGTTTTATGTTCAGTAAGTAAAGTTTGCAGTAGGTATTTAACTAGTTCAGTGATCATAGGTTTAAATAATGTTAATTTGCAGGAGCAGGTAGTGCTTACTTCGCATTGGAGATAAATCATGGTGGTTTTTTCATAGCAAATGTAAGAAAGAGGTGGCCAAGAAGAAAAAGAAAGAAGCTGTAGAGAAGAAGGCATATGACAAGATACTTGCAGCTGAACATGAGAGGATGGCACAGAGAGATGGTCAACTTGCAGCATAGACAACAGAAAGTGAATCTCATCAAGCTGAACTGCTAGTTAACAAAGCTCTATGGTAGCCACTTTAGGTGAAGAAGATGATACGCAAGATTCTCATGTTCCAGTTGTCCCTTAACTGCTTTTTCCAAGAAGTGAAATCGTTCTCATGTCCCAGGTAGTTACAGAAGCAGTGCCTAAGTTTGGGATGATGGAGTTGTATCTAAGTATAAAGAAAGACGGGGAAGGACAAGTGCAACAAAATGAGATGTAGTTTGGAGTTTAACTGAATTTCTGTGTTGCAACAACTTTGTAAATATGTTAGACATCTATGTCCTTTTGGTGTGTTGGCTATCTGGTACTCTTGCATGAGTCCATTTCATTTTGTTTCACTGAATCATACACAATTTCTGTGTTTCACTGTATTATGTTCTTTGGATGTTTCAAGTCACTTAATTATGTCCTTTTGGTTACGTGAAATGTGCAAATGGTTGTTTCTATTTTACTATGATAAAGTTGTTCGATTAAGAGTACTGTTCTATTAACCAAGAACTATTTACTGTGAACTATTTTCTTTCCACTTGTTGTGACAATGCCACAGAATTGCATTTCATTTGACTCAAATACAAATTTAAACTCAAATATGAGAAAAAGTCAGCATATTCCACTACGTTGCATCAGGTTCATATACATAGTGACCAAAAGGCATTACGAAGTTGAGTCACTACTACACAATCACTAGATCAACTACTAGACGAAGACTAAATCATCACTGCTACATTGCATCATAAACTTGCTAGAGCATCACTCCCACTTGCACACATTCACACATTGAACATATATAGCGCACTCACTCTCACTTCAACACCTCACTGTCATTTCTTTACCAGTAGAACAACACACATTGCACATAGCACATAGAGCACACTCACTTCAATCTTGCCAAGAACAACCATCATCCTCACTTCTTCCAAAATCATCATTAGGTGTTGCTCATGTCCTTGCTCCGTTGTCACTCTGGCCTCCTGCTTCCTCATCTCAAGTTTTCCCCTCATTTCTTCTGGCCAACCAAGAGCATCAACAACATAATTCCCTCGAATGTATTTGTTCTTAGTCAGATACCCGATGTACTCTAGCTCCCAATGCCAAAAATTGTAGCCAGTTTGTGCAAAATCAAAACACATTCAAGTTTAGCTCCCAAACACAGTGTACCGGAAAACTGAGAGAGACAATCAAAAACTTGAACAAAATGCAAAGAACAGATACTTACCCCATGATTTTTACACTTGTAGTAGATCCATCAGGGGTGCTCCGACGTCCCCGAGTGGCACTGCTTTACCCTGTGTCCGCATTTGGGCACAATATGAACGGAAACGAAGGGGCCTGGCAGCGGAGCACACACCTAGGCGATCTAGCGCTGGACATGACGGCTCAACAACGACAATCTCCTGCGGCGGTGCCGCCAATTTAGGGTTACCGGCTTCAGCAGAGGAGGGGAATGACGCGAGTCGAGGTGAACGGGTCCAGGCGCACGGGGGAGGGGAGGGGGGGGATACATCGCGCCGTATCGTTCACTGACCACGCGTGACACCCTCACGCGAGTTAAGTGACCTTAAACTCGTATTACGATTGTACAATGATTGTTTTGAACATACTAAGTAAGTACACTGACTAACCATGATTTTAACTCTTGGATATGTGTGCCTCCTCCTACCAAGCTTCTCATCTCAACCACGGTCTTCTTCTTCCCTTGCTTCGTGCCGTTGGATTTCAATAGACGGTGGATGCTAGGATTAAGTCGCACCGTGTCACTGGAGTTGCCCTAAACCTCCCTCGCACCCAGATCGGCGGAGGAAGCCGCCAGCCCAAAGCAGCAGCCATGTTGCGCCGCGTCTCCGAGCTTCTCCGCACCACCCCCACCGCCACCCTACTTTCCCGCCGTCTCCCGCAACCTCACCGGCACCCGCTTCCAGCCCTACCCGCACACCCCCTCTCCGACCCGAGGCTCGCGTCACACTTCTATGCCACCCAGTCAGCGCCGGGGCCGGCGGCACGGCCACCGCGGACGCCGCGGCCGCTGCGAACGGTGGGAAGCCTGCTGAGGCTGAACGACCTCCGCGATAACCCGGGGGCGACGCAGCAGAAGACGCGCAAGGGCCGCGGGATCGGCTCAGGGAAGGGAAAGACGGCGGGGCGCGGGCACAAGGGCCAGAAGGCGCGTGGCACCGCCCGATTCGGCTTCGAGGGCGGCCAGACCCCGCTGCGCCGCCGTCTGCCCCGCCGCGGCTTCAAGAACCGCTTCTCGCTCACGTTCCAGGTACAACACTCTTGCATTTCCGTTGCTATGCTTTCCTCGCAGCAATGCGACCTTTGCTGTTAGATCACGAACCCAGATTCCAGTCTTGATTCCATGTATGTGCCCCAGTTGTCTCCTTGAATGTTGCTTTGATTGGATGATAAGAGGCTTTATGGGACAGTCTTCTGGCACGCAAGGTGCTTGATCTGTGTTCTGTTCACGGAGTTCACATACGTTTACTTTGCTGCCACTTATTCCGAGTTGTTACCGTGTTAAGGATCTTGTTCCCTTCCTAGAAGCTCCTCAATTAGGCCTGAAGGAGTTTCTGGCCGAGCTTATTATTGCCCTATTTGTGGTGGTAGGTCTTAGGCGAGCTCCAGGGCAATTTTGTTTCTCACTGTACAACCGTACAACTATGTTCCATGAGATGTCAAAGGCAGCGTCGGTGTAGCTTAATATGCGTTATGAATAGGCACTCAAATTTATAGGGAATGCAGGTGCATGAAGAAATCTTTTGACCTGAGCCTCTGGGATAGTGGAATTTTAAAGAACCCATGAGCTTTGGGAAAATGGTTATACTGAGATAACTCAGTGCAGCACGAGCTTGCAGCATAAAAAACATGGCTTAATGCGAACAATCTCATCATACTTCCCAATTTCTTATATCATCTTCTAGTTGGTGGAGCATGCAAGCAATGGTGGATCCACAACATTTGCCAAGATATGGCTTGTGTATTGAATTGGTCTCCAAACTTTTCTTTAATTTGGTGGATCTGTGGAAGACCTGAAGTGCTGTCTCTAATTGGACACTGCTGCTACTCATTGGCGGGGATATGCACTGATACTGTACAGTTCTATTTCAGTGTAAACTATTGGTCAGACAAGATCTATGGTTGATATTTGTTTGGGCTGGTGGCCAGGGCTTATATTTAAAGTTTACACATTACGTAATCTGTTTTTTTTTTTTGACAAGAAATTTGCGGCTTTATTAAACTTCAGAAACAAGTTCAGTACAAATGATGGTCCAGATATGATCTGGTACCTCATTAACCCACACAACGCTACTCTCAGATTCTGCCGCGCGGGCAAGAAAATGTGCCGCTCTATTACAAAGTCTACTTTGGTGAGAAAAACTAATAGAAGAAAAAATGTTCATCATCTTCTTGATGTCGAAAATCACCACACCCGTGGGTGGGCGATCTTGTTCCTTTTCCTTTAGCTTTGTGATCAGGTTAGAACAATCCGACACAGCTATCACCTCTGAAAAATTGGCTTCGAGAGTAGAGGACAGAGCATAGCGCATGGCCATTGCCTCTGCCAGCTCCGGGTCCTCAATGTGGTCATAACGGCGAGATCCGGCTAGCAGAACCTGACCATTACGTAATCTGTTAGGAGCATGGGTATATAAACGTTTATGTTATTAGGTGGTAAGCACTATTTGGTGCCATCTTAGTATGCAAGAAACCGGACTTCTTGCGCGTATGCAGGTACAAAGAAGTATCATATGTAGCAGGATTACATCTTTGTTAATGTTAAATATTAGATTATATTGCAAAGAGCACTGTGAGAATGTCTTTTTCATGGGACAAGCAAACCTTCATGTGTCCTTTTTGTTAACAGAAACGCAAGCATGTTACTTGTTAGCAACTTTGGTTTCCATTCATCATAATCCACAAACAGGACATGCCTATCCTTATATTATATAGTTATATCATGTTACATAACCTCTAGCAAATAAAGCATCAAACTTTGCAATCTAATGAATCATCTATATATGTTGGCAAGTCCTTCAGAAGGTATTTACTAAAAACTGATTTACTGTTTAAGCCATATAATGACTGCTGGTTGAGTTCAGGTTGCTTAGGTGAGGAGCAACTCTTTGTACAATATTCCTATTTTCTGGAATTATCTTCCTGCAAGGATCTATACATGTCCTTGCTAATTCATCCAGTGATTGTTTTGAGCAAATTATGATTGTTATTTGGTCCATGCTAATGTGTTTAACATCTACAAAATAAAGGCGGAATTTGTTATTCATTTGGGCAACTGGTTGTTCATTCTAGAACTTCTACAACAACTTCACTATTACTTTATATATGCTTCAAGTTCAGATTTTTGATTTGCTAATGGTACCTTAACACTACGTGATGTTATTTATCTTTCCTTGTGGTCAGCCCTGTGGACTGGGGAAAATTGCGAAGCTCATCAATGCTGGAAAAATTGACTCCTCTGAATTGATCACAATGAAGACACTGAAGGTACTTACAATCATTTCCTTCAACTGGCTATGTTTCTGTTCTCTTCTTTATACCATCAACTTCTCTTCGCGCTTTACCAGGATACATGTGCCATTGGTAAGCAAATAAAGGATGGAATTCGGTTAATGGGCCGTGGTGCAGAAGAAATCAAATGGCCAATTCACCTCGAGGCAAGTTTGAATTAGTTGAATCTTATAAATAATCATAAGCAAAATAGGTTCTTGTTCATTTCAAGCCATTCAGTGTTTGAAACAACTTGCATATTTTTGGAGTCCGACATTTAAGTCTGGTCTTTGCCTTCTAGGCTCTGTTCCTTTTCATGTTGCTTGCGATGACATAAAACTTGAACATGTAGATGTGTCTGTCCTGTAGTGTCATTTATCATTAAGATGATACACATGAGTTCTTCTTATTATTTATTTGCATGCCTGTCCATAGCTTGCAATCATGCTGAATACAAATAGTGGCTACTTTGTAGTGGTAGTTCAACTTTCAAAATAGCAAGTGTTGCTTTCCTTTTGTATGGATATCGGTTCATATAAGTATGTAATTGTGATGCCAGTGACTAAAAAAAGAAAAATGATTTTCTCGAAAATGCATTTCAAGTAAAACTATGTTGCCTTGATTATTAAGAGATACTACTTTCAACTTAATTGAATGGTACACATACTAGGTCAGTTCTAAATATTGCTGCTGTGGATTAGATTTGATACTTTATATGGTCCAAATTTTTGCCCTTCAAATGCTATTGGTTACATCATGTTGTCTGAATTCACTAAACCCTTGCATGAATGTAAACTGGCAGGTATCAAGGGCGACTGCGAGGGCAAAAGCTGCAGTTGAAGCAGCTGGTGGAACCGTAAGATTGGTGTACTATAACAAGCTTGGGTTCAGAGCACTTCTGAAACCAGAGTGGTTTGCAAAGAAGGGCCGTCTTGTACCAAAAGCAGCGAGGCCTCCACCCAAGCAACGGGATAAGGTGGATAGCATTGGCCGACTACCTGCCCCGACAAAGCCACTTCCCTTCACAGCGGAGGAGTTGGAATTCAGCGCAAAGCGTGAAGCTGCTAAAGTGATAGCTGCGTAGAAGGGCCATTCCTTGTGGGCAGGTTCCAACGTCCTCTTGTCATTCGGACCTGGGAACGGCATTTTCTTCTTCTGGGTGCAGTCCTATCACACCTGGGTTGCGCTGGATCCGCATATAACCCAGAGTCTCAGACTGCATTGCCTGTTCACCTTGTAGTCCATCCAGAACAAGAGATGGAGCCTTTGCTGTAGTGGGATAGTCATCTTGTGGTAATAATATCTATAAACGCGGGATCAGGATGATTCTGACATACATGTACTACACTATATCAAAGTTGTTGTGATCCTGTAACCTCAGCGATACGGGCACTGTTAATGTGCGTTTTCCTTCTGTTCAGAGTTCGACACGGGTGCTTCTCCCAAACATGTAGTGTAGTGCATGTATTCGCAACATCGGAGATACCGACATTGTGTGATTTGTTCTCGTTTCCACCTTTTTCTAGACTGTTTTTGGCATTACTGGCGATGTCGTCCATCCTTTCCTTGATACTTCACGGTCGCTTGCGGTTTAGTGGTGTTGCCAGCTCAATTAGTCTCGGTAACCTCTGGTTTTTGTTCGATACGATCTCTGATTTGGTAAAAAAAAAAGCTGAATTGTTGTGGATTTTAGTTTTCGTCGTCAAATCGAACAGTGCATTTGAAATTATTAAAGATCTTTTGAGAACTGCATGGTGTTGATATCCCTGTTGAGAGGATTGTTTATGTTTAATTTTCTTACAGGTGAAAACTATTTGTCTGGCTTTTGCTAATTCAAATATCTGTATGAACTTTCTTCTAAATTACTTTTTGCAAGAATTTTGTAGTTACATTTCTTGTAATATTCTCAGGTTTAAGCAAGTGTATAGCTGTACAGTCGCACTGGAAATTCCTAGCTTACGATGCACTTGATCTTTTAAAATAAAAAAGGTTCGTTAACCTCATTTTTCTTGCCCTTCAGTAGTGTTGGTAAACAGGCTGCATTGTTTCCTTTCTTTGTTGTGATATCGTACTTATTAATTGTGCTGTTGGTTTTGTCTTTTTACTAGTATATACTCCCGTTGGCGTTGGGAGTGTGGTTCTTAAGCCTATGCAAACCCGGTTTGACTGGTTTGGTCGGTTTGGGCTAGTTCAAAATTTTATACTAAGTCTAAAGTTTGGATTTTACTTGTGAAGAAAAATGAACTAGAGTATAACTGGCCGGTTTGTCTGGTTTGGCCGGTTCCAGTTTTTGGACAGGCTTAGGTTCTTCCGTCTGTGCTGCTCCCGTTGGCCTATATGCTGCACAGCTTTCTGGTTTTGCTCCAACGCCGCTTTGGAGAGGGAATTCGTCTAATCCTTTCTCCGGTTTGTTTGCTATTGGCTCATCGTTTTTTGTATTTCTGGTGTTCCACTGTTCTCTTCTTGATTTTATTACTCCCTCGGATCAAAATTAATTGACTCGGATTTGTTAATTAATTTAGATCGGAGGGAGTAGTCTTCGTGCTTTCATCAGGATCCTACTGTTCCTGAAGTACAGCCAATGATCAAGATGATGATTCCGGCTGTTTGGCGTTTCATACACAAGCTATTTGTCTCTTATCTTATACTACCTCTGACTTAAGGCTTATTTTTCTTAAAAGTCAAGCTATGGAGAGTTTAATCAAACTTTTAGAAACAACTATAAAAAAACTATGATATTATATTATCATGTGAAAATATGTTTTATGATGTATTAAAAGATATGGATTTTATATTGTAAATATTAATATTTTTTTAAAAAACTTGGTCAAACTTTACATAGTTTGACTTTTAAAAAATAATAATACAATCCTTAATCTTTGAGACGAAGGTAGTACTACCAACATTTCAAAATATACTCCCTCCTTTTCATAATATAAGATGCTTTCTCGACCGAGGTGCCGTAGTTCGCAGCCGTCGAAGTCTCTTTCGAGTGCGTTGTAGAGGTCGTGGTATGCGATCATGTTGTCACTTATGGCGTCGCACATGTTCATGGTCTGCTGTACCATGAGGTTGGAGTCGCCATAAATGACGAGTCAAGTTACATCGCAGGCTTTGGCCATTCGCATCCCGTGGAGCGGGGCCTCGTACTCCGCTTTGTTGTTGGATGCACAGAACTTCATCCCCATCCACAGTACATACCACATCTTGTCACCCTGTGGAGATGTCAGGATGACGTCGGCGTCGGCATCGGTTCCCTCTCGACGTTTGGATCCGTCGAAGTCCATTATCCATAGACTGAACATGTTTGGTGTACCTGGGAGCTAGTTCTCCATCCAGTGGACGAGGAAGTCCGGCAGTACTTGCGACTTGATCGCCGTCCGCCGCTCGTAGGTGATGCCTCGTGGAGACAGTTCGATGCCCCAGAGGGCAACCCGCCCCGTTGCATCAGGGTTGTTGAGGATATGGTTTAGTGGGGCGTCGTTCATCACGATTATCGGGTGCTCTTGGAAGTAGTGGCGCAGCCGCCGTGCAGTCATGAAGACACTGTAGGCCAGCTTTTGGCAATGCGGATACCGTTGTTTGGTGGGTGTGAGCATCTCGCTGAGGTAGTACACCGAACGTTGCACCCCATGGACCTTGTTTTCTGCGGCTCGTTCGACCACAAGTACGGTGCTGACCACCTGATTAGTGGCGTCTATGTATAGCAGCATTGGTTCCTTTTCCTCGGGGGTCACCAGGATGGGCGAGATTGAGAGCAGACACTTGAGATCTTCGAATGCCTCTTGTGCTTTTCTCGTCCATTCAAACTGGTCCGTCTTGTGGAGGAGTTGGTAGAAAGGTAGCGCCTTCTCGCCCATTCGACTGATTAATCTGCTGAGTGCCGCGATCCACCCAGCTAGCTGTTGGACGCCCTTGATGTTCTTCGGCTTCTTCATGGACAATATGGCCTTTATCTTTTTCGGGTTTGCCTCGATTCCCCTTGCGGAGATGAGGTACCCGAGTAATTGCCCGGATGGGACGCCGAAGGCACACTTCTTTGAATTCAGCTTGATCCTGTAGCGATCGAGCTTGTCAAAGGTCTCGCGGAGATCGTCGATAAGTGTAGCTTCCTCCTTTGTCTTGACCACTATGTCGTCGATATAGACCTGAACGTTGTGGCCAAGCTGGTTCTTCAGGCAGGCATGCATGCACCGTTGGTAAGTGGCACCTGCGTTCTTCAACCTCGAAAGGCATCGTGTTGTAGCAGTAGACGCCGAAAGGCATGATGAAGGCCGTTTTTTCTTGGTCCTCCACTTTCATCCTGATCTGGTGGTAGCCTGAGTAGGGGTTGATAAAGCATAGACACTCGCATCTCGCGGTGGAGTCGATTATTTGGTCGATCCGCGGTAATGGGAAGTGGTCCTTCAGGCAGTGTTTGTTGAGGCAGGTGAAGTCCAAGCACATCCGTGTGCTTTTTTGGAACGAGAACGAGGTTAGATACCTAGGTGCTTTCCTTGATCTCACGGATGAAGTCAGCGTCGAGTAGTCTATTGACTTCCATGCCGACCTCTTTTGCCCTTGGTTTTGACAATCGACACATCGACTGCTTGATAGGTCTTGCATCTAGGAACATGTTGAGTGCGTGCTTGGCGAATTCCGTAGGAACTCCTGGCATGTCCGTAGGACACCAGGTGAATATTTCCCAGCGCTCATGGCGGAATTCGATGAACACGAGTTCCTTTGCGGAACTCAGGTTGTTGGCGATGAGGGCCATCTTGGTCAAGTCCGTAGGGTGGACCTGGACCGCCTTGGTGTTCACCGTGGAGTCGAAGGACTGGTCCGGTGCGTTCTGCTTGCTCACAGGAGGAAGACTATTGTCCGTCGACTCCTTGAGCCTTGCCAACTACTCTTGCATACCGAAAGACTGGGAGATTCTGTTGAATTCCCTGTCACATTTGTTGGATCTGGTGAAGCTCCCCTGGATAGTGATAACACCGTTCGGTCCTGGCATCTTCATGAGAAGGTATGCATAGTGGGGCACCGCCAAGAACCTTGTGAATGCCACACATCCGAGGATGGCGTGGTACTGAGATGGCCAGTCGACCACCTCGAACTCAAGGATCTCAAGTCGGAAGTTTTTGGGTGTGCCAAAGATCACGTCCAACCAGATTTTTCCCAGAGAGTAGATTTCCTTCCCTGGTACGATGCCGTGGAAAGTCGTCTCGGATGCTTCTAGGCTTGAGATGTGGATTCGCATGGCGCACAGGGTACTGGCAAACATGAGGTTGATGCCGTTGCCACCGTCCATGAAGACTTTGCTCATCTCGAAGCCACCGATCTGCGCTTCGAGCACTAGGGCAGAGTGGCCTGGGCGAGGGACTTGACGCAGGTGATCGGTCCTATCGAAGGTGATGCAGGACTCAGACCTGCTGAGGTACTCAGGGGTTGCAAGTGGAGCGGTTACCGCCAAGTTGATTTGGCGAGTGATTGTCTTCTAAGCCCTGTTGGAGGGGCGCCCTTTCTGGATCATACCCATGTTCCCTAGCGGGTGTGGGTATTGCTCTGCCCCGCTGTTTAGCACTAGCACAGCCGCAGGCTGCGGGGGTTCTCCAAGTGGTGGTTGTGGTGCCTCGTATGCTATGGGGCCAGGTGTGGTTCCATACCCTTGGTTTGTCGCATCGCGATGCAGTTGGGTGTACACTTCTTGGAGCTTCTGAAACTCGCGGCAGTCCTTGAGGATGTAGCTTGATTTCTTCTTGCCATCATGTTTGTCGATGTAGAAGTGGACGTTGCAAGGTCCCGACAGCCTCTCCAGGGCGCTAGGTGCGTTGTTGCGGGTGAGGCGTTGCCACACTTGCGTTCTTTTGCCGCTGTCGCAGTGGCTGCTTCTTCGGTATCCGCTGTTGCGATTGCCGTTATCGCGCTTGTCGGCGTAGCCAGCTGCGACCATGTCGACCTCTTCACGGTCCTTGTAGCTGCGCATCCGACGTTTTCCTCGGCGATCACGCCTGCGGCCTAGGTCATCCTCATCGTCTAAATGAGCACGGTTGTTGTGGATGGAGTCTTCCCCATCCTCCCACCGGTTTGCTATATCCATCAGGTGGTCGATGGTTTTGGTCTTGGTGCGGCCTAACTCCTCCCCGAGCTCTCAGCAACGCATGCCGCCATTGAACGCGTAGATTGCGTGCTCCTCCGAGATGTCTTCCGCGGAGTTATTGATGATAGACCACCGTTGTATGTAAGAGCAGAGGGATTCACCAGGATTTTGGCAGCAGGCCTAGAGCTCTTCGATTGATTCAGGCTATTTGTAAGTGCCTTTGAAGTTGCGGACAAAGCTGTACACCAGCTCCTCCTAGCTACGGATTGATCCGTGGGGAAGGTTATTGAGCCAAGCCCGGGCGGCGCCTTTCAGCTGTTGATGGAGGCACTACATGGCTGTGTTCTTGCATCACCATGTAATTTGACTGACTGAATGTGGTCATCCAGCCAAATCTTCGGCTCTTGGAGGCCGTCGAACTTCGGGTTATCCGAAGGAAGCTTAAAGCCTTTTGGAATCCGAGTTTGCTGTATGTCCCTACTGAAATAGCTAGCCCCGTAGAGCTCTTTTTCTTTGTCCTCCAACTCGGCTGAGTAGGCGCGCTTAGCACCCATCTTATCAACCTTGCGCCGCGTTATTTCTTCACATGCGTCATAGTTGCGGCTTCGTCACCGTGGGCCGCGGTATCGCCGTGACAGGTCTTGTTCCTCCTCACTGGACGATGCCGAGCGATTCCTCACGAATGGCTCCTTTGATTTTTCTGGCTCCAGCGTTGGATCTTTAGCGAGCGCAGCTTCTACCAGTCCGAGCCCGGTGATGGCTGATCAGTGCACGGCAGACCGTGGATCTCCGGCTGGTGGTTGGTTCATCAGCAGGTATGTAGTAGCTGCTATCACTGCAGCTCGCGGTGTTTTGGGGATCATGTTACCCCGAGAATCCACCGACATGAACAAGAAGTAGAGGGCCTTGGTGGCCTTTTGTCGATCTTTTTCGTCGAGGTGGTCGAGCCGAGAGCATCTTTTGGTGGCCCCAACGCCGTTTCCCTTCGAGGAGGATCCGCCGATGAAGGAGAGTGCCGCCCATTAGGCACTTGATTCAATGGCTATCTTCTTGCACGCCATAAGTTCAGCGTCCACTGCCAGTTGACGGTTGAACTCTGAAAGAGCATGTGGGCCCCCTTGTGTGGTTTTGGTAATTAATGACAATCTTTATGGACTAATGTTTGTATTAAGTTGCACTTGTAGAATTGTCCATTGGCATCACTTGGAGCATGTGTTGGCTTCAAGGTAGATGAAATGTAGAAGAAGGTGCGTTATGCAAGCTCAAAATGCGCCATCTCTAGAAGATATCTTGTTTGATGCTTGCCATCCTCGGTGATCATGGATCGATGGAGACAAGGTCAAAGTATGCTCAAGGCAAAGATATTGTTGATATGTTTTCCTTTTGCCGGTTTCATGTTGGTAGTTGAGAGACCGGGTTTAGGATAGATAGCCATTCTATCAAGGGGGGCTCTCTCGAGTGAGTACCTGGATCATATCTTTCAGAGAGAGCTCAAACCTTTGCATTCTTAGCATCATCTTTCTTGGTTGTTTGTTGGTCCTATCCATGTGAGGATATAGAGCTTGTGCTAATCTTCATAACAAGATCTTGTTCATCAAAAACTAATTTACCTTTTATACCTTATTGTGTTTTTGATCTTGGAGGTTTTCCGGACTCTCACCAAGTGAGGTATCTCACATTATAATACTTGATACATTCTAACTTGGTGGTATCGAATATTTCCACTTTTGGTTGGGTAGATCTTGTCGTCCTCTTTCCAACAAAATTGGTTTCGGGTAAATCACCAAACTCAAGATATCACCATTTGAATATTTGCCTCTTTGTTTGTTTGAAAAAAAAAGAAAAAGTGCTTTTTTCTAGGGCCAACCGGTAGTACAGGTTCTGCTATCACCGCCACTTGTGACCCTTTTCCTTCAGGTTGCGTTCGGTAGGCTGGCGGTATGCCCCAATGCGGTACTACCGCCTATCCGGGCCGATACTATCGGGCCGGCTCAACCTAGCGCCCAACTCATTCGCTACCTCTCTTTCTTTGGGCCGCTGCCACTCCGCCCGCTCCCGCTCAGCTCCCCCCCGCGCGCACTTGCTGCCTTGCTCTCCCATGGCTGGCCCGTTTCGCTCTCTCCCCACACGCCCCGATCCCCTTTTCTCCGCTTCGCTCGCCCAGCGCCTCGTCCTCCCTCGCGCCAGATTGCCTGCCGCTCGCCTTGCCTACATCACCTGGACTGGGTCCGGTAGTATCGGCCTAGTTGTGGTACTACCGGCCTAGTTCGCTTTTTGGCCCCAACAGGCAGAAAACTGGGCCTCTATATATTGCTTTCTCCCTCGTCTTTTTAGTGGTTCTTGTTCCTCTATTTTCTTGAAGCTTTGCCCCTTTGTTCTCACATCTCTTGATCTTGATTAATCTCTTCCTCTCCAATGATTCTTGCCAATATTTGAGAGGAATATAGAGGAGATCTAGATCTACATTTTGACCAAACCAAATCACCTCTTTGTGAGTGAATCTTTGGGATCTAGATCTTAGGGGGATTTTGTGTTCTCCTTGTGTTCTTCCTCTCTTGTTCCCCCAATTGCTTTAGTAGCTTTGTTGGAACTTGAGAGTGAATGATTGGGGCATCTTTGTGGTGTTCTTTCCATTTGCATTAGGTGCATTGGTTTGTGTTCTCCCTGGATGATTTGGTTGGTGAAATCAAGAAGCTTGTCCCTCTTGGGTTCTTGGAACCCTAGATGGTTGTGTGGCCTTTATGGCGTGTTCTTGGGGCCTTCAATTAAGTTGTGAAGCTCTCCCCAAGATTAAGGCCTTGGTGGCAATTATTCGGAGCCTCTAATTAAGTTGTGGAGATAACCCCAATCTTGTACGTGTTTGGTGACCGCCCTCAAGTGTCCCATAGTGGAACGGGTGCTTGCCACGTGGTGCGTGCTCAGGAGAATAGGGTGAGGCCTCTTGTGGCGTTGGTGGTCTTAGTACTGCACACCCCTCCAACAAGATGTACTCCCTTGTTGGGAGGAACTCGGTAAATATCATCGTCGGTTATCTCTTTACCCGAGCTCTTTACTTATGCACTTTACATTTGTGATAACCTTCGTGTTTGAAGTAATCTATATTTCTATCACATTATTGCTTGTCTTGCTTAGCATAAGTTGTTGGTGCACATAGGTGAACCTTAGTATATCTAGGCTTTGTGCTTGACAAAATAAAATGCTAGTTTTATTCCGCCATTGTTAAGCCCATCTCATAAAAGTTTTAAACTGCCAATTCACCCCCTCTAGGCGACATCCATGATCTTTCAGACTCCTTTATGAGGAGCCAGTGGTAGCCCATCAGCATGTCGCGTGATGCGTCGTCTGAAAGGGAGCTGCCCTGCGGGGCTTCCCTGACTCGCTCCCACTATTCTTCCGAAAGGTGGATCTCTAGGCGACCCGACCCACTTCCGCCGTGGTTGTTGGGGTTGGGCGGGTTGGGCTGGTCGCGACTGCCGTTGGTGGGGCCATGATTTCCGGTGTCGATGGGGGCTCTGTTGCCTTGAGTGCCTCCACCTCCATTAGTGATGGCGGCACACATGTAGTGGTTAGGGAAGCCATTGCTCCGCAACTCTCTGATCCGGAGCGGCAGATGTTTTCCTCCAATGATAGATCGCCCATATCAGAGTCGCAACTGTTGTTGCTGTCCGTGTCGTAGGTTGATGCCAGAACGTCGAGCTTGCTCAGGGTGCTAATTGGTGGTGGGAACCACGAGGCAGGTGCAATCGATGGTGTCGGTGAGTGATCGGGAAAGGAGAGTGTGCCGATCTTGCCGACCTAGAAGCGTAGGATCCCTATCGTCATGTTGGTTCTGTCTCCCACAGACTCGAAGGCTGAACGGTTCACCGACGAGTGATCAGTGAAGTCGAAGGTTTCAAAGAGGAGGCGGTTCTCTACCATAGAAGATTTGTAGATCACGGGTGATGGGGCCGTTGAAGACACAACATCAACGCTCCCATTTCCCACAGATGGTGCCAATTGACGTGGGGTTAACACGTCAATGACCATGGTTGATGAACTTGGGTTTGATGAAGATGGGAGTGCTAGAGGCTTCATTCGGCAAACAGGCAAGTGAATCGGGGACATGAAGTTTACCCAGGTTTGGGGCCCCAAAGAGAAACCTTACTCCCGCTTGTCTGCTCTTGATTATCAATGGAACCGAGGGTTACAGGGGTGAGTAGATGCAATCTGGCGGTGTATGAACTAGTGTTTTGTGATGCCCTTCTCGCCGCCCCTCCTAGCGTTTATGTAGGGAGGCCAGGTCTCGAGATAGCAAGGTGAGTTGGTTACAGATTAGGGTTTTTCCCTTTAAACTTTCTATCTATCCTTTGCCGTGTCCCCCAAGAAGTCGCGCCTCCATGAGCTTGGGCCACCCAAATCTTCATGGGATCCATTTTCACTGTGGGATTCTCTTAGGCCAAACCATATAGGCTAATCTTGGTACCCATGTGGAATACCCATGTCACTACCCTTAACCTCTTTGTGTCATTTATAGGTAGTTTGATGCCTTTTCTATGAATGCAACTGTATGCCCTGATTGCTTTCCTAAGCAATGTCGTCGGATTGATGACAAGTACGCCATGAGGGGGTCCTCGAGGCGTGTGGAAGAGAGGGGTGTGAGACGTACGGTGTTCCGGGATGGTGAGCACACAAGTTTACCTAGGTTCGAATCCACCGGCTTTGGACGGATCCTACTCCTGCTAGCAATCCAATAATATGACAGAGCCAGAATATGGGTTACAAGGGTTTCGCCTATGCGAGTTGAGATTGTAGACGATTGAGGTGTGCCCTAAAGGCTCTCCCTAGGTTGGCTTATATAGATATCCGGCCTAGGGTTTACAGGAGAGATCCATCCGGCTACAACTAAGAGTCGATTACAGAGTACATCTTGAACTACAAGTAACACTATGGGCCTATATCGGTAAGTCTTCTAGGCCTTCCCATAGCCGGACTGGACTCCGTCTCTTCTCCCTGACTGGTCCACCCGTGAAGTAAAGCTCTAACCCAAAGTGGGCCACCCTGGTCAGTGAGGTACAGTGAGGATACCCGGATCCAAAGTCGGATTCATCATCATCTAGCTTAATCTTCGGCTTGCAGAATCTTGAACGGTTCCTGAAACTTCAAAAGAAAAGATATGATCTGAGTCTCAAAAAATGAGTCGGACCTATAAGTACGTTACTCGTGTTTCCAGCTTGAAATTCAAACTAAGCCGGAACTTGGTCTCTGACATAACTTTACACTAGTCATGGTCAAGTCACGTCACTGACAGACATTTCCTGTCAGCATGACCATTGGTGGGTCCGCCTTTCGCGGAACGGAGGCGCCGTTTTAATGCGTGCGTGGAGATCGAGGTGACACAATCATCACGCGGGGGTTTCCCAGTCCTTTCCATGATGCGTGGCACGTTCACTGTAGCGTTTACACGAATCTTGACGCGGTCGGTGGATATAAGCGATGAAGATCCTATTCCTCATCTCTCCTCACCAACACTTTGCGCCGTTTCCTTATCCCTTACACCTCCCACGAACTTAGAGCTCTTATGCTCTCCCAAAAAATCTCCAGCACCGCCCATCCAAGGTCACTGGCGCATCGGAAAAATGGCTTCTGCATCATCCTCCGGCACGGCAGTGACGGCGGTGGCGGCGGAGAAGGAGAGCAACCGCGGGGTTTGGATCCCGTGTGTCCTCAACGATCCCAAGCTCCGTGTCGTTGAAGAAGAAGGGCTCCTCCGTGCCGGCGACTGGCGGAGAGGCTTCGGCGAAACAATCCCCAACCCCCGCGACGATGAGCGAGTGCACTTCAGCACTCACCTTGACAGAGGTATGAGCTTTCCTCCCTCAGATTTCTTTTCCGAGGTCATAGGTCATTACAGAGTTCATCTCCATCATCTCCCCCCGAACTCCATCTTAGAGATGAGTGCGTACGCCTCTTTGTGCGAGGGGTATCTCGGCATTAGGCCGAGCCTTACTCTCTTCCGGTATTACTTCCATGTTCGGAGAAATTCCATTACTGCCGGTAATCCTTATATTACCGGTACTATTAGTTTTTCAGTTAGGCGAGAGCGCGTCTATCCTCGGATCATGGCTAGTGAGTCAGTCAAACGATGGCCGTCCACTTTTTTCTATCACAAGGATATTCCCGCTCTCGGCAAAGATCATGCTTTGCTGGCTTTTGTCAACGGAGCCGCCACGCCCCAAGAGTCCTGGGA
Source organism: Avena insularis (assembly GCA_023614405.1). Taxonomy (NCBI): domain Eukaryota; kingdom Viridiplantae; phylum Streptophyta; class Magnoliopsida; order Poales; family Poaceae; genus Avena; species Avena insularis. The sequence continues at coordinate 142,998,972 of CM042690.1, read as the reverse complement.
CGAGCTCGCTCCGGCTCTTAGTGACGATCTGCTCCTCTCTAAGAGGCGGATCGAATATCTGATGAAACACAAGGGCCCGAGAGGGTCCGACTTAGTTCAATGCTGGGTGGCACGCTGGATCCAACCTCTTGAACATCATGGAGATCACCTAATGCATTCCATCACGTCATCGAAGAAGGATTCCCTCCACATCAGCCCCAAAACCTACGAGCCAAAATATTATGTAAGCCAAATCAAATGGCTGATAAGGGAGCAGATTGAGAGGAAGATTCCGGAGCCGTCCCTGGACATGCATACAATGGAAAATCCCGTTGTGCCGGTAAGCTTCAACAACTCTTTTCATGTGCTCATATTTGTATTATTTCACAATACTAATATACTTTTTCTTTTCAGCTTGCCGACCTCCCCGAGTCGAAGCTTGCTCCAGTCGAGGGATATCCTCCTGAGTTTTCTCAAGATGAAGGAGAATTAGTTCCAATGCCAGATGTCGTTCCTCGGAAACGCAAAGCTTCGACCTTGGCCATTGGCACAAAGGAAGTGCCTGTTGTGAAGAGGTAATCTTTCCTCACAAGGTCTTTGTATTTTGTTCGTAATTCCTTCCGAGATCTAATGTTCTATGTTCTGTTACCTTCTCAGAGCTAAACAGCTCATCAAGGGCAAGGGGAAAGGAGTTGTCTCGAAGCCCCTGCGTCAGTCGAAGCTAAAATTGGCTTCTCCTGCCGTAGCTCCTCTGACTCCTGCCCCTCAGCCTTCTGCAGCGCCGGAGACTACTCCATCTCCGACCCTTGTAGAAGATCCGACTCAATCAGCAGAGCCAACGATGCTTGAATTGCAAACTGACGTCACCATGGGTGACTCAGGTTTTGATAAGGGTGAACCCTCCTCGTGTAATAATCCCTCGGCAGAGACCTTCGCTGACAATCTCCTTGACAATCTGGGACTTGCCAAACTTGGCTTATCTCAGAAGTCTGTGGAGGAGATCCAACGGCTAGCCCGGCAATGCCTGGAAAGCCGGACTATCTCTACCGAAGAAGAAGCGCAAGAAGCAGAGGATATCAAGCACTCTAATCTTATTGAACAAGTTCGTCTTCGCGACGAGAAGCTGAGGACCGGCGAACTTCCAACTGCGCTAGTGGTCCCCCTAACTCTCGCCGAGAAGGTTGCTGTGGAAGTGAATGCGAGTTTGGACAAACTTACTCGCGAACAATATGTAAGTCGGAATTCCAACTTCTCATTTTTCCTTATTTCATATCATATCCTCTAGCCCCCAAGCATGAAGCTGGACAATCAAATCCGGTTTTATGCTTCCCTAGGATGCCAAAGAATGAACTAGTATAGCCCCCAAGGCTCGTGCTGATATTAGTAATATTAGCCCGAGTCTTTAGTAGACTTCTGATTTTGGGCATTCTGACTTACAGAAAGTATATTCACATAACCAGGATTTATTGAAGAATGTTTGCAACAAGCAGAAAGAAATTAGAGCTCTCCGACTTCAAAATGCTCATCCAGGGATGAGGCCGAAGGTAATCATTCCAAAACTCAAACCTTGTCTTGTATTTCATAGTCGAATTTTTTGTTCAACTGTTGTTCTTTTGACTACAACACTAGTAAAGCAGTCCTGTGCTATGATTGAAGAGGCCGAGAATCTTAAAACCCTGGTGGTGGAAAACAAGGAACTTCGCCAAGAGCTGGATCAGCTTAAGGCGGATCATGAGAAGAGCATTGCTCAAATTCTCGAATCCACCTCCATGGCCACCGAGGAGCATGATCGTAAGATGACGCTTCAAGATAAGAAAATCTTGGATCTCAGCAATGATCTGTTTAGAGAAAGGGACATTACTGAGGCACTCCGGGCTGAACTCCAGAGTCTTCGGGAAGAGAAGGCCAAAGTCGACGATGTAATCTTTGGTATGTTTCCCTTTTTCTGACTTATCTGCATCTTCCGACTCTTTGGAGTCCAGGTTTACTTGACTTACCCTTTGCATTATATGCACAGGTCCTCTAAACTTAATGGACTCAGCCTCAGCTGAATCTCGCACCAACTGGCTTACCCAAGTCGGTGATTTGCTGCATGACCTCCGCCAATCCCTCGAAGATATTGGTGAAGTTCGCAAGGTTCCGTACATGCATAGCATGTCCGGCTTTGAGGTGCGAGATAGGGCCAAGGATATGCCACGGCTTGTTCAGGACTAGAACATGTCCTACGCGCGAACCGCAACACAAAATGCTCTCACCATGGTTATTAGCCACCATGGTAACATGGAAATCTGGCAAGTAACCAGAGGGTAATGCAAGGTGGACGAAGATGGACAGGAGCAAGACATCAAGGCTATCATGGACTCCTATGCCGGATATGGGTGCCACGTAGCTGATTTGACCAGCTACGACACTCCCTTCTTCACCCGCGTGGACACGTCACCTCCGCCTTCCGAAGAAATAGCTAAAGTTTCCGACGATGGTCAAACCATATCGGATTTGAACATATCGGAATGTTATCAAAACGAGGCTGATGTATCTAGCGAGCCAGCAGCTCGTACCTCCCCTTGCATCATAGAGTATCAGAAAGAACAATGTGTTATTCTAATAACAAATTGGGTCTGTAAATAAGTAGTATAATACTTTTGCTAGTGCTAAGCTTTAATTTATATATTCAACACTTTTGGCTTTAATATTATGTGCCTGGAATGTTTGCATAAGCACTTGTATTTTTTGTCCGCACTTATCATTTATCTGGCTTTCCGCCTTGTCCCTTTCGTGAGCCGACCAACTTTTAGCACGAAAACTTTGCCGAGCAACGGAGCTCAATTGCTAAACCAGTTTAAACTAGGAAACAAAGCCGGCTTCCAGGACCAACAATTCACTACTCGGAAAATGCCCGCATCCAGCAATCAGACAAATAACCAAAGTATAGACTAGAAAATTTAGATTTATACCCGAAGGTAGCAATTTTAGAATCGGAAATCTAAACCAGAACAGACATGAGCATAAAGTACTTTCAAGTATTCTGGGATTTTCAACTGTGACATGATCATTCAGAAATAAGATGGTAAAAACTTCTCAGAATTTTTTTGAGGCAACCAAGACTTTATTTCTCATTGAACATGTACACATATATGATTACAAATAAAAATAAACTAAGAATAAAAGGGACATAGCTGAGCAATATTCCATGGTCTTTCTAACTCATCCGGGTTTGTACTGCCTCCAGCTCTCTTTCTCTTCTTAGTAGCAGGTCTTTCTTTGACTGGCCGCATATCAGTTAGGTAGTATGAACCATTGTGCAATACTGGACTAACTAAAAAATGCCCTTCCCATATTGGGAAAAGTTTGTGCTTTCTTTGCTGCACAAGCCGGAGAACCAAATCGCCCTTATTGAAAGACCGGTTTCTGACTCTCTGGCTATGATACTTGCGTAACTTCTGCTGATAGGCTGTTGATCTCATCTCAGCAATGACGCGAACTTCTTCGACTAAGTCGAGATCATTTTGTCGAGAAATTTCGGCATCCTCTTCAATATATGCGGCCACTCTAGGAGAAGTGTGAATCAAATCACTTGGAAGAACTGCTTCTGCGCCATAGACCAAAAAAAAAGGTGTGTATCCAGTTGACCTGTTTGGAGTTGTTCGCAAACTCCATATTACAGAAGGTAATTCCTCTGCCCAAGCTCCCGCAGCACGTCGGAGTGGTGCTTCGAGTCTTGGTTTTAGTCCTTGTAGGATTAAACCATTTGCTCTTTCGACTTGTCCGTTAGCCTGTGGATGTGCGACTGACGCAATGTCAAGCCGGATATTTTGTTCATTGCAGAATTCGGCAAGTTCTTCCATAGAGAAGCTACTCCCGTTGTCCGTGATAATGCTATGCGGATAACCGTATTGGATTATGACATCCTCGACAAATCTTCTGGCTGTTGCTCCATCACAACTAGTGACGGGGTTAACCTCAATACATTTGGTGAATTTATCCACCATCACTAAGTGGTGAGTAAATCCACTTGGAGCCCGTTTAAACGGTCCTACCATGTCAATCCCTAGACCGCAAAAGGCCATATTATAGGTATTGTTCATAGCTGATCAACCAGAACGTGAACTTGTTTGGCGTATTTTTGGTAGCCCTTGCACGTCTTTACCAGCCGTTCGGCATCTGCCTTGGCCGTAAGCCAAAAAAACCGTGTCGGAAAGCTTTTGCCATTAGAGATTTGGCTGCAACGTGGTGACCACACTCGCCTTCGTGGATCTCTTGTAAGATTTCCACTCCTTCTTCCGGAGATACACATCGCGGAAAACCCCCAGATGCACTCCGCTTATAGAGCTCACCACTAATTATAGTGTAGGCTTTTGCTCGTCGGACGATCTATCGGCTCAGAATTTCGTCTTCGGGTAATTTTACGTCTACCAAGAAATCAAGGTAGGGTTGAGTCCAGCTGGGAATCACAGCCAGAACTGCTACTAAAGGTGAGTCAGATTTGGTCGGATATTCCTTGTCCACTCCCTTTATAGAGGGAACTTTGAGGCGTTCTAAAAAAGCGCCATCCGAGACCTTTTTCCAGGCAGAGCCTATTCGAGATAGTGCATCTGCTTCCTCATTTTCTGTTCGAGGGATGTGTTGAACTTCAAACCCTTCAAACGATTTAGATAATTCATCCACGATAGCCCTATATGCCGCCATGTGCTTGTTTTCCTTACAGATATCCGACACTTGTTGGGCAACAAGATCCGAATCTCCATAACACATTAAACGTCGGATGCCGATGTCTTTAGCAATCCGGATTCCATGCAGTAATGCTTCATACTCGGCAATGTTATTTGTCACCGTGAAGTGTATCTGCAGTACATAGAAAAGTTTATGTCCTTGGGGTGATTTGAGCACCACGCCAGCCCTCGAGCCCCCGAGCGCTTTAGACCCGTCAAAATGCAAGGTCCAGTATTCCGACTCTGGTAGGGTCATATTCCCTGTTGTCTCTGTCCAATCAGCGACAAAGTCAGCAAGGATTTGGGATTTGATTGCTGTACGAGGTTTGTACTCAATGTCAAAAGCTGAAAGCTCTATGCCCCATTTGGCGACTAATACGTCCAAAACGTATCTACTTTCCCGAACACTTTGCTATTGTTTCTCCTCTAAACTTGTGTGATTTGGATACAACTAACGCGGACTGAAGCTTTTTTCAATAGAATTGCCTTGGTGTCTACTTTTTGTGCAGAAAATCAACTATCAGGAAAAATCCTGGAAAATATGCTAAAAATCCTATTTCACCCGAAGACTCCAGGAGCAAGAATACGAGACGGAGAAGAGCCAAAGGGTGTCCACACCACCTGGTGGCGCGGGCCAGGCCAGGCCACGCCAGGGGGTGGTGTGGCCCCCCAGGCACCCCCTCGGCCTCTCTCTTCGCCTATAAGGAGCCTTCTAACCTAAAAACTTCGGGGGGTTCGAGGTTTTTCCAGAAGGAGTTCCGCTCCGCCGCCACCACCAGATTCCACGAAATAGCACCAGAAACTCCGTTCTGGCACCCTGCCGGGACGAGGAATTAGAGGCTATCATCGCCATCATCATCACCATCGCTTCTCCATTAACCATCCATGTTTCCCCCATCTATGAGTGAGTAATCCCCCGCTGTAGGCTATGGGGATGGTAGGGATTGGATGAGATCGTTCATGTAATGGCATCAGATTGTTAGGGCATGGTGCCTAGTATCTTTTATTAGTGCTTTATGACTTTGTTGCGACTTGTTGTGCTTAATGCTTGTCACTAGGGCCCGAGTGCCACGATTTCAGATCTGAACATGTTATTGATTCATTATGATAGTATTGTTTTTGGTCTTATCTGCAAGTTGTTTACACACGTTGTTGTCCGGAACCTATGGCCCCGGCGATGTAAATCGGGATAACCGGAGGAATGGCTTTGATGTGAGGATCACATGTGTTCACAGTGTTAATGCTTTGCTCGGTGCTCTATTAAAGGAGCACCTTAATTGCCGATAGTTCCTTGAGGTCCGCTGCAAACGGGCTGGCAGGACAAAAGATGTTGTGCAAGTTCTCATTGCGAGCACGTATGACTATATATGGAACACATGCCTAGGATTATCGAGTACTTGGATGCTTTATCTTATTTATCTGCAATTGCCCTATGTTCTGATTGCTATGTGAATTGTCTTGTCCATGCAACGTCATTCATCCATCCCTATGCCTACCGCTTTTCGAATCCTACTATTTCTGCTATTGTTGCTGCTTTCTTTGCTTTACTCTGTTACTTTGCTATTCCTACTACAAAACTGTTACTCTTGATAAACTGTGAGCAAGATTGTTTCAGTGCAGCTGAATTGACAACTCAGTTGTTAAGGCTGATAAATATTCTTTGGCTCCCCTTGTGTCGAATCAATAAATTGGGTTTCACTTCCCTCGAAAATACTGCGATACACCCCCTATACTTGTGGGTCATCAAGACTATTTTCTGGCGCCGTTGCCGGGGAGCATAGCTTTATTTATCAAGTTCACTTGGATTCTCTATTGTTCGCTGCTATCCATCCATCATGGGTAAGTCTCGTGATGGCAAGGTTCCTATTTTACCATCCACTACAAGAAGAGGTGCAGTTACGAACACCTCTGTTGCTCTTGATTCACCGTCTGTATGAGTAAGTTCCTTACACCACCACATACACATGCTACACAATAATCGCTACTACTGCTGAATCTGAAACTTCTGATGCTTATGATGCTGCTTCTACTATGCTTGATAAGAGTGGTTCATTAGGTCCTTTCCTAGATGCTATGATTGCTCGAACTATAGCTGGAAATATCGAAACTCCTAATGAAGACACTACCACACCTGTTAGTTCACCTAAGTCTAGTGAGAGTTATGATATTGAAGATGGTTATGTTGAGATGATCGATGAATTTATTAAAGAATGTAAGAACACCCATGATAGGAGCGCTACTAAGAGTCTCCTTGAGAGGCGTACTATTAGACCCAAATTATCTCCTGTTGCTAAGTTTGCTGCTTCTCCCATAAACATTATAGATGAAGATTATGATTTCTCTCTCGATCTATCTTACATAGCTATTGTCGAGAAAGAGCCTTTTTGTGGGACTAAGAATGAAAGTGCGGTAGCACATATGAACGAACTTTCTACCGTGAGTGGCTTGTTTTCTGATGATATTAAGATGCGTACTTACTTTGTTGCCAAGATTTTCCCCTTTTCACTGAAAGGAGAAGCTAAAACTTGGTTTAGTAATTTGCCTCCTGGATCTATTGATAGCCCTGAGTGCTTGATTAGTACTTTCCTGCAGAAATATTTTCCTCCTAGTGCTAGACATGCTATTTTGCAGGAACTTTTTGATTTTAAATAGGGAGAAAAAGAGGTATTGCCCGAATCTTGGGCAAGGTTTTGTGCTTTGATTCATGCACAGGCTGGAAGTCCATTACTTAAGAATGAGCTTCTTGATATATTTTATAATGGACTAACTGAAGAATCTAGGACATACCTAGATAGTTGTGCTGATTGTGTTTTCAGGAATAGGACTCAAAAGGAAGCTGAGGAATTAATGGCCAAAATAAGTAAGAATTATGAAGACTGGACTCCTCCTAAACAAGCTATACCTGAAGTAATTGTACCTGAACCTTCTACTCCAATGCCTATTCCAACATCAAAGAAGAGGGGAGTTTATTGAATTAAATGATGAAGTGATGAAGGAAGCTAAGAAATGTCTTAAGGAGAAGGGAATTAAAGCTGCAGATGTCAAGAATTTACCTCCTATAGAAGAATTATGTAGCCTATTCCCTACTCATCCACTATTGAGGTACACTCTCTCCAACACTTTGATGAAGGTGATATCCCTTACTCTAAACCTCCTGATCAATGCTTAGAAGAATTTGATATCTTTATTGTTAAGCAAGATAATTTTAATAAAAGGGTGCAAAATCATCTAATGGAAAACACTAGAGCTATTGTTGAGTTGAAAGATATTGTGGAAAGAACCTCTAATGATGTTAAAATGATTGTTAAACACTTTCAAATGGTTCAAACTCAAATAGATCAACTCGTTAAAGTGCAAAATGACTTGCTAGTTAATGCTGCTAAAGAAAAACATGCTTATGAAATTAGAACTAGAAGTGGAGCTGCTACCTAGGATCCTCTATATCCTGAGGGGCATCCCAAAAGAATTGAGCAGGATTCTCAACAAGGTGAAAATAGTGGTTCTACTCGTAAGAAAAGGAAAAAGAAACATAAAACTGTTGTAGAACCCTCTTAACCTGCTATAGATCCTAATAGTATATCTATCTCTGATGCTGAAACTGAAAGTGGTAATGAAGAAAATGAAGCCCCTAATGAAGAAAAAGTTGAAGAAGAACCTGAAAACCACACTAAGAATACTAAATACACTAAAGAAGATTTTATTGCTAAGAAACATGGTAGTGAAAGAGAACCTTGGGTCCAAAAACCTATGCCTTTCCCTGATAAGAAACACAAGTCAAAGGAAGATGAACATTATAATAAGTTTTGTGAGTGGATGAAACCTTTATTCCTGCAAATTCCTTTGACTTATGCTATTAAATTGCCTCCTTAATCAAAGTATATGAAGGACATTGTCTCGAATAAAAGGAAGATTCCTAATGAAGAAATTTCTACTTTGCTTGCTAATTATTCCTTCAATGGTAAGGTTCCTAAGAAACTTGGAGACCCAAGGATTCCAACTATCCCTTGATCTATTAAGAACAGTTATGTTAGAACTGCTTTGTGTGATTTGGGAGCTGGAGTTAGTGTTATGCCTTTCTCTCTCTATAAGAGGCTTCAACCTAAAAAATTAATACCAACTGATATATGTTTGCAAATGGCTGATAAATCCACCACTATCCCTATGGGTATATGCGAGGATGTACCTATTCAAGTGGCTCATAATTGCTTGATATTAACTGATTTTGTTGTGCTTGAAATGCCTGAAGATGATAATATGTCTATTATTCTTGGGAGACCTTTTCTTAATACTGCAGGAGCTGTTATTAATTGTAATCAAGGAAAGGTGACTTTCAATGTTAATGACAAGGAACATACTATCTATTTCCTGAAAAAGATTGAAAGGACTTATGGTTTGAATTCAATTGAACATGTTGAAGGCATTCAAGTTGGAGAAATATATTGTCCCATACCAAGAGAAAAATTTGAAACTATTATGATTGGGACCATTGATATCAAGGTTGAGGTAACATAATCATTAGTGGAATACAAAGTTTTGTCTTATATGGAACTGTTTTGGTAGCAAGACTTGATCAACCTTGTTAACAAAAGAATTTCATTGAACAAAACAATGTTTTCATTATGATTATCTCCGTTTATTTCTATCCTTTGCATTTTAGTTTTTGTTTTCATTTAGCTTTCTATTTGTTGTTAGTTGCTTGCATGTTAGAGTGTCTTAGAACTTCTGTAGTTCTAGCCTTGTTTTGTCCTTGCATCATGTTTCCAAAAGAAAAAAATATGTCTGTCCGAAAAATCATTCTTCTATTTCTGAAAAATGCCCAAAAATAAAGTGTCTTGAAAAATTCCAGAAAATTCATATTAAAATTTTATGTGAAAAAAGGGGCAGAGGAGTACCTGGGACGTACCAGGGGGACCTACCAGGCAGGCACACCACCTAGTGGCGCGGCCAGCCCTGGGTGGCGCCATGCCCTGGTGTGGGCCACCCCTGCCCCCCCACTAACTCTCTCACCTGCCACTTTCTTCTCTCTCCCGAGCAAGCTCTAGTTCATTGCTCAAAATCACGTTCTTGCTGTGATTGCTCTCGATTTTTTCGATCTCCTTTCTCAGCCCATCTTTCTTGCTGAAATTTGGAGCATTTGTTCCCTGGTATGTGACTCCTCCCCTTGCCCAAGTAGATTTGTGTTTAGTGGATTATATATGGAGTATTTTTCTGCTGTAGGTGACTGGTTATGAGAGCTTGTAAGCTTGTTTAATGCTTAGAGATATAGTTTTGATGCATGTTTAGGCCTCTTACAAGTCCCTATGAGTAGAACCGTTCATTATATTTACTTTGCAATCACTTGTTTAATAGGTGTTCAAATTTCAGAATAGCAAGCATGAACAACCATACTTTTGGAGAGATTTTTGAGAGTGATGCACCTAGGAGGTTGAGGCCCTCAAGATCAGCCTCTCAGGCTAGGCCATCATACAATGAAGATCTCATTGCAACTCGTATTGATAGTGAAAGGGATTGATGGGATGCTCACCCATCCTCTTTTCCTTGTTTTACTTTCTTACAAGCTACAGGTATTCTTGATGATTTCTTGCTACTGATTGAGAGGGTTGGTTTGACCTCATATATGCAAGATGAGAGTGCGCAATACGCTATGCTCACCAAAACTTTTGTTGAGAGCTTCACGTTTGCTAACACACCCTATCAGTCTACTGTCTCTTTTAAAATCTATAATCTGCCCTTCACCATGCCTTTGGAGAGATTTTGCAGTATTATAGGTGTACGCATGACAGGGACCGTGAAGAAAATTCAAGGGTGACCCGCTGATTTGTTGGAACTTTACCGAGGGGTGACCAATGATGATGACCGCGTGGCGCAGCACGAAAAGATAAGAAATATCCAAATCCCTGCTCTTAGATACTTTGAATATTACCTTGCTACTAGTGTACTAGGTAGGGAGAACACAAGTAATATCTCGAACTATCATTTAGCATTCCTTGCTGCTGCGCTTAACAATGATACTCGGTATAATCTTGGCTCGCTTATTGCTCGCCGCCTAGTTGCTAGGGGGCCTATCTATGGGGGCATCATTGCCTCGCGTATAGTCAATGCATTAGGTCTTTTAGTGGAGCCCAATCATACTATGCTGGCACCACAGAGTCTTGACCTTGTTGCTCTGAAAACTCATCACTTTGTCACTGCTACTTCTAAGTTGAACAGTCTAGTATATAGAATGCTTTTCACTGACAGGGATGAAAGGGAGATCCTTTTGCCACAGCCTTCTTTGTTTAGTGTTCACAAGAGATCGTAGTCACGCTCCAAGAAGGAGGTGGACGAGCAGCTTCGCTTGCTAGGTTTCCACGAGCAGCACCAGGAGGATGTGCCCTCCTATGATTACTCCGCGCATTACAGAGGAACATACTCGAGCTCGCACCAGGACGAGGGGACCTCCTCGTCATACTACGGTGACACATCATCCTAGCTGGCTTGGGATTAATACCCACTTAGGCCAAAAGCCTAAGCTTGGGGGGAGGTACGCCGACACCGCACTCATCTTCATATCATGTTGTGTCGGTACTTTGTATATTCATGTTTTTGTTCTCTTTTTAGTTTTCGTTCTTCTTTGCTTTTGCTTTCTAAAACACAAAAAGACCAAAAATATTTCTGTTGTTTCTCTTTGGTTTGCTTCTTCTTTTTGCCTTGGTTTGTTTTTCCCTTTTTGCTTTGTTTAAACTATTTGAAAAACCCAAAAAGATTTTGCTTTGCTTGTTTTTCCTCTTTGGTTCTTGTTTTAAAAATCGAAAACAACAAAAATATTTGTCGTTCTTCCTTGGTTTTTGTGAGTTTGCTACAGGGTTCAGCAGTCCTCAGTGGATATTGGTTTCATATTATTATTCAAGCCACACAAGTGAAGAGCAATAATAAGGATTAATGATAACTTGAGGCGTGGTAAGAGGCTGGTAACGAACTCTATTTGTTTTCATTTTTGTACATATACTCGTCACTGTGGGCATGCTTAGTCCGTTCATGTAGAGTGTATGTTATCTTTGGATGCTTAGTAGTTCTTGCTTTCTTATGATTAGCTCCAGCTCGGTAATAGTTTGTAGCATGTCTTATGAATGTTTGCTTGCATTGCTCTATTCATAAATTGGTATGACACCGTGGTATCCTCCTCTGAATGTTTCATTTGAATTGACTTGGCACATGCTCACGCATGCACATGACTGTGATAATCAGTTAATCCTTGATGAATTATTTTGCCTTGAGGATCTTGAATCACTTTCAAGCCATGAGTAGTCCTGTTTTGTTGCAAGCATGATAATGACAGCTATTGCTCTCTCGTTTGTCGCTCCCTTACTATTGCTAGCCTTCACTTTTACTGAGTATGTTTTACTCAAGTTCCCAACTCCCTAAACCAAATATTTCCAAAGTGTCCACCATACCTACCTACTAGCATCATTTGCTACCTCCGTGCATATTCAATATGCCTTGTTTTCTTCCGAATAAAATGTTTGCTTATTATGAGAAAGTTAGTTAGTAAAGCTCTCACGAACTTGATGGCACGCTTTATTTTCTTGCACTTAATAAACCTGAACCATTGCGTCCTTCTTTGTTGCGCATATGCTTGCGCTTTATGAGTTGAAGTTAGCAGAACCATGTATCATGGGGACCGCTTTTAACACTTCATAGGTACTTTGTACCTAGTTGATATCATGTTCTTTTGCTTATGGATCCCGGCGGTGTGAAATAAAAGTGTAACTTGTAAGATCATGGAGTTTGTATGTATGTTAGAGAAACGCCTGGGCCGCTAGCCTAAGCCATGCCTAATCATGGTGGAAACTTGCAGCATAACCATAATGAGCATTCTATGAAGCATCCTCAATAAAAATGTATGCACATAGTAAATAAAAAGATTGCCGAGATGCTCATTGTCTGCTTGCCTTGTTATTTTGATTATGGGACAACTCCCATGTCATGTGCAAGGGGTACCCCGTTGGCGGTTCTCTATGATACGTATATACTTACAATGACAAGAGCTTACTTGTGACTGAAGTTGAGTAGCATGAGGATCGGTCTTCGTAAGTAAGGGGCATGAGACTTCGATTTATAACTTGTCAAGCATATCCTCTTAGTTGTGTCACTTTCACCTTAACCACATTAAAGATGCTTATGATAGGGGCAATGAGAGCTCAAAGCTAATGAGTACCATACTTTCAGCATTTGGAAGCCTCTCAAATTATTCAAACCCTTTTTCTTTACTTGTTGAGTCTCCACATATTCTTTGAGCACCTTCTTGAGAGCATAGTTGTCATTCTTTGTGTTTGATCAATTACTTGATTATTTGTGTTATGACTTTGATGCTTGTATCCTTGATATATTTACTTCTAGTCATCACTTGAACTTCAGAGGTGCCTTGGCATTCATAATCAAAGGCAAGCGAGGTACCACTCTATCATACCTTTTTATGAGCATTGTAATGTTGCTTATGTTTGTGCTTCATGCTACTTATTTTTCTTGAGTTGGAATGTCTTCATAGCTTGCAATGACTATTAAGTAGACTCAGTTGCATACTATTTATTATGAACTATCTAAGTAGTTGATCACATTGCTGAGAATATTTACATCTTATGAAGCAAATGTGTTCGTGAAAGTTCTTTTATCGCACTCAGTTTTCAATTGAATTGCTTGAGGACAAGCAATAAGCTAAGCTTGGGGGGAGTTGATACGTCCAAAACGTATCTACTTTCCCAAACACTTTTGCTATTGTTTCTCCTCTATACTTGTGTGATTTGGATACAACTAATGCGGACTGACGCTGTTTTCAGCCGAATTGCCTTGGTGTCTACTTTTTGTGCAGAAAACCAACTATCAGGAAAAATCTGGAAAAATATGCCAAAAATCAATACGAGACGGAGAAGAGCCAGGGGGTGGCCACACCACCTGGTGGCGCGGGCCAGGCGCTTTGATGTGAGGATCACATGTGTTCACGGAGTGTTAATGCTTTGCTCCGGTGCTCTATTAAAAGGAGCACCTTAATTGCCAGTAGTTCCCTAGAGGCCCCGCTGCAAACGGGCTGGCAGGACAAAAGATGTTGTGCAAGTTCTCATTGCGAGCACGTATGACTATATATGGAACACATGCCTAGGATTATCTAGTACTTGGATGCTTTATCTTATTTATCTGCAATTGCCCTATGTTCTGATTGCTATGTGAATTGTCTTGTCCATGCAACGCCCGTCCATCCATCCCTATGCCTACCGCACTCGAATCCCACTGTTTACTGCTTTTGTTACTACTATCTTTGCTTTACTACTGCTGCTACTTTGTTATTCCTACTACTGTTGCTACTGATAAACTGCTGTGAGCAAGATTGTTTCCAGTGCATCTGAATTGACAACTCAGTTGTTAAGGCTTATAAATATTCTTTGGCTCCCCTTGTGTCGAATCAATAAATTGGGTTTCACTTCCCTCGAAAATACTACGATACACCCCCTATACTTGTGGGTCATCAGTGCTCCATCCGAGTCTTCCTCATATTCCTCGGCAATCACTTCCTCTGCCGGAAGATCTTTTGCCGGAGTCATGTTCTTCTTGTTCTTCTTCTTTGCCTTCTTGGCAGTGCCGGTAGCAAAGACAGCTTTGGGTCCATTTCCCAGAGTCAAGCTATGATCGGTACTTTCGGACATCTGGAGCTCGGGATTATCTCTGATATCCATGTCATCCTGCGCTTTGGGAGAGTTTTCCCCGGATCCTTCATCCATGGCTTCTCCTTCTTCTACAGCTTTGGAGTTGTACTCCTCTTCATACTCCGTGGAGAACTTTCGGAAATACGCCGACGTCATCGAGTCATCCAAAGATGCGGGTAAGTCGGTGTTTGTTCCAATCGCCTCCAGCACCGAGTCAGTGTTGTCTCCAGCATTGGCAGAGCCGGATCCGGATCCAACCGAGGAAGTGCGATGTGTGGATCCTGAGGTAGTTGCGGCTTTCCTCGTGGGCTTCCTCATAGATCTTGATGGTTTCGAGAACCTCATCCACGCTTGCGTCTTGCATCATCATGCGCCTCAACGTGTGCCTCAGGAACGATTGATCTGTTCCGGCGTTGGCAGGGCCGGAACCAAGGTTGTTGCTGTGATCCTCTTGGATTTCGACTTCAGCGGGTGGATCGATCTGGGATTCGGCCTCACTAGGGAGATCCACTCTAGATTCGACTTGAGCCGCGAGGTCTGCTTCAGGCCCGGATTGCTCCACTATCTCCGCAGCGGGTACGGGCTGGGTGGGATTAGGGTTTTCTGAGATCTAGAACTCTGCCGCCTCCGTGGACAAAGGGTACCGAGAAATTTCTTCTGCCTCTATCATCACTGCTAGGGTGGGTGGGACAGGTTCAGCGAATCCGATGTACACATCGATCTTGCCGAAAGACATGATAGTGTAGGCAGTCACGGCCTCCCTAGCTGGAATCCAGGTCTCGTCAAGAACGATGAGAGGGACATCGCTGGCGTAGAGGATGCGGCCAGCGGTGATGGTCTCGCCGATTCCGATTCTTGTAGATTCCGCTTGGAACGTAGATCTGAAGCTCACTTGCCCCACGGTGGGCACCAACTGTCGTCAGATTGATGACAAGTACGCCATGAGGGGGTCCTCGAGGCGTGTGGAAGAGAGGGGTGTGAGACATACGGTGTTCTGGGACGGTGAGCACACAAGTTTACCTAGGTTCGAATCCGCCGGCTTTGGACAGATCCTACTCCTGCTAGCAGTCCAATAATACGGCAGAGCCGGAATATGGGTTACAAGGGTTTCACCTGTGCGAGTTGAGATTGTAGACTATTGAGGTGTGCCCTAAAGGCTCTCCCTAGGTCGTCTTATATAGATATCCGGCCTAGGGTTTACAGGAGAGATCCATCCGGCTACGACTAAGAGTCGGTTATAGAGTACATCTTGAACTACAAGTAACACTATGGGCCTATGTCGGTAAGTCTTCTGGGCCTTCCGTAGCTGGACTGGACTCCGTCTCTTCTCCCTGATTGGGCCGCCCGTGAAGCAAAGCTCTAACCCGAAGTGGGCCACCCTGGTCAGTGAGGTATAGTGAGGATACCTGGAAAGTATATCCCCAACAAGCAACACTCCACATTACCAAACACTTGGCTAGTAGCAAATTTTGGATCATTAAAGTCCTCCTACCTGAAGGTTTTGCATTTAATCCTCATTGTACCATCATTAGAGTCAGGTCCCATAGATCCAATTCCTCTGAATCCTTCTCTTTGATTTCAAAATTCTCTTTGCCTTAGTTAGTTGCAGCATTACATCTAGTTGATCTTTTCCTTCTCTTCTTCATAGTTGTACTATTGCCTTTGTCAGATGTCTCTTCCTCACCATGTATATTAGCACCTCCTTCACTTAGAGCAAAATCAGAGTCATGCAATCAAGTACTTGATAACCCTCAAGAGCGGGGGATCACTGTAGTACCTCTCAATGTGGAAGTAGGGTATCGATCTGTAGGAGCAAGAATGAAAATCTATCTATTCTCTACAACTAAAGTGTCACAAGTTTTAGTTGATTATGCACTAAACAAGTTTAAGGAATAAGGTGGTTGATTTAAGGCTTGGAAGTGTAATGTAACAAAGCAAAAATGTAGAAGTGTCCCAATCCTCTTCAATGCAAGAGGACAAGACAAATGGTTTCTCTTATAGGAACAATGGACATGGGTTCACTCAATCCTCTCTCTCCATCTATGGTGATGATCATGTTATAGATAATAAAAGTACACACAATTGTCATATTTTAATGGTAACTTTATGGTGGCTACATGTCTTAAAACACAATGTTGAAAGAAGTAATCCTTTGTGCTGCTAGGTCACCCTTGTAATAAGGCTATCATTTGGTTATTGTCACACCACAATCATACTTCCCCCTTTTTATCCCTAGATAAAGGATGTTTGGCTGCATTGTGTCACTCAATACATATGCCGCTATCACTCGGCCACCCCTTACCTACATACATCATACTTATTACTGGAAAACATTCCAAACACTAGTGCAATTATTTATATGTTGTGTGCATTACCACATATCTCTCATCTACCTCCACTTGGTGGCGTCAATCACCTCATGACATGGATAAATAAGACATTTTGTATAGATCAAGCCATTACATGCATCATAGAATAATTCCAAAGTATGACAAACCATAAAATATCCAACAAAATGGTAAATGCATAACAAGTATTATCTCATACCATAATATCCACCATAGGAATTACATATATAGATCCATACTCATGCAAGGCACATCATACGGACTTCAACAATGATCATACATGGAGAGATTAGATCAAGTTACCACCACAAACCCATAGTATAGGGGGTGGAATACTCCCCTCTCACCATGGGGAGTGATGAGTAGACGTTGGTGAAGGAGGATAGGCAGCCAGAGGTGATTCCGGCAGCGGTTCCCCCTCCAATCTTCCTCCGGGCGGCAACCTGCTGGCTCTCTATCACTTGGTTTTTGATCTCCGCCTCCGTTTGTCTCGATAAAGGCTGCCAGGTCATATATATAGATGGTTTTAGGTCAAAACGAAGCGAATGGCGGTGGAATCGATGACATCGGAGTTTTGACGGCTGAGATTGCACTAGTGGCGCGCCCTAAAGTAAATGGGCTGCCATTTTTAGCTCGTTGGGCCCTTCGGGCCCTACTTTAGCTTGTTGGATTCGTATGGAAATTATCTAACAACTCCCATTGACCTAGATTGTTTCGAGTTCCATAGTTCCTAGATAGTCAAAAACACTAATAGAAAGTTTTTCTAACAAACAGAGTTAAAACCAAAAGAGAGGGGATTGTTTAGAAAATCCCCAAAATCATTAAGAACATTGGTAATAACTACAAATATGATGCACATATGTGGGAGTTCATATCAACAAACTACAAAGTTCATGTATGCATTTTACATGCATCGTCTTGCTATAGATCAATAAGGTGCAGGTGTTCTGAATTTGACTAATTCAAATGTTTAATCACGAAGTGAGATCATTTGGTTACTTAAATATGAATTTTCCACCAATATAAACTTTTTTCATGTATTCTTTGAAGGTTGTGGATCAAGTTCGGTGAGATGTACCTCCATAATGTCTAGATCGAGTTTGCCCGTGCGCATGACATTGTGGTCGGACTCTACCTGATTTTGAGGTTCGACGGCTAGGGCGTGTTCACTATGAAGGTATTAGGTGATGAGTAGGAGAGGGCAAGAGGAATATGCTAAGGTGTGTAGTTCTAGGTTTTTCTACCTCCTCTGTATGCCTTTGCATGAAGCAAAAAGATCCTTAAGACTATTGATGAGTGCATATTTGCATCATATTTTATATTATTATTTTGCACTATAGATGTAGATTCTTGGTATTTTACGGCGTTCACGCACACGTTTTATGTATTTTTTCACCAGGATCAGGAGAGATGATGGATACAATGGACACAATTCTTGGAGCAGTTGTACTGAGGAGAAAAGGAGTCAAAAACAACGTAAATCACTTATTTCGGAGATATCAATAATACTAGAAGAAAACCGTAAGCGAACAAGGCACACAGACGGTTTAATGATCAACTATATGGTGGGAATGAATTTTCCGGCCGTATAGTTCCCGCCGTATAGTTGGCGCCGCCTCCGCCTCCTCAAATACTTTCACCCCGTGCAACTGGATAAGAGAGACGACATATAGAACACCCAGAAATCACCAAAACCTCACCTCCGGAAGGCATCTAGAGGGGGAACTCATCCACCGGGGATCCATCTTCGCCCTGCGCAGATCCGGGAGGCTAACACATTGATCTTCATCATCAACCACTGCATCACCACCATCTCCATCCATCCCATCTACATCTTGTCTAGATCTTGTTGTAATTTCCGTACTCATTGTTGATTTATACAATTACTATTCATCTATGATAGATTCCATTGTTATTGCCATGATGTTGATTGCCTCCATGTCTGAGTAGATCATTAGTTCTTGGGGAGATGGAGAAACCCTAGTATGAGATTGAAATAAGATAAAGTTTATTATGATATTCATCGCTTTGACCATGTGTTAGATTGTCTTCATCTTGATGTTGAGAGAAGTCGACCTCTCAATATTTGCCTCTCATGGGGACTTGATGGAGGGAACTACTTGTTGGTAGACGGAGGTGTGTTAGCACTTACAGTGACTATAAAGCTGTTGGCACCCCTTACGTATCAAATTGGGAACCGAGGAAACTCACGGAACACTATCTGTGCCATGGGATACGTCCTATGGGATTAAGTCCCTTAACATCGCAGTAATTCGATTGATGTCGATTGCCAACTGCTATGGTTATGAGGATGATGTGAGCAGTGGTTTCTGCCTATTTGTCCAAATATGGAGTTCCTCCCACACATACATAGTTGAGAATATTCATGATAATAATCTTTACCTTAGCTCTTTATAATGCTATCTGTGTATCCGCTACTCTCTGAGAACGCTTTTTCCCTATTGCAGTTCCAATCTCTCTTACATACGTGATACTTACTTTCTGCATTTAGTTACTTTACTTTACTTATTGTTGCTCTTATACCAAAAACCCCAAAACACCTTTTTACGCAATACTCGCATTTTATCTTGTCACTTAGAACTTGATTTAGCATTTCTATTGTAATATTTATTTCAAGAGTTATTAGACTTTAGACTCCTGCTCCCTGTGGGATCGATATCTTAATTTCTAAACTAGCTACAAACGATCTGTGCACTTGCAGGCATCAAGCTATTTTCTGGCACCGTTGCCGGGGAGCTAAACGCTGTAGGTCTTTTAGTTTTTTCTTATTTATTTTTGTCTTGCTAAGTTTTGTTTTGAGTTACAGGTTTCCATCAACATGATGGAGTTTGAGCATATGACTAGTGCTAGCCCACTCTGCCACTTTGGGAAGCCCTATGATATTTATAAAAGAGATAACTCCAATGAGAAGACAAGGGGGTTTGAAATAAATCCTCTATTACTTGGTATTCTACACGAGAAGCAATTTACTGGGGATGAAGAAGATCCCGATCCATATGAGCATATTGCATGTTTCAAAGATATATGTGACACTTTTCAATTGACGGGATATACTGCTAATGAGGTAAGGTTAAACTTTTTAGTCAGACTTTGACTAGTACAACTCTCTCATGGTATAGATCTCTACCCCCAGAAGCCACTACTAGGTATAATTTAGCTTGTGGATTTCTAGCAAAATATTATCCATTATCAAAATCTTTTGGAATCAGGTGTCTTATAATGACTTGGAGGAACCATTCTAATGAAGGACTAGTAAGAGCTTATATCAGATTTAAAGATTTACTATGTTTATGTCCTCATCATGATTTGCCTAAATGGTATTTATTGCATATCTTTTATAGCGGTTTAATTGAACCTAATAAAATTGAACTTGATTCTTTCGCGGAAGGAGCCTTTATGAATCTTCCTATAACTAAAGCTTCGGCTTTACTTAATAGAATTCACAATCATAGAGTTTCATAGAATTTTGGTCTAGGAAGTGAAGGAGGCATAGAAATAGAACATGATTGTATTCATGACTATAATAAAAAGGGCCATGTTAAAGAATTATCTAAAGAACTTTATTTGGATTCATATCTTGTGTTGCAAGTTGTTAAAGCTTTTACAGAACATATCAAAGCTCCAAAAGAGGGTTCAGTCAAGTATGATCCACCACCTGAACCTAAGAAGAAGAGAGAAGTTAAAGCAACACTGGCCTCCCTAGAACCAACATATGAGATACCATTCCCTAACACTGCACATAAGCATATTTTTGAATATGAACAGGTCAAAGCAGTACAAGAGAAGAAGGAAGAGGAAAGTATGCCAGAAGTCGTGGAACATCTAAGAAGAAACCAAAGATGAGGAGGTAACCAAGGAAACAATTATGGCTATGTACGCACATTGTAACATAGTTTAACTTGATGAAGAGACTTCCGTATTGGTCGAAGGTAAAACAAAGGTAAAAGAGTGGGTAAGCCTATTCTCCCCTACATATTTAAGGAAGCCTCGCATTATGGTTTATGCGATCTTGGCATAGAAGTTAATGTTATATCTTATGATTTATATTTAGAAATAAAATAAGAAATAGAACCGGCTACAATTGAAAATACTGATATGAAAATCATGTTAGCCAATAAAACTCTTAGAATTCTAATGGGAGTAGTTGAAGATGCAACTGTCATAGTTGGCAACAAAAACTTTCCTATCGATTTTGTAGTTGTTGATATGCCAGCTGACACTCTGTGCCCAATTATATTTGGAAGAAACTTTTTGAGTGATATAGGTGCCTATGTTGATTTCAAAAAGGAGACTGTATCTCTTAAGCTTGGGGGAGTGGAAAAAGAATTCCACTTTTCCAAATTTAAAGACAAGCCTCCACAAATGCAAGAAGAAGAGAAAGAGAAGACTATTGAGGAAATGGCGGCTCTTTTCTTCAGTAATCAAGAAGAGGGAATAAATGAAGACTGAAATTATGAAGAAATAGTCATGGAGGACAAGTCCCTAGAAGAACTACAAGATGAAATCAATTCACTTCCCAATATGGGGCCTCCAACTAATGAGGCTTTCGAAGAGCCAGAAAAGAGAGGGGACAAAGAATTACCACCCCGAGAGTTGAAGACTCTACCAGATAATCTTAAATACAGATTTTTAGATGAAACAAATAAATTTCCTGTTAGTATTAGTGCTAAACTTTCAGGAGAAGAAGAAGAACTCATGAAAATACTTAAGGAGCATCGCAAGGCCTTTGGGTACTCAATGGATGATTTGAAGGCCATTAGTCCCATGATAGCCATCCATCGAATATTCATGGAAGAAGGTGCTAAACCAGTTGCGGAATTTAATAGAAGATTGAAACCTAAAATGAAGGAAGTGGTAAGAAAAGAAATTGTGCACCTACTGGACGTAGGTATAATCTATCATGTTAAAGAAAGTGAATGGGTAAGTCCTGTTCATTGTGTTCCTAAGAAGGGCGGTTTTACTGTTGTTCCTAATGAAAACAATGAATTGATACCTACTAGAACTATTTTTGGACATAAGATGTGTATAGATTTCAGAAAATTGAATAAAGAAACTAGGAAAGATCACTATCCTTTACCATTCATAGATCAAACTTTAGAAAGGTTAGCAAACCACAATCATTTTTGCTACTTGGACAGATACTCTGGTTTTTCTCAAATAGCTATTCATCCTGATGACCAACTTAAAACAACTTTTATTAGTCCTTATGGTTTACATGCTTACCGACGTATGCCTTTTGGTTTATGTAATGCTCCGGCTACTTTTCAAAGATGCATGACTGCTATTTTTGCGGATTTTATAGAACTGATAATGGAAGTATTTATGGATGACTTTTCTGTCTATGGAACTTCATTTACTAGTTGCTTGGATAATCTCAAAAGGGTTTTGCAGCGTTGTGAAGAAACTAATCTTGTTCTAAACTGGGAGAAGTGCCATTTTATGGTCAAAGAAGGCATAGTCCTTGGACATAAGGTATCAGGTAAGGAAATTGAAGTGGATAGAGCTAAGGTTGAGGCCATAGAGAGAATGCCACAACCTAGGGATATAAAAGGAATAAGAAGTTTCCTTGGTCATGTGGGTTTTTATAGAAGATTCATTATAAATTTCTCCGGAATATCTAAGCCTTTGACTAACCTCCTACAAAAGGGAGTAAGATTTAATTTTGATGATAAATGTCTTGTAGCCTTTGATAAACTCAAAAATGCTTAAACCCGTGCTCCTATCATTAAACCACCTATCTGGGATATAACTTTTGACTTAATATGTGAAGCTAGTGATGATGTGATACATTGCAAATGTATCTATAATTTTTGATGTTCCATGCTTGGTTTTATCTACTTTCTTGTGTTTTGTCCACACTTTGGAGTACTTTTCATATGATTTCTTGGACTAACCTATTAACAAGAGCCACAAAGATTGCCTGCCTATTTTCTGTTATTTTTGGTTCCGGAAAGTCGAAATGAATATTCTCGAATTGACGGACAAAAGACAAAGTGCCTATTTTAGGAAGACATCGATGCGAATACGAGAGGAGAAAGCTGGGGCCGCCACACCGGCCACTGCCTGAACACAGCCTGGCCGACCCCAGCACCCCCTCCGCCTCTCCTTCCGCCTATATATTGCCCTCAGGACCAAAACCCTAAGTACCCGATCAAAAAATCCACGAAAGAGTCTATAGCCGCCGTCATCTCCATCCCTAGACCGGGAGGGATCTAAAGCTCTTCCTGGCACCCTGCCAGAGAGGGGAATTCACCCTGGAGGCCTTCATCATCATCATGCAAGCCTCCGGTGTGATGCGTGAATAGTTCATCTCTGGACTACGGGTCCATGTAGTAGCTAGATGGCTGGTTCTCCTCCTTTGTGCTTTCATGTTTAGATCTTGTGAGCTCCGTTCATGACCAAGATCATCTATTTGTAATCCATACATGTTGTGTTTGCGGGGATCCGATGGATATTGAGATGCTATTTCAGATTGATTATTGATTCTATCATGTCTTTGTTATTTGTGATCTTGCATGCTTTCCGTTGTTAGTAGCTATCTTGGCCAAGTAGATGCTAGCAACTCCAAGAGTTAGTATTTATGCTCGATATTGGGTTCATGCCTCTGGTAATCTGGGGAAGTGATAGAAATCTCTAAGGTACTAGATGTGCTATTGCTACTAGGGAGAAAACAACAATCCTTTGTTCATAGAACAATCGTATTGTTTACTTTACACACAATTCGTAAAGCAATAATCTGTTGATTGCAACTTAATACTAGAGGGGGTTCGGATGATAACCTGAAGGTGGATTATTAGTCATATATGCAGTTGGATGGCGGTCTATGTATAATGTTGTAATGTCCAATCAAGTTCCAAAGGAGTCAAGATGATTAGTATATGCATGTATTGCTTTCTCGATGTTTGTCAATTGCCTCGCTGTAATTTGTTTACCCAGCATTTTATCCATCTTAAGGAGAGCCACCTCTAGTGAACTATGGACCCCGGTCCTTTCTTTTACATACAATCAATCAACCGTTTACTGCTTTGTGTTTACTTTCTGCAAACTATTACTTCCTTCCATTCGATATGTTTAATCCTTTGTTTTCAGCAAAACCAGTGAGATTGACAACCTCATCGCAAGTTGGGGGCAAAGTTCCGTGGTTGTGTTGTGCAGGTCTCCACGTTGCTGCTGGCACCGGTAGTGCGCCCTGCCAACATTTAGCTAGCTACACCTTTGGGGTGTTTCCTTGCTCCTACTAGATTGGTAACCTTGGTTTCTTACTGAGGGAAAACTTGCTGCTGTGCTCATCATACCTTCCTCTTGGGGTTCCCCAACAAGCCCGATATATTTGGGCCATCATGATGCTGTAGGAGTAACTCTGGGATAACACATTGGTCGCAGATTAATATTATACATCATGCTAGTAGAACTCTTAATGGTGCTCAAAAGAATTATCCTAAGTAAGAAAGGGAACTATTTTCTGTATTTTTCTCTTGTGATAAATTTCTTTCTTATATAGTTGATGCAAAAAAGTAAGAGTTCGTACGGATCGTGATGGTTTAAAAGAACTCCTTGAGAGGAAATTCCATAAGCCAATACTGATCCGTTGGATTCTTTTACTTCAAGAATTCGAGTTGCAGATTGTGCAGAGGCAGGAGATAAAGATGTTGGATGCAGTGTCCATATTTGCCCAACAAAACACTAATCTTATTGAGAGGAACTTTAGTCCTGGAAATTTTCGCCTACGAGAATTATTCAATAAACTAAGGTCAATTCCTTCAAAAGAGAATAAGTCTTTGTTGTTGGAGGAGCTTGTCATCCCCGAATAAGTAAACGGTAAGTTTAAGGTAAGTGTTCTTACTCAAATAAGTGACTTATTTTCACAGATTTTACTCCTATTTTTTTTTGCCTTTGATTTCCTTGTGTTTTTCTGAAGTTTTTGGAGGTTTTTACCAACTATACGGGTGAAACTATACGACCAGAGAGAAAGCTCCCGCCGTATAGTTGATCGTTAAACCCTCTGTATCTTCTATGCGAATTTGTTTTCGATGTCTGGATCTATACGGGCATAGCTATACAGCGGGAATAAAAATTCCAGCTGTATAGTTGGTCGTTGAACTCTCAGACACTTTTTGATTTTGATGTCTGTATCTATACGGTCACAACTATATGACCAGAATAAATATTCCAGCCATATAATTGGTCGTTAAACTATCAGACGTTTTCGTTTACTTTTTCGTTTTTTCCGAATTGCCAAAAAAACATTATTGTCGGTTCCGAGTCATAACTTAACCGACCTGGACTCGAGATATTTGGAAATATCTGCCCGAAACCAACTATACGTCTAGAGCTATACGGGTCGTGCCCGTATAGTTGGTCGTTACGCGACAGGACTCCTCCAAATCCATGATTTCTTTCCCTGTTTCATTTAGATTCTTTTCTTGGGCAATAATTTGGTGTTTCTCGCGAGTTTTACCGACCTCTGACCCTCCTTATATATTGCCCTTGTGTTTCTCTCTAATCATAATCTTCAAGAACAAATCTAGCTATGTGCTACCCCGTCCTGTTCGTGGGAAACCCATGGGGCTCATTTCTCCTTCCAGGGACCGCTCTAGCAGTCCATCCATGGAGGACGATGAAGAGGAGGTGGAGAGGTTTAGCCCGGGGTACAAGGAGTATGTCGAGCCAAGCTTCTACAACAATGATTCCGATGATGATGTGGTTGACGTCTACATCCGCCGTGATGTCTTCGATCCCCCGGAGATCAATTGGGCGGCAATGAAGAGAGCTCCAGAAGAGAGAGAAGGTCACAAGCTGCATGGAAAAGGGCACGTGGAGACGGTCAAGTTCATCGCCACTGACCCCAGGACGCACAAGCGTAAGGAATTATCTAATATTGGTGCAGGTGCTAGCAAGGGAGCGAAGGCACCACTCTCAAAGCCTACCATTGGTGCTCATATGAAGGTTAAGCCTCAAGAAGAGTGGATGTACGGATTCCCCTTCCCTGATCCATCAATTATGGATGAGGAAGAAGAAGCTGTCCCCAGGACCAAGGATCGTGTGCGGGCACTGGAGATATATCAGAAGCAAGAGATACTCCATCGCATTGAAGTCCGTCACCTCCTCAAGGAGATGGAGAAGAAGGAAGATCTCCTCCCATTGGTGACTAAGCTCGTAGATAGAGTGGACACTCTGCAATCTGATTTGCGCAGGTGCTACAGCCACATCACTGCTCTAGAGGATACCAACAAGAAGCTATGCACTGCGGTGTTACATGCCATGGCACCATAGTGATCTACAATAATCACGGTATCAAATAATCGCAAGGGATTATTTGATCCCGTCTGGCTTGATTCCAAGCCTGGGGAGATCTTTAAGACCTTGTAATTTATCTTACAAGTTTTATATTATTATTAATTTTGTATTAGTTCGAACTAGAAATAAAGTTTGCATCATTAGAATTCCCTTTAGGAATAGTCGATCCCTTTTATGAAATTCCGAGTTATTATTATATGTGGAGCAATATTGAGTTTCTGCTTGTCTTATTGAATATATGAATAGCTTGAGTATAATTTTACTTGCACTTGATGATAGCAATAGGAGTCTTCCACACCATTGGTATTAATGGAATATATAAAGATAATTTGGTCAATATGTTGAAACTCTATGGTTTGATTTACAAAGAAAATTATCCATACAGTTAAGTTGAAAAAGAAAACTTGAACAAAGGAAAATAAAAAGTGCTATCAAATTAGAGTGAGATCAAGTCGTGGTAGAATCTTCAAGTCATAAAAATGCTTCATACACAATTGGAATTTGATAAATTGAGATCGTTAAACTTTAAATTCCTACATGAAGTAGAATGTATGGTTAGCTCCTTTGCACATCACTTAAAAAAGTGTGAGCATATACACAAAAGAAAAGAAAAGAAAAAAAATGAAAAAGAGCGAATGCGCAAAGAGCAAATAGGCATACACCACTATATTGTAGTATGACAAAGAGACACTTTTAAGATTTTAAATCCCAAGTGAATATGTTAATCCTAAACACTTGGGACTACCTCGCTAACTCATTTGGTTGAACCGAATACTTTTACATTATGTTGAGATTCATCTTTTGTGAACTATTGATCACTAAGGTGTGGAAGCCTGCTAATACTATTCAGATGGTTTGAGTAAGGTACTATTCATGAACTTATTTCAATGTATCATATATGATAAACACATGATGCAACTGCCTCGTTTATTTTATCGACTCAGCTTCATGAATATGAGGATCACATTCATTAAGCTAAACTTGCTCGGGACGAGCAAGAGTCTAAGCTTGGGGAAGTTGATGAGTGCATATTTGTATCATGTTTTATATTATTCTTTTGCACTATAGATGTAGATTCTTGGTATTTTACGGCCTTCACGCTCATGTTTTATGTCTGTTTTCACCAGGATCAGGACAGATGATGGATACAATGGACACAATTCTTGGAGCAGTTGTACTAAGGAGAAAAGGAGTCAAAAACAACGTAAATCAATTATTTCGGAGATATCAATAATACCAGAAGAAAACCCGAAGCGAACAAGGCACACAGACGGTTTAATGACCAACTACACGGTGGGAATAAATTTTCCGACCGTATAGTTCCCGCCATATAGTTGGCGCCGCCTCTGCCTGCTCAAATAGTTTCACCCTATGCAACTGGATCAGAGATACGACATACAGAACACCTAGAAATCACCGAAACCTCACCTACGGAAGGCATCTGGAGGGGGAACTCGTCCACCAGGGATCCATCTTCGCCCTGCGCAGATCCGGGAGGCTAAGGCACGATCTTCATCATCAACCGCTGCATCACCACCATATCCATCCATCCCATCTACATCCTGTCTAGATCTTGTTGTAATTTCCATACTCGTTGTGGATTTATACAAGTACTATTCATCTATGATAGATTCCATTTTTATTGCCGTGATGTTGACTGCCTCCATGTCTGAGTAGATCATTAGTTCTTGGGGAGATGGAGAAACCCTAGTATGAGATTGAAATAAGATAAAGTTTATTATGATATTCATCGCTGTGACCATGTGTTAGATTGACTTCATCTTGATGTTGAGATAAGTCGACCTCTCAATATTTGCCTCTCATGGGGACTCGATGGAGGGAACTACTTGTTGGTAGATGGAGGTGTGTTAGCACTTATAGTGACTATAAAGCTGTTGGCACCCCTTACGTATCAACTTGGGAACCGAGGAAACTCACGGAACACTATCCATGCCATATGATACGTCCTACGGGATTAAATCTCTTAATAGCGCAGTAATTCGATTGATGTCGATTGCCAACTGCTATGGTTATGAGGATAATGTGAGCAGCGGTTGCTGCCTATTTGTCCAAATACAGAGTTCCTCCCATACATACATAGTTGAGAATGTTCATGATAATAATTTTTCCCTTAGCTCTTTATAATGCTAGTGGTGTATCCGCTACTCCCTAAGAATGCTTTTTCCCTATTGCAGTTTCAATCTCTCTTACATACGCGATACTTACTTTCTGTGTTTAGTTACTTTACTTTACTTATTGTTGCTCTTATACCAAAAACCCAAAAGCACCTTTTTACGCAATACTCGCATTTTATCTTATCACTTAGAACTTTATTTAGCATTTCTATTGTAATATTTATTTCAAGAGTAATTAGCCTTTTATATATGGAGCAGAACAGTATGCACCGACCGAGTAGTCTTTTATCACCGCCATTCGGTTGGACGACGCCCATTAGCCAAACGCATGATGACTATGTGTATGTCTGACATTTACTCTGTATGATTGCATCGTACCATATGGAACACGGGCAATATCCATCACTGGTCGACCGTCTATGTACTGTATTATGTATGATAAAGCCTTGCACAATTGTACATCTGTAGATCTTTTCAAACGTTTATTTAGATAACTATTTGTTGCGCAAATCTCGTGGGGTAGTGGATAGATACATTGGCAGGAGGATATGGCGTGTGATAGCATTACTACGGTATGTTTTGTCCCACCTTGCCAAACCAAGCTACGCAACACTGGTTTATAGCCTTGAGCGCATAGGTACTAGCCGTAGCTTTGATCCATTTGATCAATTCATTTCTATGAAATCATTTGACAGATTTAATCTATTTTTTCATTTATATGAAACAAAGCTTCACTATTTTTGCTTCATATGAAACAAAGCTTCACTATATTCAATGTTTCTTGAAACATTATGTCTGACAGCTGTGCCCTGGTGGGTGCAAATAGGAGTCTAATATATTTATATAATGAATACTCACACTAGTAGAAACAAGGGCTTTGGTTCGGCCCCGATTCTGGCTCTAGTCCCGTGAGCACTAGTCCCGGTTCGTCCCGGCTCCAACGGCTAGGAGGCCGGGGCAACTCAAGTCCCGGGTCATTCCAGACCTCTAGTCCCGGTTCGTGATGCGGCCCGGAACTAGCGGGCTCGTGCCAGCCAACTCCACGTGCGGGAGCCTGTAGTCCCGGTTGGTATCACGACCCGGGACTAGAGGTCAATCGCTAGTCCCGATTTATAATACCAACTGGGGCTATTGGTTTCTCTATATAATTCAGCTTCGTCCTTGCTCGAGCCCATTGCCATTTTTTCTCCAAGCAAGCCAAGTTCATGCCCATTTTTTCTCCAAGATTTGTCAACATTTGGTACCAACCCCTAAATCCAAGGTTTTAAAAGGTTAGCAACTTCATCCTTTCATCTCTTGTTGTTAGTTTAGCTCAATGCTCTAGAAGTAGAGAGGGATTTCATGCTCTAGAAGTAGAGGGAATTTTAGATGTGTAATTTTACGCAAATTTTGATTTGGCAAAAAGTTACTATATATAATTTTAGAGTTTCAGAGCTAAAAATGGAATGAGGTTTCCACTGCTAGATCAATAATTAAAAACTCCACAGTAAAATTGATGCATATAAAGTTTTCAAAATTCAAATTTTTAGATTTCAACAAGTAAATGAAGTGAAATAGGTTTTTTCTTTAAATAGTGTTGCTCATTTAATGCTCCAGAAGCTCACATTAACTTATTAGTTTTCATATGTGTAGATGTTGTTTACTTAGTAACTCATCAAAATGAGTATGGAGTAGATTTTTTTTAAATTAGTGCATAGTTTTTTTATTTTTGCAATAATAACATTTGGTCCACTATACTCTATTGTTGTTTTAATGTGATGAACAACATTTAGTAAATTGGTCACTGATATCTATTCATGATGTTGTGTAATGGTTTTTGATATACTTATACATTAATGTAGATGGTCCGGGAATGGATGTACGGTACTGATCGACGCACTGGCAAGTTCATTAATGGCGTGCATGAATTCCTCCGTGCGGCTGATGTGAACAAGCAGAATGGTTTTGTATTCTGTCCATGTAGTGTCTATAAGAATCAGAAGGATAACTCTGACTCAAAAATCTTTCACATCCACCTGTTTCGGTCCGGTTTGATGCCCAGCTATAATTGTTGGACCAAGCACAGAGAGAGAGGAGTTATAATGGAAAACAATGAAGAAGAAGAGGATGATGACAACTATCATGGGTTCCTTGAATACGGTGATACTTCCATGGGGGAAGCTGAAGGGGAGGCTGAAGAAGAGGCACGTGATGCGCCCATTGATGATCTTGGTCGGACCACTGCTGATGCACGGAGTTGTGAAAATGAAAAGGAGAGGGAGAAGTTCGATCACATGTTAGGGCATCACAAAAAGTCATTGTACCCAAATTGCGAAAATGGTCTGAAAAATCTGGGTAGTACACTAGAATTGCTGGGATGGAAGGAAGAATATGGTCTATCTAACTCCGGATTTGAAAAGTTGCTGAAAATGATGAAGAATATGCTTCCAAATGATAATGTATTGCCTTCTAGTACGTACGAAGCAAAGAAGGTTGTCTTCCCTCTAGGTTTAGAGGTTCAGAAGGTACACGCATGCCCTAATGACTGCATCCTTTATCGTAGTGAGTTGTACGAGAATATGGATGTATGCCTGGTATGTACTGCATTGCGGTATAAGATCAGACGAGATGACCCTGGTGATGTTGAGGGCGAGCCCCCCTGAAGAGGGTTCCTACCAAGGTGATGTGGTATGCTCCTATAATACCACTGTTGAAACATTTGTTTAGGAACAAAGAGCATGCTAAGTTGTTGCAATAGAACAAAGAGGAACGTAAGTTAGACGGGATGTTGAGACACCCCGCTGATGGGTCGTAGTGGAGAAAAATCGATAGAGAGTACCCGGACTTTGTAGATGACGCAAGGAACTTAAGGTTTGGTCTAAGTACAAATGGCATGAATCCTTTTGGGGAGTAGAGCTCTAGCCATAGCACCTGGCCCGTGACTCTATGTATCTATAAGCTTCCTCCTTGGTTGTGCATGAAGCAGAAGTTCATTATGATGCCAATGCTTATCCAAGACCTGAAGCAACCCATCAAATACATTGATATGTACCTAAGGCCACTAGTTGAAGAACTTCTATAGTTGTGCCGCGACGAAGGTGTGCGTGTGTGGGATGAGCACAAACAGGAGCCATTTGACCTACGAGCGTTGCTATTTGTAACCGTCAATGATTGGCCTACTCTTAATAACCTTTCAGGACAGTCAAACAAGGGATACAATGCATGCACACACTATTTAGATGAGACTAAAAGTATATATTTGCAACATTGTAGGACGAATGTGTACCCGAGGCATCGTCGATTTCTTTTGGCCAAGCATCCCTTAAGAAAGAAAGGCAAGCATTTCAACGGTCATGCATGTCACCAGCCGAAGCTAAGGAACATAGTGGTG
Source organism: Avena insularis (assembly GCA_023614405.1). NCBI lineage: Eukaryota > Viridiplantae > Streptophyta > Magnoliopsida > Poales > Poaceae > Avena > Avena insularis. The sequence continues at coordinate 142,967,436 of CM042690.1, read as the reverse complement.
CTGATGTATTTGCTATGGTCAAGTATTTGGATCAAATAGTAACCTTTGGAAAGGGTCCTGGCGGACAATCTGTTCCGAAGGACGCTGATGGACATGCACCCATGTGGAAGAAGAAATATATATTTTGAGAGATAACCTATTGGAAATTCTTAGAGGTCCGCTCTGCAATCAACGTGATGCATGTGACGAAGAATCTTTGCATGAACCTACTAGGCTTCCTGGGCGTGTATGGGAAGGCAAAAGATACACCGAAAGCACGGTAGGACCAGCAACATATGAAAGACCCAGAAGGCCTACATCCAGAATGGTTTCAAGGTCCTGCCAGCTACGCTCTTACCAAACAAGAGAAGGAAATCTTTTTTGAATGCCTGAGCAGTATCAAGGTCTCATCTGGATTCTCGTCAAATATAAAGGAAATAATAAATATGGCAGATAAAAAGTTTCAAAACCTAAAGTCTCATGACTGCCACATGATTATGACGCAATTGCTCCCTATTGCATTGAGGGGGCTTCTACCAGATTATGTTCGAGTACCCATTGTGAAGCTATGTGCATTCCTCAATGCAATCTATCAGAAGGTAATCAATCCTAAAGATTGATCACGGTTACAAAATGATGTGGTCCAATGTCTTGTCAGTTTCGAGTTGGTGTTCCCACCATCCCTCTTCAATATTATGACGCACCTCCTGGTTCACCTAGTCGAAGAGATTTCCATTCTCGGTCCTGTATTTCTACACAATATGTTCCCCTTTGAGAGGTTCATGGGAGTCTTAAAGAAATATGTTCGTAACTGTGCCAGGTGTTGGGTCTGTAGCAAAGAAAACCAAAATTTTCCTATGATGAGAACTACACGCCAAGATCTATCTACTAGGTACAAAGCAACGGGTGGACATACATCCATCGAGAACTTACCCTCGAAGACAACGAGTTTGTTAACGAGTAGGAACTCGTGGTTGATGTAGTCGTACACTTGCTGATCTCAAGATCGTGAGGAAGTCCGAGCAGGTCCGGCTCCAGCACGTCCTTCAGATCCAGCTCCAGCACCACCAAGTCGAGCACCGCAAAGCAGCGGTGCATCCGTGATCGCACACACGTCCAGTACCCGGACAACCTCCGTCCCTCGCTCCAGCAAAGCAGCGGATGCAGCAACTCCTTTCCAGATAAAGCCACCGGGAACATGTATCTCGCTAATCCGAGACCATGGGGGAATAATACTAGAGGGGGAGAGAGATCCTTCACGAGGAGGTGTGAGGAAGAAGGGGTGTGAGGGGGCCTTTTATAGGAGGAGGGGAGGGTACCCCTCCCCATGGCCGGCTCCTCAAGGGGTGACCCTTCACCTCCTCATTCATGTGGTGGTAACTCCCTTCACATTCTCTTTTAAAGTCTCCACTTTAAATGCATTAAATTTCTCCAAATTTAATGCTCTCTCATTTAATAAAACTCTTTTATTATTTTTATTCAGAATTTTGTTAATTACTTTAATTAAAAACATTCACATAAAACCCCCTGCAACATTTCAATATTACATGCAGAACCAATATCAGCAATTTCACCCGAACAGTTTCGGTGTCTATTGAAATAATTCCAGCGCTTTCTTAAATCTTTATCTGAAACATATTTGCTCCAAATGGTGTCGGTATCCCTTAAGTGTGTCACCCTATGGTTCGCGAATAATGCAGACATGATCGAGACCCCTCTCAGATCAATAATTAGAAGCGGGACCTGGAGATCCATACTAACTCCTACACATTCAACGATGACTTCTGTGATCGTGAGAACCTTTAACGCTAGTAACTAAATCCCTTTGTCTCGCGATATATTACATGTCCGAGATTCGATCATCGGTATCTCCATACCTAGTTTGATCTCGTTCGACATGCACTTTCTCGCTCCGTGATATAACACTCTAGTGATCACATCACTTGCTTGCAAGCTATCTTAATGTGATATCACCGAGAGGGCCCAGAGTATATCTATCTATCATCGGGATTGACAAATTCCACTCTTGATCCATGAGCCTCAACATAACACCTTCAGTAATCGAACCCATCTTTATAGTCACCCTGTTACGGTGTGACGTTTGATGTTATCAAGATACTCTTCCGGTGTTAGCAATTAACATGATCTCATGGTCTAAGGATAAAGATTACTTCGTATGATGTTATAGCAATATAAACATAATGACTTGATCGTAATGCTATACTTCGGATGAATGTTCATCACATCATTCCACCAATGTTGTGACCTCGTTATTAACAACATCCAATGTCCATGATCAGGAAACCTTGATCATCTTGTTAATCAACGAGCTAGTCTATAAGAGAGGCATAACTAGGAACCCTTTTTGTTTATTAAACACACATGTATTGATGTTTCCGATCAATACAATTATAGCATGCAAAATAAACATTTATCACAAACATGGAATAAGATAATAACCACTTTATTATTGCCTCTCGGGCATATTCCCTTCAGTCTCCCACTTGCACTAGAGTCAATAATCTAGTTTGAAAAACTTCGCGTATTGAACACCTATGGCTTGATGGTGTTGCATATACACTATTGCTAGTGGTTAACATAATCTCCGGATCTGACAGTTTCAGGTCCGTGCGTATTTGCATGTCTTTGCGTCTCTACGCATCACTCATTCTCAAATGAGATGGCATTGTATAAATTTGGTCCTTTGGTGAGACCTTTAGTTTGTTCCGGTTAAAATATGTTGATATTATTGTCACACAATATATCTTCATAGTATTATCCCACTTTGAACCACACCTAGTTTGATAACAAACTACTTAACACAAATGCCCTCCTATGCTGCTACTATAGGAGTCATATACTTAGCCTTTTTGTTGTAGTATCCGTCACAATGTCTCAACTTTGGGACTCATCCAAATCCATCATGGAACATCCTTTCCATTATATTGTGCCACCCATAGTCTAAATTGAGATATTTTTAATTTGTATCTTGTGACAAAACTAGTATCAATGTAACACTTTACAATGAACTACCTTAACTATTTGTCATTTATATATGATATATTCTTAGTTCTTCCAAAGCTCATAAGAATATCTTTACTATCGTCCAATGATCATCTTGTGAATCATTCTGGTATGTGCTCATAACATTTAGAGCATAGGACATTTTGGATATATACATATCATGGTATAATCGATCAAAATCTTCATGTGATTTTACTCACCAAGTGTTGAAACACTTGAATCTTGATACAATTCTTTCCATGCAGCAAGAACCTTTCTTGTTGTTTACATATTGAACCCTTTCAATATCTCATATATGTATGTCTGGCACAACCATATTAGCGCCTTAATCTATCCATATAGATATTGATGCCAAATATTCTGGGTTTGCCCAAGTCTTTCATCGAAATCTTATTTTAATGAAATTCTTTTTTTTGCGGTTTTTTTAATGAAATTCTTAACTTGTGTCAATACAAGATACATCATTTCCAATCAACAATATGTCCTCTACATAATGTATTAGAAATATGTCTCAGCGCTCCCACTTAATTTCTTGCAAATGCAAGCATCTTCATCATCTCCGATGAATTTAAACTCTTTTAACAGTTTCATCATGGTGAAGAGTCCAACTCCGCTATGCTTACTTCAACTATTGAAGTTTGCATGCTCTTTTAGCACCCTTTGAATTAACAAAACCCTTCGAACCATGTCTTGTACATGTCCTAGGTAACCATTCTATTAGAAGAACATTGTTTTGTTTGTTCAACTACCATACATCAAATTATATGTAGTGGTTGCTACATTAATCCGTCAAGACTAAATATCGCTATGAAAGATCAAATCTTGTCATAGTCAACTCCTTGAACATTGCCGTAAACTTCTTTCTGACATGTCGACTATTTCATAGATGTTAAACATCCATGTCTATTTCTTTATAGATCCAAACACGACCGACAGGCTTCACGCCTTTCCGGAGGGTTTTCCAAGTTCAGAAACTTGATTTCTCGTGTATGGATACTATCACGGATTCTTTGACTTCTAGTCATTTTATGGAGTCAGGGCCCATCATCGCTTCTTTGCATGTAGTCGGTTCATCATTGTCAAAACAATAACGACTTGCTTATCAAATCACACTATTTGATTCTTACCGACCCACACGGTTCAATAGGAATTCTAATCTCCGAGATCACACCCTTTGTAATCACGGGAGCCATGAGCATTGTGGCTACCACCGGGACACTTTCTGGCGCTGCGCTACTTAGCACATATAGCTAAGGTTCAACAACCTTATCAAATTTCTATTGTCCTCCCACTTAACTTTTCACGAGAAATTCCTTCTCAAGAAACTTGACGTTCCAAGTAACAAACTCTTTTGTCCTTGGTGTTATGGAGAAATTCCCAACAAATTCTTTGGGATAACCTACAAAGACGTGCTTATCCGACTTTGGTTGTAAACATTTTACTTATGCATAGCATACCAAGAAAATACAATTCGGGTTTTATCCCAAACCATAACTTATATGGTGTCATTTCAACGGATCACGATGGTGCTCTTTCAGTGTAAAAGCGGTAGTCTCAAAAGCTTCAATCCTTAAAACATAATGGCAGTTTTATAAATGACACCTTTGATCTTACCACGTCAAACATGGTTTGATTTCATATCTCGAATATGCCATACTCCTATGGTTTATCGGGAAACACAAATCATGAAACAATTCCTCAAATCTTAGGTGTTTTTGCTAAACACGTAACTCAAATATCTTCCTTTATGATCGAATCATAAACTCTTTATTTTCTTGTTACAATGATTTTCCACTTCATCTTGAAAGTCTTTGAACAATTTTCAAATGTTTCATACTTCTTCCTTATTAAGTAAATGTATAGATATATTCACTCAAATTTTCGGAGAAAGCATATGAAGCAAAAAAAGATCCATCGCATATGGCTATACATAATGGACTATGCACATCAGCATGCACAATTTCCAATAAGCTAGTCATCCGTTCCTCTTTGGCCTATGAACGGAGTTTCAATTATCTTGAGGAAACTTTCACAAGTGTCAATTGATCAAAATCAAAGACTCCAAAAATCCATCAACATGGAGTTTCTTCATGTTTTCTTTCCAATATAATTTAAACAGCGATGTCACTTCATAAGTGATATTTTAATCATTTGTCTTGCGACATTTTAGCAATAGTGTTTATGGATGTGATTTCTCCCACTAGACTTGTAAAAATTCATCCATCCTTTATGGAATACAGTAATTATTTGAACAACCATTGTTCTCGTAATACCGGAACAAAATAACAATTATTAAAACAAATCTTGAAGGCTAGGTTTGACGACAACGAAAAACACAATAACACTTTATTTGTTTTCGATGAACATCATCACTTATTCTCTTGCTAGTTACTTAGGCCATTGTAGTTCATGAATTGCGTTGTCCTGTATGACACTTCATACCAACCAATTCGGTATCCAATACCGGTATCCAATACCTCAGAACCACATTGTTTAACAAGCAAGGAATACAGCCATAACATGTATATCTTCTATATACGTAAGTTTGACATTTCCAACTTTTTCTTTTCTGCCAAATATTTTAGAGATTCTCTTTCAACAATTTCTTTTCCTTTTAAAAGAATCTATTAATATCAATAGTGGTGTCATTCACATGACACATAGTACAAAGCGTATATAGTCAAATACTAATACCTTTGGACTTGCACTTTGAAGTGGATCACCATCATCAAATGTTTGGTATTCTTTCAAAAATCCATTCTTTAGTAATCTTTTAGTGTAGTAAACATTTTACTTACATCTTCTATTCACCCTTATCATGACAACTTTCATGATCAAGCTACTATAGCCTATAAGGAAGAATCACGAGTATAATGTTAGTTCCCAAAACCTTTTTGGGAGATCCGGATGCTTAGCATCTCCATCCTTCACAAATTCTCATGCAATATGAGAACATGTATTTTGCTAAATTATACCCTATCATAATGCAACCAAAAACATTGTTTCAGATATCCCAATATCTTTCACACATGATGGTTTCTGAAACAATTTTCAGCACCTATATAATCTTGATATTAAAACAACTTTTGAATATCAATAATCATGGAGGAAAACATGATACTTTAGATACTAACATTGGAATTCTTACTCTTGATTTAATACTACTTATTAAACTTCATGGAGTAAATAGAGTTTGCTGAAAGTTTGCAATAGGACTTATAAACTTTAAATTGACATTCAAAACAATACGATACCAGTTCATAAAGTAAATATCCAGAATTCTATAGTTCTATTATCTCAATTAAAACTAAGCATAAGGTAGTGAACATACGCTAATGACTACAACAAATTATGCAAATCCACTTCGATTTAGTCTAGGACAAATTTAGTTCGACTAATCCAAATTAGAAATGAACTCCCACTCAAAAACGACATCCCTCATGCCCTTTTGGTGATTACATGAACCAAATCCACTACACCAAGTCCGATCATCACGTGAGTCGGTGTAGCTTCAAAGGCGAGCATCAATATGGGCATCATATCAACTATATGACTCATGCTTAACCTTTTGGTCCGTGTTCCGAGGCCATGTCTGTACATGCTAGGCTCGCCAAGTAAGACCTTAGTACTCGCGTGTGTAAAACTATCTTACACCCGTTGTATGAAAGCGTAGGGTCGAGTACACCCGATCATCACATGATGTCTCGAAACACGATCCATAGAACGGTGCATACTTAAGCAAGAACACATTTTTATCTTGATATCTAAATGAGGGATCATCTTAAAATGCAACTAAAAGACCAAACTAGCAATATAAGATGCAAACATCATATGTGTAAAGTGAGATGATATGGTCCATGCATTTGATATCTATCATTTGCATCGTGGTATGATCTCTATCATTCCTTTGTGTGTAAGGCCAAGGTATATGGAACTTACACGTTGAGTGTGTTGTAAGAGTATCTATCATACATCTACTTACAACAATACCATATCAAGACACTAGCCCAGCAACGATCTAAACTAGACACCTCTAATTTATCAATTGCAAGTTTTACGTGGCTTAGGGATTTCGGAGATAGAACCGTTCTTACCTACGAACATGAACCATAACGAGGATAACCAAGTTATTAGCAACTCATTGTAAATCAGATATTGACTATAGTAGGAGAGACAAACACCCGCCAGCCACTTATGCAAAACAAGTTGCATGTCAGTCGTGGAACCGATCTCATCTACGATGACATGTAAGGTTGGTCCGGGCCGCTTCATCCCACTATGCCACCAATATCCAAAATACATAGAAGATGCAATAACATGATCATCATCGCCCACATATAAACATATGTGTACTACCCGTGCAAAGCACCCACGCATAGATCAGGCTGATACCACTGTTGGGTCCGCAGCATAGAAAACAAAAAATTTCCTACGATGAGAACTACACGCCAAGATCTATCTACTAGGTACAAAGCAACAGGTGGACATACATCCATCAAGAACTTACCCTCGAAGACAACGAGTAGGAACTCGTGGTTGATGTAGTCGTACACTTGCCGATCTCAAGATCGTGAGGAAGTCCGAGCAGGTCCGGCAAAGACGCCCTTCAGGATCCAGCTCCAGCACCACCAAGTCCAGCACCGCAGCAGCGGTGCATCCGTGATCGCACACACGTCCGGTACCCGACAACCTCCGTACCTCGCTCCAAAGCAAAGCAGCAAGCACCTCCTTTCCAGATAAAGCCACCGGGAACATGTATCTCGCTAATCCGAGACCATGGGGGAATAATACTAGAGGGGGAGAGAGATCCTTCACGAGGAGGTGTGAGGAAGAAGGGGTGTGAGGGGGGCCTTTTATAGGAGGAGGGGAGGGTACCCCTCCCCATGGCCGGCGCCTCAAGGGGTGACCCTTCACCTCCGCATTCATGTGGTGGTAGCACCCTCCACATAAATTTGCCCCTTCACATTCTCTTTTAAAGTCTCCACTTTAAATGCATTAAATTTCTCCAAATTTATTGCTCTCTCATTTAATAAAACTCTTTTATTATTTTTATTCAGAATTTTGTTAATTACTTTAATTAACAAACATTCACATAAAACCCCCTGCAACATTTCAATATTACATGCAGAACCAATATCAGCAATTTCACAAAACAGTTTGATTGTCTATTGAAATAATTCCAGCGCTTTCTTAAATCTTTATCTGAAACATATTTGCTCCAAATGGTGTCGGTATCCCTTAAGTGTGTCACCCTACGGTTCGCGAATAATGCAGACATGATCGAGACCCCTCTCAGATCAATAATCAGAAGCGGGACCTGGAGATCCATACTGACTCCTACACATTCAACGATGACTTCTGTGACCGTGAGAACCTTTAACGCTAGTAAATAAATCCCTTTGTCTCGCGATATATTACATGTCTGAGATTTGATCATCGGTATCTCCATACCTAGTTTGATCTCGTTACCGACATGCACTCTTTTCTCGTTCCCGTGATATAACATTCTAGTGATCACATCACTTGCTTGCAAGCTATCTTAATGTGATATCACCGAGAGGGCCCAGAGTATATCTATCTGTCATCGAGATTGACAAATTCCACTCTTGATCCATGATCCTCAACATAACACCTTCGTAGCACTGAACCCATCTTTATAGTCACCCTGTTACGGTGTGACGTTTGGTGTTATCAAGATACTCTTCCGGTGTTAGCAATTAACATGATCTCATGGTCTAAGGATAAAGATTACTTCGTATGATGTTATAGCAATATAAACATAATGACTTGATCGTAATGCTATACTTCGGATGAATGTTCATCACATCATTCCACCAATGTTGTGACCTTGTTATTAGCAACATCCAATGTCCATGATCAGGAAACCTTGATCATCTTGTTAATCAACGAACTAGTCTATAAGAGAGGCATATTCCCTTCACCAGGCCAGAAGGAAGAATCTCCAAGGGCTATGGAACAGAGGAGGTCATTGAGTTTTGTGTTGACTTTGTTCCTAACCTTAAGCCGACTAGTATTTGTCAATCACAGCATGCGGGGAGACTGAGTAGAAAAGGCACTCTAGGAAGGAAATCAATAATATGTAGGGACGAGCATTCTTACACTAAAGCACATTACACAGTTCTACAGAATTCCACCTTGGTGGCTCTGTATATCGAGGAACACAAGAAAATTGTACGCTCCAACAACCCTGGGAAGCATGACGACTGGATTAGAAATGAACACATGAAGAATTTTGGCAGTTGGTTGCAAGCACATGTCATAAAAAACAACACTCTTGGAGATCAGCTATACTTGTTGTCCAGATCTTCGACTATATCGACTTTCCAAGGGTACGAGATAAATGGGAATACATTTTACACGATCGCCCAAGATAAAAAGAGAACCAACCAAAACAGTGGTGTCCGCTTTGATGCAACAAACAACAATGGGTCAAAGAACACATATTATGGTTACATAGAGAAGATATGGGAACTTGACTATGGACCTACTTTTAAGGTCTCCTTGTTTCGGTGCAAATGGGTCAAGATGATAGGAGGTGGGGTAAAGGTAGACGAGCAGTACAGAATGATAATAGTGGATCTCAACAATCTTGCGTACTTAGACGAACCATTCGTCCTAGCCAATGATGTGGCTCATGTTTTCTATGTGAAGGACATGTCTACGAAACCGAGAAAAAGAAAAAATAAGCAAAAGAATACATCAGACGATGAGCCAAAGCGCCACATAGTTATTTCAGGGAAAACAAACATCGTGGGAGTGGAGGACAAGACAGACATGTGTTGGGTCCGCAGCGTAGAAAACAAAAATTTTCCTATGATGAGAACTATACGCCAAGATCTATCTACTAGATACAGAGCAACGGGTGGACATACATCCATTGAGAACTTACCCTCGAAGACAACGAGTTTTGTTAACGAGTAGGAACTCGTGGTTGATGTAGTCGTATGCTTGCCGATCTCAAGATCGTGTGGAAGTCCGAGCGCCACAAATCAGCAGCACATCTGTCCTCGCACACACGTTCAAGCCACCGGACAACCTCCACCTCCTCGCTCCAGCGAATCAGCGGAAGCAGCAACTCCTTCCAGACGGAAGGCCACCGGGAACATATATCTCGCTAATCCGAGACCATGGGGGAATATCTAGAGGGGGAGAGAGATCCTTCACGAGGTGTGCTTTGTGAGGGAGGAGAGGGGGGCCTTTTATAGGAGAGGGGGGGCTCCTCCCCTCCCATGGTCGGCAGCCAAAGGGGGGTGCCCCCACCTCTTCCTCATTCATGTGGTGAAGCTCCACTCACATAAATTTTGACTCCACCCAAAATTCCACTCACATGCATTAAATTTCCACCAAATTTAATGCAACTCTCAATTAATAAAACTCTTTTATTTATTTTATTCAGAATTTTGTTAATTACTTTAATTAACAAACATTCACATAAAACCCCTTGCAGCATCTCAATATCACATGCAGAACCTCTTTCTGCAATTTCACCCGAAACAATTCCGATTTCTATCGAAACAATTCCTGTTTCTATCAAAACATTTCCTGCGCTTTGCAAACCTTTTGTCTGAAACATATGTGCTCCTAAATGGTGTCCGGCAACCCTTAAGTGTGTCACCATATAGTTCGCGAATAATGCAGACATGATTGAGACTCCTCTCAGATCAATAATCATAAGCGGGACCTGGAGATCCATACTGACTCCTTCACATTCAATGATGACCTATGTGATCGTGAGAACCTTTAACGCTAGTAATTTAATCCCTTTGTCTCATGATATAATACATGTCCGAGATTCGATCATCGGTATCCAAATACCTAGTTTGATCTCGTTACCGACATGCACTCTTTTCTTGTTCCCGTGATATAACATTCTAGTGATCACATCACTTGCTTGCAAACTATCTTAATGTGATATCACTGAGAGGGCCTAGAGTATATCTATCCGTCATCGGGATTGACAAATTCCACTCTTGATCCATGAGCCTCAACATAACACCTTCGTAGCACTGAACCCACCTTTATAGTCACCACGTTACGGTGTGACGTTTGATGTTATCAAGATACTCTTCCGGTGTTAGCAAACATGATCTCATGGTCTAAGGACTAAGATTACTTTGTATGATGTTATAGCAATATAAACATAATGAATTTGATTGTAATGCTATACTTCAGATGAATGTTCATCACAACATTTCACAAATGTTGTGACCTCGTTATTAACAACATCCAATGTCTATGATCAGGAAACTTTGATCATCTTGTTAATCAACGAGCTAGTCTATAAGAGAGGCATAACTAGGAACCCTCTTTGTTTATTAAACACACATGTATTGAAGTGTCCTATTAATACAATTATAGCATGCAAAATAAACATCTATCATATACAAGGAATACATAATAAAAACTTTATTATTGCCTCTTAGGGCATATTTCCTCCAGTCTCCCACTTGCACTAGAGACAATAATCTAGTTTACATAGTGATAAATCTAACACCCATGGAGTTCTGGTGTTTATCATGTTTTGCCCTAGGGAGAACTTTAGTCAACGGATCTGCTACATTCAGGTCCATGTGCACTTTACAAATCTTTATGTCTCCATCCTTGACATCCTCACGGATGGAGTGAAACCGGCATTTAATATGCTTGGAATTCTTGTGAGACCTTGGTTCCTTGGTGTTGGCTATGGCCCCATTGTTGTCACAATAGATCACCATTGGATCCAATGCACTAGGAACCACACCTAGTTCCGTTATGAACTCCTTCATCCAAACCGCTTCCTGCGCCGCTTCTGAAGAAGCAACATATTCCGCCTTCGTCGTTGATCCAGCCACCACAGGTTGTTTGGAACTCCACCAACTAACTACTACTCCGTTCAAGAGAAATATGTATCCGGATTGAGACTTATAGTAATCCGGATCAGTGCCAAAGCTAGCATCAACATAACACTTAGCGACTAGCTCTTCTTCACCTCCGTATACAAGAAACATATCCTTAGTTCTTCTCAAGTACTTAAGGATATTCTTGACCGCTATCCAGTGTTCCGAACCTGGATCAGATTGGTACCTACTAGTAAAACTAATAGCATGTGCCACATCTGGTCTTGTACATAGCATGGCATACATTATAGAGCCTATGGCTGAGGCATAGGGGATCTTATCCATTATCTCTCTTTCTTCCGCCGTAGCCGGACTTTGAGTCTTACTCAATGTCTTTCCTTGCAACATAGGTAAGAACCCCTTCTTACTTCCATCCATATTAAACTTCTTTAATATCTTATCAAGGTTTGTACTCTGCGATAGCCTAATTAGGCGTCTTGATCTATCTCTATAGATTTTAATGCCTAATATATATGAAGCTTCACCAAGGTCCTTCATCGAAAATTTGCTGTTTAGGTAACTTTTAACACTGTTTAAAAGATCTATATCATTTCCAATCAATAATATGTCATCCACATATAATATTAGAAATGCCACATTGCTCCCACTCACTTTCTTGTAAATACAAGCCTCTCCATAAGTTTGGACAAATCCAAAATCTTTGATCACCTCATCAAAGCGGAGATTCCAACTCCGGGATGCTTGCTTCAGTCCATAGATGGATCGCTGAAGCTTGCATCCCTTATAAGCATCCTTAGGATCGACAAAACCCTTAGGTTGTATCATATACAACTCTTCTTCAATATTACCATTGAGGAACGCAGTTTTGACATCCATATGCCATATTTCATAATCGAAATATGCAGCAATTGCTAACATAATCCTAACCAACTTTAGCATCGCTACGGGAAAGAATGTCTCATCATAGTCAACTCCTTGAATTTGTCGAAACCCCTTTGTGACAAGTCGACCTTTATAGATGGTCACATTACCATCAACATCAGTTTTTCTTTTGAAAATCCATTTATTCTCAACGGCCTTTTGATCGTGAGGTAAGTCCACCAATGTCCAAACCTCATTTCGTACATGGATTCCATCTCGGATTTCATGGCTTCTAGCCATTTGTTGGAATCAGGGCTCATCATCGCTTCTTCATACGTCACAGGGTCATCTATTTCATCAATCATGAAATTCATAACAGGATTGCCGTACAGTTTAGGAGCTGCACGTGTCCTGCTTGACCTGCGAGGTTCGGTAGTATCCTCTTTCGGAGTTTCATGATCATTATCATTATCTCTCTCTTCATCAGGTGAAGTTAACTCCGAAACAACTTCCGGTGCTGCGCCACTCGCCAATTCATGAAGAGAAGGTTCAATAACCTCTTCGAGTTCTACCTTCCGACTATTCACACCTTTCGTGAGAAACTCCTTCTCAAGAAAGGATCCATTCTTGGCAACAAAAACCTTGCCCTCGGGTCTGTGATAGAAGGTATACCCAATCGTTTCCTTAGGGTATCCTATGAAGGCGCATTTTTTCGCTTTGGGTTCAAGTTTATCCGGCTGAAGTTTCTTCACATAAACATCGCATCCCCAAACTTTAAGAAATGACAGCTTAGGTTTGTTTCCAAACCATAATTCATACGGTGTCGTTTCAATGGATCTAGATGGTGCCCTATTTAAAGTGAATGAAGCGGTTTCCAGTACATAACCCCAAAATGACAGTGGCAAGTTAGTCAGAGACATCATAGATCGAACCATATCCAATAAAGTACGATTACGATGTTCTGACTCACCATTACGTTGTGGTGTTCCGGCAGACGTGAGTTGTGAAACTATTCCACAGTCTTTCATATGTGTGCTAAACTCGTAACTAAGATACTCTCCTCCACGGTCGGACCGTAGAAATTTGATCTTTCTGTTACGATGATTTTCCACTTCATTCTGAAATTCCTTGAACTTTTCAAAGGTTTCAGACTTATGTTTCATTAAATAAATATACCCGTATCTACTCAAATCATCCGTGAAAGTAACAAAATAATGATATCCACCTCGCGCCGACACACTCATTGGTCCACACACATCAGTATGTATGATTTCCAATAAATCTGTCGCTCGTTCCATTGAAACGGAAAACGGCGTTCTAGTCATCTTGCCCATAAGGCATGGCTCACATGTATCAAATGATTCAAAATCAAGTGATTCCAAAAGTCCATCAGAATGGAGTTTCTTCATGCGTTTAACGCCGATATGACCTAGACGGTAGTGCCACATATATGCAGATATATCATTATCAAGTTTAATCCTTTTAGCATCAACATTATGAATACGCGTAATACTACTATCGAGATCCAACAGAAATAAACCATTCAACACAGGTGCATGACCATAAAAGATATCATTCATATAAATCGAACAACCATTGTTTTCAGATTTAAACGAATAACCACTTTGCATCAAACACGATCCGGATACAATGTTCATGCTTAGTGCAGGCATTCAGATTTATAACTAATCCCGGCGGCATATGGAGAGGCAGCGTTCCGACGACGATCACATCAACTCTTGATCCATTGCCGACCCGCATCGTGACCTCATCCCTTACTAGCTGTTGCTTGTTCCGCATCCCCTGAACCGAGTTACATATATTAGCAACCGATCCCGTATCAAATACCCAGGTGCTACTATGAGTACTAGTCAAGTACACATCAATAACATGTATATCACATATACCTTTGTTTGCCTTGCCGGCCTTCTTGTCCGCCAAATACTTGGGGCAGTTGCGCTTCCTATGGCCAGTCCCCTTGCAATAGTAGCACTCGGTATCAGACTTAGGGCCAGCTCGGGGTTTCTTTTAAGGTGCGGCAACAGATTTGCTGCCCTTTTTTACCTTCTGCTTGCCTTTCTTGTCCTTCTTGAAATCGGTGGTCTTATTGATCATCAACACTTGATGTTCTTTCCTAATCTCCACTTCTGCAGTCTTAAGCATTGACAGAAGCTCGGGAAGAGACTTCTTCATGCCCTGCATGTTATAGTTCATCATGAAGCTCTTGTAGCTAGGTGGCAGAGATTGGAGAACACGATGTATGCCTAAGTCAATGGGAATCGTTATTCCCATGGACACAAGCTTATCGGTGTACCCAGACATTTTGAGTACGTGCTCACTAACGGAGCTGTTCTCCTCCATCATGCAGCTAAAGATCTTTTCAGAAGCATTACAACTCTCTACGGCAGCATGGGTATTGACAATCATTTTCAATTCTCCCATGGTATCAAAGGCATTGCCATTTTCGAAATGCTTTCGAAGTTCTGGCTCTAGCCCATACAATATGCCGCAGTGAACTAAGTTGTGGTCCTCCTGACGAGTTATATAGACGTTCTTTTCCTCGAGGCATCAGAGCTGGTGGGGGCCTAGCGGCGCCTCTAGCACATATTGCTTTTGCAAAGAAGGAGAGAATCCTCAAATTCATAGCCCAGTTGGTGAAGTTGCTACCATTCGCAGCAAGCTTATCTTTCTCCATGAACACATTGAAATTAAAAGCAGGTGGTGCCATCTACAACAGAATTTGTAAAGTATATTTAGACTAAGTTTATGATAGATTGAGTTCAACTAATCCAAATTACTAATGAACTCCCACTCAAAAACGACATCCCTCGTGTCCTTTTGGTGATTACATGAACCAAATCCACTACACCAAGTCCGATCATCACGTGAGTCGGTGTAGCTTCAAAGGAGAGCATCTATATGGGCATCATATCAACTATACGACTCATGCTTAACCTTTCGGTCCGTGTTCCGAGGCCATGTCTGTACATGCTAGGCTCGCCAAGTAAGAACCTTAGTATTCGCGTGTGTAAAACTGTCTTACACCCGTCGTATGAAAGCGTAGAGTTGAGAACACCCGATCATCACGTGATGCCTCGAAACACGATCCATAAAACAGTGCATACTTAAGGAAGAACATATTTTATCTTGATATCTAAATGAGGGATCATCTTATAATGCTACCAAAAGCGCCAAACTAGCAATATAAGATGCAAACATCTAATGTGTAAAGTGAGATGATATGGTCCATGCATTTGATCTCTATCTTTTGCATCGTGATATGATCTCTATCATTCCTTTGTGTGTAAGGCCAAGGTCTATGGAACTTACACGTTGAGTGTGTTGTAAGAGTATCTATCATACATCTACCTACAACAATACCATATCAAGACACTAGCCCAGCAACGATCTAAACTAGACGCCTCTAATTTATCAATTGCAAGTTTTACGTGGCTTAGGGCTTTCGGAGATAGAACCGATCTTACCTACGAACATGAACCACAACGAGGATAACCAAGTTATTAGCAACTCATTGTAAATTAGATATTCACTATAGTAGGAGAGACAGACACCCGCTAGCCACTTATGCAAAACTAGTTGCATGTTAGTCGTGGAACCGGTCTCATGTATGATGACATGTAAGGTTGGTCCGGGCCGCTTCATCCCACTATGCCACCAATATCCAAGATACATAGAAGATGTAATAACATGATCATCATCGCCCACATATAAACATATGTGTACTACCCGTGCAAAGAACCTACGCATAGATCAGGCTCTGATACCATGTTGGTCCGCAAAGATAGAAAACAAAAAATTTCCTACGATGAGAACTATACGCCAAGATCTATCTACTAGATACAGAGCAACGGGTGGACATACATCCATGGAGAACTTACCCTCGAAGACAACGAGTTTTGTTAACGAGTAGGAACTCGTGGTTGATGTAGTCGTACGCTTGCCGATCCCAAGATCGTGTGGAAGTCCGAGCGCCGCAAATCAGCAGCGCATCCGTCCTCGCACACACGTTCAAGCCACCGGACAACCTCCACCTCCTCGCTCCAGCGAATCAGCGGAAGCAGCAACTCCTTCCAGACACAATGCCACCGGGAACATGTATCTCACTAATCCGAGACCATGGGGGAATATCTAGAGGGGGAGAGAGATCCTTCACGAGGAGGTGTGCTTTGTGAGGGAGGAGAGGGGGGGCTTCTCCCCTCCCATGGCCGGCGGCCAAAGGGGGGTGCCCCCACCTCTTCCTTATTCATGTGGTGAAGCTCCACTCACATAAATTTTGACTCCACCCAAAATTCCACTCACATGCATTAAATTTCCACCAAATTTAATGCAACTCTCAATTAATAAAACTCTTTTATTTATTTTATTCAGAATTTTGTTAATTACTTTAATTAACAAACATTCACATAAAACCCCTTGCAACATTTCAATCTCACATGCAGAACCTCTTTCTGCAATTTCACCCGAAACAATTCCGATTTCTATCGAAACAATTCCTGTTTCTATCGAAACATTTCCTGTGCTTTGCAAACCTTTTGTCTGAAACATATGTGCTCCTAAATGGTGTCCGACAACCCTTAAGTGTGTCACCCTACGGTTCGCGAATAATGCAGACATGATTGAGACTCCTCCCAGATCAATAATCAGAAGCGAGACCTGGAGATCCATACTGACTCCTACACATTCAATGATGACTCAACATAACACCTTCGTAGCACTGAACATAACACTCTTGATCCGTGAGCCTCAACATAACACCTTCGTAGCACTGAACCCACCTTTATAGTCACCCTGTTACGGTGTGACGTTTGATGTTATCAAGATACTCTTCCGGTGTTAGCAATTAACATGATCTCATGGTCTAAGGACTAAGATTACTTCGTATGATGTTATAGCAATATAAACATAATGACTTTGATCGTAATGCTATACTTCGGATGAATGTTCATCACAACATTTCACAAATGCTGTGACCTTGTTATTAACAACATCCAATGTCTATGATCAGGAAACTTTGATCATCTTGTTAATCACACTACTAGGAAACAGCCCATCTGTGGCGCATGGAAATGGGACTTCTGTGGCGCATATCCTAGTCGCCACTGTTACCTCACCACTGATAACTACTTCCTGTGGCGCATATGGATATGCGCCATAGAAGTCCCAAACTTCTGTGGCGCATTTCTTCATATGCGCCACAGGAAGAACTTCTGTGGCACATTTACATATATGCGCCACAGAAAGCCCATGCGCCACTGACTATATAATTATATGCTCCACTGATTGCGTAACATGTATTCGAAGTAAAATACTTTCCTGGTGTATAATCAGGTATTTTTACAGGATTTATATAGTATTTATCCAAATGAGTATAAAATACATTGCACAAGTAGTAGATGCATGAAAACCGACATATATATAATACAAACACTTAGAGCCCGATCGAGATACATATATAGTGTCAAGTGCCAAATTTTTACACAAGCGCCGAATAGAAAGTTCATATCATCTCACATTACAAATATGAAGTGGCCACCGCCGCCTGCACTAGGATCAAATAGAATACAGCTATGATAATGGTGAGCAAGAGCATTAGCCCGACCAATATCTTCATCCGGTTCTTCTTCCACAAGTGGTTCCTCCACTTGGCTATCGCCTCCTCTCTAGTCACGTATCCTTTTTAGATGTTGCCGCTGAACTTGTTCACTTGTTTGTGACAATACTCCCACTCCTCGTAGACTCCTGGAACCCTACCCATGTACACCACATACCACCTCATCGCCATCTCTATAGACGACAAGGCATATTAGTAAAAATACAACGAAAAGAATGAATAAAAGGTTCACATCCATATTTATATATGTTCACAGAATATAAAACAAAGGATCCATAAACCTAAAAGATAGATCATCATAGAAGCAATAAGTTCAACGACAACACGACCACAAGGTAGTTTAAGTCTAACAACAATGACCATTTCGACCACGAGATAGTAAAGTTTATGACACACACACTAATACAAAGAAAGGCGTCCATCAAGAATATACACACACTGGATCATGCTAGAGGCACACATCGATCATGATGAAGACTTCCTCTTCTCGCTCGGCTTCGGGAACGGTAGATAGCCCTCTTTCGTCATCCACGTCCTTGTGTCACCCTGCTTATGGAGGCGTTCTTCGATCTCCCTCTTACCCAACCCTCTGCCTTGTTGTAGGGAACCGCCCCTTGTGTTGACATCTTCAATGATGATTTGCGACAACTTCATCTGAATGCGATGGAAGTCTTCTCTAAGATCAGCATCATCGATTTTCGCCAAAGTTTTGGCCCATCCTCGGAGACTAGATGGCAACGTTAGGTTCTGGCAATCCTGAACATAGCCTTTAAGGTGATGGAGGACGTAGAAGGCCTCCTTGGCACCAGTAGTTGACTGCTTGACGCAGGGGAACTCGACCACGTGCTTGACCACGTGCTTGAACACGTGTTTGCCATCCTTGATACATTCCCCCTATCTACGAAGGTGCATCCCTTCTTGGTGTAGCCCTCGAGAGCCTCATTGAGAACACCCCTTATTCTGGTGTAGTCTTTCTTCTTCGTCAAACTCCCCGAGTCGAAATACGTGGCTAGCGAATACCTCGGGGCAAGGACGATGAGTGTGCAGTATTTGTCTCTGCGCAACGATATTGGAACGGAATGTTGGAAAAAGAGCAAAGGAAGAAATCTATAAGAAATGCATAAGTTATGGTGGTGATGAGCGAGTGTGTGTACTTACTCGGGAAAGAAAGGCAAAAGAAGTGTGCCCTTCCTCTTGTTGTCCACCATGAACTTCTCGAGGTACGCCATCGCCTTGGTCCGTGTCTCTGATCCTTCGACCACTATCGCGATTTCCGGGGTACTTTCTCTCTTGATCGTGATCGCTAGATTGAGCGCGTATAGGCGGACCAAGTTATAGTCCAGCCGTTTCGTGAGAAACAGCTTGAATATGTCCTCGAACGCTATGCAAAATATATCCGCGGGGGGTTCATCGAGGAAGCCCACGTCCAATGGAACCTTGGTCGTGAATACCGAGTAATTTGGATCTTCATATTTAAGAAGGAGGCCCTCTAGTGTCTTGACACCCTCGTGTAAAGTTAACATGGCTCCAACCGCAATGTGGATCATATCTGGAGTCAATATTGGATCACCAACTACATGCACTCGGGGCAAGACAAATTGTGTGGATAGTACGACGACGACGTCCTGACCCCGGATCCTCTTCGGAAGAGGCTGGCTCGTACCCTTATTATTATTATTATTATTATTACCTGTCTTACTGTAGTGCTTCTTCTTCACAACAAAGGTCACCCATCGCCATCCGCTCATCGATGCCTTTCGAGTGTGTTGGGGCTGAAAACCAATCCTGGTTTCTCTTGTGGTGGATCGGCGGCCGGAGGCGTCTCTTGAGAAAGACCATGGAAGACCAGGCGCTGCGTGCATGTATTGGGCCGACCAGCTTGATGGTCGTCGCGAGCTGTGAAGGGTTCTTCATCCACAGAAGGCATATACAATCCCTTGGTGGCGCCGGTGTCGATGAAGTTGTCAACGTTGACCAATTCATCATCATCTTCATGGGTGCCATCATGTGGTGGTGGTAGCAGGGGCGATGGCGGTTGCGGCACAACGTCTTTGCCATGTGGCGGTGCACACACTGCCAAGAGTTGATGGTGACTGCTGGTGGTGGCGACGACGGCGGCTACTGGCTTCCGAGGTGGTGGCCGGGCGATCGGTCGAGAGGTGGCACCGGTGCTCCCCCCGTAAGACGAATCTGGGTCTTCGGCCATGTCAAGGGCCAGTTGTAGCATTCCCTAAGGGTATTGTGTTTGTTGGCTCCCAGAGGTTGAAAGGGGGGGTCCATGTCGTCGCACCCTGGCAACACCCGAGCCAACCTGACCCTCATCACGTCATCATCCATTGGATTGTTGTGCATCATGCGGCTCGCCGGTTGTATAAGAGTGCCCTTGGCAACATCCTTCAACTCACCGCCGACATCTTTAAGCAGGAGTACGCAAGAAGTGTCCTGAGGAAAAAACATGTGGTTGGGCGTCATGAGATGGCAGCAGTCATGCATCAAAGGCATAAAGGAGATGACGTGCACTAACTAATTAGTTACCGTGGTGATGGCGTGGATCTTGGCTAATGTAGAGACACGGCCGATGCCGGCGGTCGGCCTATCATCATCTGCAATCTCCCGCTTGGGTGCCTCACAAAGCACCACCGCCGTCGGCTACGCCTTATTGGTATCTTTGGCAGGAGGGGGCATCGGTGTGACCAAAACGAGTGGCTGCGTCCCGACGTTGACGGCCGGCAGGGTCACCAGGTCCAGCGACACGGTAACATTGATGCCTGAGTTGCTGCCGCTTAAGCTGGGCAGATGTATCGGCCCCTATCGACCTCCCGCATTCCAAGCAGTAAGCCCCTCGAAAAACTCAGGGGGGATCATCGAGCGGAGCTTCTCTTCCACTAACTTGTCCACCATTTTCTCGTCCACCGCCTTCTCCTCCAGTGTCTGCACCTTCATCTTCAGCTCTGCAACAGCGGCTTTATCCTGGTTCTTCCTCTCCCTTCTTTTCTTGGCGTCCTCTTTGTAGTACTCCTTGAACTTCATGCTCGTACCGAAGCCGGACACATGACCAGATGAGGACAGCGGAAACCCCTTGTCCCTCTTCTTGTAAGCATTGGTCGCCCTGTTGAAAACCGTGTCCCACGGCTCCGTCGAATCCTGGGACGACTCCGTGGCAGTAGCGTTCAGTTCCTCCTCCTGCAGAGACAAGGAAAGGTGAACCCATTTAGATTCTTGACTTCATTATCTTAATTAGAACACAATAGACTTGAGATCGGCGATAAATTCCTTACCAACTTCTTCTCGAATTCCTTCACCTCCGGATCGTCGGTGATGAACTCCCATGTTTCCGTGTCCAGGTAGTAGCGGGCCCGGACAAATTGCCTAAGCTGCAAGTCCGTGATTTTAAGCCAAGGGTTGTCTTTACCAAGGCGTTCAAGCTCGGCGTCCTCCTTGTCCCAAATGGCCTATTTCCCCCTGTAACCGCCGCTTCCAAGGCGGTGGTTACCTATGTTCTATTCCCGCATACTCCGTCCCCATTTAGTCCATTTTATAGCGTCAGCGGTAGCTATATCCGCCTTGAATATCCTAAACTCCTCTTCGTCGAGGATTTTTCTTACTAATAACCTCCGAGCTTTCACCTTTGCCAATGCTATTCTTCACCCAGGTTTTCTAGCTGCTCAAGGCGTTGCTCATCTTCGTGAGGGCTAGTTTGTTCACCAGGTTCTTTCTCTCGAGGTTTCTAAACCGCTCTAGGAATCTGTATCGCTTGTGAAGCTTCTTAAGGAGGTTATCGACCAAAGCTGCATTGTCGATGTCCGATGTACCGTGTTGATCGACATGCTTTCCGGACGATGCACCCGAGTTGTAGGTCCCTTTAGCAATCGCCTCGGCGCAATGGGTAGGCCACTTTTGTGACCTCGTGAACTCATCACGCACGTGGCGAGCACTGGCACCTTCCGCTCCTTCTGTTCCTTCTTCTTCTTCTGAGAAGCGGCTGGGTTGCCGCTACCGCCATCCGTGCGCTCGCCGCCATCGGTGCGGGCGCCTCCATCGATGGTGTCATCCTCTTCGCTGTCGCCTTCACTAGTTCCATCGTAGTCGTCTTCGTCCCCCTCGTAATCAGGATCTCCGCCCTCATTGGCCCTAGCAGCTCTGGCGACGGTCGCCTCCTCCTCTGGTGGTGGTGTCATCCTCATCGCCTCCTCCTCCTCCTCCTGTTGAGACCCCCGCCAGAATGACTTGTTGGCCTGTCTAGCTTGTTCTTCGACGCTGATCATGTGCTTAGAAGGGCCAGACTCCTTGTTGCCTGACATGTTTGCACTACTCTATTTAAAAGAGGCAAAAAGTTAGCACAAATCTCGGCCGAAAAATTCGGCATGACCTTTGCTAATTTTTTGACCTAGGAGTGCCCATTTCTCAACCGAAACGGAAGTGAATCGACACTTCGGGAGAAATGGGTAACTCAATTGAAGAAATATATCCCTACAAGACAAAAGACCCCATCCCCGTATTAACAGCCCCAAGCATTGACCCCAGTATCCATCATCCATCATCCACAGTACATTGTAACAGCAGGTACCATCATCCCCATACATGTATAACAGATATATATATAACGAGCTCTAATTCTGGCATATATATATAACAGATATGTATAACAGATATATATAACAAATATGTATAACACACACTCCTCAGTCTATATAGCCTTGACCTAAAAACTGATATTTACTTGACTGTCAGACCAGCAAAACAGTTCTAGGATGTCTTGATACTTGATAATAAGTAACAAGTTTGTTTATTACTTGATACTTGACTGTCATACCAGCAAAACAGTTCTAGGATGTCTAAACTAAATAGGCATGGAACAAGATCAATCAAAAGCTGTTGAACCCATTCATATAACACACAAAGAACAGTAGTACTCCATTACTACCGGATAGCCATCAGGAACATAATCGCAACACAAAAATAATCTTCCCAAAGAATGGACAGAAAAAACATAGTTCCATGCTGTATATGTCCTAATCCCAACCAAAACATCACTACAGAAGGACCAGCAGCACATATAACACTAACAGGTTACTGAATCTACCGTGGACACCACTGTTTCATCTTCAAAAACACGCTATCAGCTCACTATATATAGATAACACCTTGAATGAAATAGTGTCAGTTATGCATGCTCATAGCCTAACTAAAACTATCCAAATATGGAATAGCCAAAGCATCCAAGGTGATTCTACATTTCTTCCTAGACCATTGTTCAACAACAAATGCAACAACAGTTGAAGCATCCACTGAAACTACCAAAACATGGATGAAAACAAGGTTCAACATCGATATTTCCAATTCTGGAGAAAACAACCGTCAATTGGTACAACATGTCATGATTTCCTTAGGTAGTCTCATCCCTTCATTTCTTTTAGCTCTATATACAAGCTTAATTTTTCAGTATGTTTTCAGTGAAAAAGAAACATAATTTCCACTCAATGTAGAATGTTTGTGAAACTGACCAATTAGTACTAATACAATCTCCCTTTATCCATAATACATACTTCCTCTGTTCCACAATATAAGACTTTTTAGAAAGCTAAAACAGCTTGCTAAAAAGGCTTACATTATGGAACGGAGGTAGTACCAATTTGATCTGAAGTGTGAACTTGTAGTTCTGGACTTCTATTGTACTGTGACATATGTGGATGCACAAAATTTGTCATTCTGTGAGTATGGATGTTTCAAGTTTGATTTAGCAGTACTTAGCTTCATACACTGAGTACTATGATGATGCTACTAACTGTGAGAACCCCTAGTAGGATTAGAAAACATTAGTGCAGACATCAGTGCAGGTTCATTCATTCACCATCACCCATTCATTCACCATTGAAATGACACGATGATCTAGGTTCTAATCCCCACCAAAACATCAGTGCAGAAGTACCAGCAGAACAGATAATACTAACGGGTTCAGAGGGAGGGTGGGGAAGTGAGGGACGAACCCGTACAAAGGCTGTGGTGGTCGTCGACGACGAGGGTGGAGGCGGTGCTCCTGCTGCGGGTGGGGCGGCAGCGGGCCTCCTCCTCCACGGGCTCTAGCGCGGTGGTGGCGGCCGAGCCTCCTCCTCCACGGGCTTCAATGCGGCGGCAGCGGGCCTCCTCCTCCACGGGCTTCAGCGCGGCGGTGGCGGCTCCTGCAGCGAGGGCTAGCGCGACGGTGGCGGCTCTGGCAACGAGGGCTAGCTAGGGTTTGTGCGCGGCGATCGAGCGAGACAGAATCGAATGGGGTTACGAAGGGGAATGAAAGGCCTAACCGTTTATTTGGCTAAGTCCACAGCCAGGAGCGCATTTCGCAATATGCGCCACGAAGTTGGAACATCTGTGGCGCATATTGCCGAAATGCGCCACAGTGTGGCGCATATTGCCGAAATGCGCCACAGAACATGTGGACTTAGTACAAAAACGGCTCGCGTGGTAGTATGACAAGATCACACACTTGCCTTAGTGGTCTCTGCTGCTTGCTTGTGCCATTCTAAACCTGGGGCAGCCAGGTTTGAATCCTGGCTGTCTCACACTTTTTTATTTTTAAAAAATATATTTTTAATTATAGATCTGTTTAAAATAAAGCAAGAACATATACAAACATTCATATTTATTCAAAAAACTCTCTCCCCGAACATATACAATCATGTAATGTGTTTTTAATTATATATGTCTAAAATAAAGCAAGAACATATACAAACATTCATATTTATTCAAAAAACTCTCTCTCCAAACATATACAATCATGTGATGTGTCGAGCTAGTGTCTCTTCACAATCTTCTTGCCCTTTTTCGCCGTGGTTGAATACTTTAGCCCATGCACTTTGAGATTTCTTCTTGTGAATGGACAACCTTTAGTAGGCAGTGTGGTCTTCCTTCTTACTTTAGTAGTAGTAGGCATGTCGAAGTACTTGTCGAATTCCTCTTCGATCTTCGGGTCGCCATTTTTGTCGAAGTTTTGCTCGTTGGCGGCTCCTTCCATTCCGATGATGCTCCTCTTGCCCCTCCTAACTACAACACGGTTGGGCTTTGACGGGTCGGTAATAAAAAAACATTGATCAACTTGGCTAGCGAGTACCCAAGGCTCATTTTTTGCGGAGGCGTTCTTCGTTGATTTGGCATCTGGTATAACCATTGTGGTGAAATAGCGGCCTTCTTTTTCCATGTTCTTGGCCCATCTAACACGGAACATCGGTACGATCTCTCCACAGTAGTCGAGCTCCCATATCTCCTCGATCCTTCCGTAGAATCTTTCCATCACGTAGTCTCACATCAGCAAAGGATAACATAGTTACTCCTGAGTTTTGATATTCACTATTCTTGTCCTTTTCCTCGGTGTAGAATCTGTAACCATTTATGTCGTATGACTGATAGGTCCTTAGGTTGTGCCCTGGGCCCTGCGACAAGGAGAATATGAGTTTTGATCTTCGTAGAGAAGGCGCCCTAGGGGATTGTCCAGTTGCCTTCTTGAACCAACCCGTGAAGCTGGAGTTGTGCTCTGTTACGTCTCCCTTCTTCCTCGGTCGGCCTGGTCGACGTACTCTCGCTCGATTAAGCCGTGCTCTTGACCCAAGGCGACCACTTCAATGTGTTGTAGCACGACTCGGTGTGCCCTTTCAAAATCAGTCGTCGACCATCAATGCCGACATGCGGAGTGGCACCTCGGTGACCATATCCACCGAGCCTGCCGAGGTGCTTCTTTGTGGGTATTCCAACATCCTCGTTCTCGGTGGTCAGATAATTCTGGTAGAAGGAGATGCAATCGTAGATCAGAAAGCCCTTGGCTATGCTTCCATCTGGACGAGACCTGTTGCAAACGTATCCTTTGCTGACACTGTTTAGCCTTTCAAATGGCATCATGTTGTGCAGGAATGTCGGCCCGAGCTGGATGATGTTGTCCACGACATGTACAAGCAGATGCACCATGATGTCGAAGAATGCGGGCAGGAAGTAAATCTCAAGCTCGCATAGTATCATCACGATCTCTTCCTATAGCCTGTCGAGCTGCTTCACACCGATCGACTTCCTAGATATGACGTCAAAAAAGTTACAGAGGCCAAACAACGTCTCACGGACATGCTCGTCCATTATCCCACGGATCGCAACAGGGAGTATCTGTGTCATCAGCACGTGACAGTCATGAGACTTCATACCACTGAACCTCTTCTTTGCCACGTCCAGATATCTGCTTATCTTCCCTGAGTAACCGTGAGGAACTTTCACTCCTAAGAGGCACCTGAAAAACTGCTAGAGCTCCTCCAGACTCAGAGTGAAGCAGGCAGCGCGAAGCACCACCTCATTCTTCTTAACTCTTTTGTGGCGACCTTGAGTCCCTTCCGTCTGATCATCATCATCATCACTATCAGGGTACTGAAGATCTTTCTTGATGCCAAGCAATTTAAGGTCCTTTCTTGCTTTCGGCCCATCCTTGGTCCTCTTCGGCATGTTCAGTAGAGTGCCAAGCAGACTCTCGGTAACGTTCTTCGTGATGTATATTACATCGAGGCTATGGGGAGTGTGAAGGACCTTCCAATACGGCAAGTCCCAGAAAACAGACCTTGCTTTCCATACACCCAGCAGCGGCTTTGTCCCCGGTCTTTTTTTCCAGGCGCAGGGCAATCTACCCAATTATTCAAAAGCTCCTCGATTTCTTTGCTGCTCCTCGGACGCGGGGCTCTTTCAAGCTCGTCCTTACCATTGAACAGGTCACCACGTTTTCTCCACGGGTGATCCATGCGGAGCCACTTTAGAGTACCTTGGTACATGGTTTTCAAAGACCCGGGATCCCTTGGTAGCTGGAGATGCGGTGTCTCATCCATGCACTTGACGCATGCATTGTGTCCGTGGTTCACCTGGGCCGATACATATGCATAACCAGGATAGTCCTACACGGTCGTGAGCAACGAGGCTCTTAGATGGAAATATTCTTTAGTGTAGGCGTCCCACGTACAGGCCGGCGTCTCCCACAAGCTGGCTAACTCCTCTCTCAATAGCCCGAGATACAGATGCATATCGATACCTGCTTGTTTCGGCCCCTGAATAAGAATGCTCATGTGTACATACCTTTGCTTCGTGCATAGCCACGGGGGGAGGTTGTACGGCCATACAAACACGGGCCAGGTGCTATGCGTGCTACTCTAGTTTCCAAAAGGATTGAGTCCATCGGTGCTCATACCCAGCCTGACGTTCCTTGCATCGCCCCCGAACTCTTCAAACTCGATGTCTAATGCATTCCACTGGCTAGCGTCTGAAGGGTGTGTTAGGATCTTGCCCTTCTCTGGATCATCTTCGGGTTTCTCTCTTTCCGCGTGCCATTGCATGAGCTTTGCTTCCTTAGGATCTACGAAATATCGCTATAGACGGGGGGTGATAGAAAAGTACCATACCACTTTTCGAGGAACTTTCTTGTTCCCTCTCTTGTACCGTCCTTGGCCACACACCGGACATGTGGTTCTATCCGCGCATTGCTTACGATAAAGTGTGCAATCATTGATGCATGCGTGGTATTTAATGTGTGGTAGGTCGAGAGGGCACACGATTTTCTTGGCCTCCTCGATACTTGTTGGCAATGTGTTCCCTTAGGAAGTCGGTCGTAAGATTCCATGTTCACATTGAAGCTCACATCGGTCCATTTGTGTTCGGCCTTCATCTCCAGAGCCTTGAGCGTTACACTCAAACGTGTATCCTCGGGGCGACACCCAGGATACAATGGAGTCATCCCGTCTACCTCCATTTGGGCCAGCTTGGCTTTCTCTCTGGCTGCAGCTTTGTCGTTGCTCGTCTCCTTGAGGAGCAGTTCTTGAACATGAGGGTCCTGTAAGACCGAAGTTAGCAACGTCTGTGTGTTCGCATCTTCTCCTTCTTCATGATCATGATCATGCCCGTCGCCATCTCCTTCTCCATGCTGATCATGCCCGCCGGCATCTCCTTCGTCATGATTATCATGCCTGGTAGACTCTTCGTATTCTCGCCTGCCCACGTCTTCGTGACCACCACCATGTCCTGCCGACGCCTCATTGAGGTCGCGCATGAAACCGCGCCTAAGCAGGTGACCCTCCAATTGTCCAGATTTAGGGTCGATCCAGCGCTGCAGTTTGCATGTTCGACATGGACATCTTATCATGGTATTGTTGTTCAGAATCATGTCCTCCTTGGCGCCTTTCTTGTACCTAGCAATTCGACCTTCGCTCATCGTGAGGACCATGGTTGCCTGAGCGGTCAAAACAGAGAGTATAGGTGAGAACCACACCATATGAACACACACATGCATGAATGCTAGCCGGAAAAAATTCGGCATGATCTTTCCTAAAATTAGGACATATGGGTAGTGCAAAAATTTGCCGAAATGGAAATGAATCAACATTTGGGCAAACATCCATGCAACCACTCCGGCCGGGACAACAACAAGCAAGCAACAAAAAACTTCCTCCCATTGCAAACATTCATGCACCACACAAGCATCGTCTCGCCATGGATCGCACACACACACCGCTCGCGCGACAAGCTTCACCTACATGTTCATGGCCAAGTACTCACCTAGTAGACACAATAATAGTGAGACGAGACCGCGCGATGAGAGAGTATGGACAAATAGATCTACAAGTTGGTGGAGAGGAAATTAGTAAACAAATAGAGATGTGAGAGAGAAAAGTAAGGAACTTTTAGATCTAGAAGTTGGAGCGAAGCTTCCACTTACCAATCTATGGATTAATGTAGGTTTAGTTACAAGAAAATGGAGAAACTATGGGCAAGATGGGGTGTGAGGGAGGAGGAAGACGAGTTGGGAGGAGGTAGAGATGTGAAATAGGTGGTGGTGGATACATAAGAGCTAGCTTTTGTCACCTTTTTAACATGGATCTGGATGCCCTCATCTGTGGCGCATATGGAGGAAATGCGCCACAGATGCTGAATCTTCTGTGGCGCATAAGTCCATATGCGCCACCGAAGTGGGTGAATTAGATTCCCTCTGTGGGGCCCACCTCCAAGTTCTGTGGCGCATGTTGGGATATGCGCCACAGAAGTGAAACACATATGTGGTGCATATCCCAACATACGCCACAAAACTTGGGTGAATTAGATTCCGTGGTGGGGCCCCCCTCCATGTTCTGTGGCGCATAAGAAAATATGCGCCACAGAAGAGGCAACTTCTATGGCGCATATCTCGGTATGCGCCACAGAACTTGGATCAACCCACCCCGGCTGGCGGGTCCCACCAATCTTCTGTGGCGCATACTGTGGAAAATGCGCCACAAAACTTCCAATCTTCTGTGGCGCATGCTTTCTAGTACGCCACTGAACTTTGTCTGTGGCGCATGATTTCTCATATGCGCCACTGAATATCTTGTCTATCTATAGGCTGTTTCCTAGTAGTGTCAACGAGCTAGTCTATAAGAGAGGCATAACTAGGAACCCTTTTGTTTATTAAACACACATGTATTGACGTTTCCTATCAATATAATTATAGCATGCAAAATAAACATCTATCATATACAAGGAATACATAATAACAACTTTATTATTGCCTCCCAGGGCATATTTCCTTCAACATGTCAAAAGATTATGATAAGTTTCATGAAATTCCGCCCTTCGCAGTGAACACTGATCCAACAACCCTGTTAATTAATGAAGATGCTCCATGGTTACGGTGCAACCAGCAAGGGACACACGCGAAGAAATGATGTGTAATAATATATTAAACATTTTATGAAACTATGTTCTGAAAACTCAGAAGAAAACATTTATGTAATGTATTATTCCCGAGCATTCTGAATAGTTCCCAAGATAATCTCTTCATTTAACTGATCTGCTAATCTGGATAAGAACTTACTTTCAATAGGCAATTATTAATATTAAAAAAAGCACTTGAGGTAACTCACAAGAATACAACAACACCTTCATAGTTAGGGAGGGTTGTAGAGAGACCAACACGCAAGCCATTTATTAGTCATAATCATGTCTAGCCCTATAGTACACAGCTTCAGGGTCGTCTTTGTCATCGTCATCATCATCATCATCATCATCGTCATCGCTAGGCGCACGTGGCTGGATCCTCAGCCCTTCTCGGGCTTGTGTATGGGGGAACCAGGGACCGTGAACCATGGCATATTCCGAGGGTACCATCTACTTTAGCCTTGGATTCACGACGCGCCAGGGAGGGGCCTCCCGGATGATGACACCGCTACGCCTGTGGCCTTCACTACCGCCACCCTTTTGTGGCTCTATGGCGGGTGAAATTGCGGGTACCGCAGGCAAGGATGATCTCCCTCGGTGATGTAGCGCATCACGCTAATGATAGTCCAGTTCACCCACCACAGGAGGCGGCTGTCTTCGTTGTGGTTCACCGGGGGTGGGTCGTCACCCTCGTACCTGGCGAGCTCCCTTTCCTGCCGGTTAGCGAAGAAGGCATTCCAGGTGGCGTAGTTGTTGGGATCCCAATGGGGATCCATCC
This sequence comes from Avena insularis, assembly GCA_023614405.1. NCBI lineage: Eukaryota > Viridiplantae > Streptophyta > Magnoliopsida > Poales > Poaceae > Avena > Avena insularis. The sequence goes on along the minus strand of CM042690.1, from coordinate 142,936,607 downwards.
GCTGCTCCGGCAAGAACTCAAGGTAGAAGTGGTTCATGATGGCCACCTGGCGGGCGGAACCTTGAGGCACGGGAGGGACAGGAACCCCTCGAACGCTCAACATCCACTCGACGAACAACTGGTAGCCCGACGGGCATGGGTAGCTGGAGGCACACATCGCCTCAGTCTCCTCGAGGGTCAGAAAGGCCCAGTATGCGGTGTCCATTGCTATGAGACAGAAATATGTGGATGTGTGGATGGACATGGTGGTCAGCCTAGATATAGAGGGAAAGGGCGTGAAAACATGGCAGGAATCGGAGGGAAATGGTGGGAAAGCATGGTGCGTGTCTTGACGGCTCTGAGATTGGCGAGAAATATCTTTAGTCCCGGTTAGTGGCTCCAACCGGGACTTTCGACGGACATGAAGATAGGGGATGAGCCTCGCTAAAACTTGCATTGGATCTTTAAAGAAACATCATATTGTGAGTCTAAAGATGGGGTGGTAGCATTTAGTACTGATTGGTGTCTCCAACTAGGACTAAAGAACCTTAGTTGGAGACACCAACCGGGACTTAAGGGGTAGCGGCGGGTTGGGCCCGACGTGAACCATGTTTAGTCCCGGTTGGAGACACCAACTAGGACTAAACATGGGTGGCGACAGTATTTCGGTGGGTGGCGGTAGTATGCCAGTGAGTGGCGAAACTATGCTAGTGAGTGGCAACACTATTTCGGTGGGTGGCGGCACTATGCCAGTGAGTGTCGACACTATGTCGTGAGTGGCAACACTATTTCGGTGGGTGGTGGCACTATGACAGGGCTGAGCGTCGACATTATGTCGTGAGTGTCGACACTATGTTGTGCTGCTTAATGTATAAATAGGCATCCTTGTGAAGTTATTAACTTGAAGTTGGATGGTGTGCGAGAGCAGGGACACCGCTATGACGGAGCTTCTCGAAGATGTCTTGGGATCCTGTCCTTAGACATCTTCGAGGAGCTCACCATAGAGGCACTCCGTAATATGTGAAATTAGTTAACCGCCCGACATATTGATCTAGCTAGAGAAGTTATAAACTGTAAGATGGTGTGCGAGAGCAGGGACACTACTACGGCGGAGCTTCTCGAAGATGTCTTAGGATCCTGTCCACATTCATCTTCGAGGAGCTCGCCATAGAGGCACTTCCTAATATGTGAGTTTTTTTAGCTCCCCGGCGTGTTCATCTTTTTGGTTCTTGCTTGTTGCAACGACCGATGATTAAAACGATAGGGCGCCACTATACATGTGTGCCTTCATTTCAGATGTGATCCTGGGAGCGGTGTGAGCGAGCCTTGTGATATGCACAAGGACATATATTGGGCATCCTACTTGGCTCGCTCAATCCGTCCCTGTGATTTTTGTGTCCAACATAAGTATGAGGTACTTGATCTTCATAGTTTTGGTTCTTAATTATTTTTATTGCAATGGCAGATGATTAAAATGCTAGTTTTGGGGAGGCGACAACTCGGCTCATAGGTGCAAATGCACCCATTGTGAGAAAACATATTTTGAAATGTCAAAAAATTCGAAAAAAATCCTACATATACATTCGAATATTTTGTGTTGGTTCACAATTTTTCGGGATGAAAAAACATTTTATGTGTTGTGTATAAAAAAGATAAAAAATATCACGTGAATAGTCGTATTCCTGTGACATATTTTGTCTTTTTTATACACGACACATAAAATATATTCTTTCACCCCGACAACTTGTGAACCAACATAAAATGTTCGAATGTATATGCGGAATTTTTGTTTCGAATTTTTTGATATTTCGAAAAATATTTTCTCACAATGGGTGCATTAGCACCTGCGAGCCGAAGTGAATATCCCTAGTTTGGTTCTTATTTTTGTTGCAATGTTAGTGTAGATGCAACTAGCCTTTTATGTTGAAAGTTTTATCAGATTAAAGTATGCAAAAGATATGATTTAATGCATTTTAATTTAAAATGGAAAAAATTACTCCCAAACTAAACCCACAAAACCCTTAAATTATACTTTTATTAGATAAATATTTCTTTTATGAACATTTTGATATGATATATATACTTTTATGAGATAGATATTTCTATTATGAATATTTTGATATGATATATACTATTTTTTAGATAGATATTCTTTTATTTCTTTTATTTAACATTGTAATATGCAATAAGGCGAGAACCATAGTTTGTAGAAAAAATATTCTTTTTTTTTGCAAAAGGACCTTTAGTCATGAACCGGGACTAAAGGTCCTAGACATATATATTTCGCACGTTCCCTGCTCCTCCTCCCCATTTCAATTTTGGCTAAGTTCAGGATGCAGGAGAGGCGCCACCGAACCCGATCCAACTCCGCCGCGCATAGTCCTCCTCCTCTCCATCGCCGTCCATCGTCTCTGTCCGCCGTCACCGTCCTCACGTTGTGGCTGTCCTCGCGTCGCCGCCACCGACGACCACCGCCTCCATCGACGACCGCTGCCGTCGGCCCAAGCAGGTAGGTGCGCCCTTCAATCTCCCGCCCCATGGTTAGTAGTATTAGCTAGGCAATTAGTCTAGGGTTAGTAGTAGTATTAGCTAGGCACTTAGTTAGGTAATTACTCTAGGATTAGTAGTATTATTAGTCGTAGTAGTATAGTGGTAGTGGTATAGTAGTATTAGTAGTATTAGTTGTACTAATATTAGTACTAGTAGTGGCTAGGCATATTTGATTTAACAAAAGAAATGATTATAAAGAAGGTGTATGTATATATTTTTGTGTATGAATAAAAGAAATGATTATTATGAAAGTGTATGTATTGTAGTGTATGTATACATAAAAAAGTGTATGTATATATAAGGAAGTGTATGTATATATAAGAAATTATAGTTGAGTTATTTTCTTTGTTTATATAGTTATTTTCTTTAGTTGTTTAATTAGTTATTTTCTTAATTAGTTGTTTAGTTATTTTCTTAGTTGTTTAGTTACTTTAGTTATTTAGTTATTTGGTTATTTTAGTTACTTAGTTATTTTAGTTAGTTAGTTGTTTAGTTACTTAGTTGTTTACTTAGTTATTTTACTTAGTTATTGTAGTTAGTTATTTTACTTAGTTTATGGATTATTTAGTACAAATTTGATTTATTTTTATACGAATTTGTTATCGGCAGTGATGCCCATCCCGCATCCTCGTCATCGACTCGGCGGCAACAATAGAGGACTGGGCTCCATCGGGCATGTCCGAGACTAGGCTCCGCCAGGCTAGCACTAGGAGGTGCTACCTTCCGGGACGCTTAACTTGGTGAGAAATTTGGGCCCCGTCATTGACCCAGAGCTTCTTTGATGGTGGTTGAGTTGTCCAGTATCGGTGCAGAGGGAGCTGGCCCCCAAGGAGGTGGTACAAAATCGTGTCAGGGGGGAGGACGAGCACGTCCATCGCTATATGACTGTGTTGGATGTCAGAGTCTCCAATATCTAGCAGTTTCTTCAGGGATCTCACCCGAGTTATGTTGATGTGATGGTTCCTTCTCTTTGGGTATTCACCGCCCACAGCTCAGGACCTGGGAGTCGACGTCCAGTTTGATTGATCTAGATATGTATTAGTGATATCTTATCCGAGATGTATTATTTTACTTATTGTTTGTTCAGGGATCTGATATTATTGTTGCATTAACTGGATTATTCGAGATGTAATAACTTTACTTATTATTTCATTAGTACTTTATTCTATTGTTGCATTAACTTAGTGTTTTTAGAAAATATAATTTTATGATAATGCTAAAAAATTTATCTTCTGTATTAGTGAATCTATGAACTTCAATGGCAGAGAAGGCAAGGAGGATATGTTCTACCAGATAGATGCATTAATTGACTTGTGTATATATATTAACGAATATGTTTCTTATTTTAGACCTCCGCATCGACCAAATCTGGTAAAAGTAAACAAGGCCTGGACAAAGGGATAGTTGCCGATAGTGTCGTCGGCCCATCTCAGCGGAGAATCAACATGGCTTCCATGGTGGTCGGAGTTGATGAGACACCGATGAATCGCTACCCTACGGATAATATCAGTGAGAAGACAAGTTTAGAGTTAAATGCGGGAGTGATCAACTTATCCTTCAAGATGGTATTCGGCTTTGCTTTATTCTATGAACTCAATATGATTTAGTGATCTTCATGTAATTAAATAGTTGTATATATCAAATTGTATATGTATGCTCGCAAGAGATCGAATATTAATTATATATGCATCAACATGTATTGTGTATTGTGTATGTAGTAGTGTAGAATATGTGTATGGAAAAATGTTTAAAATTATAATGAAACACAAATTGAAAAAGGAACAAAATGAAAAAAATGGAAAAGAAAACACAAAATCATGTCGCGGGAGAAACACACGAATCTCTGCCATGGCAGGAAAAGCTCTAGTCCCGGGTGATGTTACGACCCGGGACTAGAGGTCCTCCAGCCCCCGCCGCGTTGCCGCTGCCACGTGGTGGCCTCTAGTCCCGGTCCGTAGCAAACCGGGACTAGAGATAGGGGCCTCTAGTCCCGAATTCACGGTCCCAGGTACGGAAGCGGGACTAGAGCCTGTTACGGTCCGGGACTAGAGGCCCGTTTCCCACTAGTGTCATGTTCATGTTAATTCATCTGAAGCAGCATTCTATGTGTTATGAGTTCTATGTTATTTTGTTCCTGATAGATATTACACACTTAAAGGGTCCGAATTGTAAAATTTCTATTAATCATGCGCCAATATACCTTACTAGGCAGTGATGTTATCCTACGCCACATGTAATGTCCAACACCTATGGCGTGCCGTCCTACAATGGGCCACGACATTTCTGTGCACCTTTCATTCTAGAAATTGGGCAACAAATTGCAATGCACCGAGATAAAAAGAGTCTCCTATATACTTTTCCAGACACAGTTATTCTTTGCGGACTTTTTGCCATTATAGCACGAGACTAACGATTAGGTGTGTGCCTCGACATCTATAACCGTGTGATCCCACGTGTTCTATTGTATTTTTGTTAACACGACTCACAAATGGAGACATCACGAGAGTCTCTATTATTTGGTATAGAAAAATCACTAAGGAGTGTATAAAGCATGGCATGATGAGGATTCCCGATAAGCTGGTGCCAGAGATCAACCGAAGCAACCATGTTCATAGGTCTCTAGAGTTAGTGAACTGAGCGGTCTCTACCCTGGTTATAGGAGGCCCTTCACAAATAAACCAACGGGGTGAAACTCCAAAGAAACATTATTATCAATGGCAAATTGGGGAATAGAGATTAGGTTTTTTATGTGGGATTGCGCAACAAGGACATTGCTAAGATCTAAGATTCAACAAGTGGAAGGGAGACATGTGTTACCAATGCATGAAATAGGGATGGAAGAGCCACCCCAATGGTGATCGAGGAATAAGGAATATGAGTTAAACAAGATGACATCATATTACTCAAGACGCACAATCGAAAATCCAATCATTACCTGAGTCTACATGGGAAGCAAAATTTTCCATGTCCAAAAGAAACACAACTTGATCCTAGCTCAGTGTAGAGAAAGAAGTCGGCGACGGTACAGTCATCAGCACATGAGTCAGTGGAGCAGCCTGGTAAAACTGTGTAGGATAGCTGCAATGCAGAGGGTATGTTGGAGTAGACCCGTGTGGCATAGCATGGTATGACATGTGGGGGTTGTCGTGGAAATGGCCACGGCAGTCGCTGCCACTGGCAGCGATTGAGTGTTTCGTGAGGAAGAGTTGGTGGCCATCTGCGGTGCGAGATGGGGACATATGCACATGGGTTTACCTAGGTTCGGCCCCCCTAGGGTAAAGACCTACTCCTGCTAGATTAGATTATGAGAGAGCGAGTTACAGGGGTGGCGAGCTCGGCGGTTAGGCAGCGAGTCGCTCGAGGGGGTGTATGATGGAACGTGAGGTTCTGGATACCCTAGGGAGGTTTATATATGAAGCACCTCACTAGGGTTTACAAGCCGTCCCCGACAAGATAAGGATCCAGGGACTTTTGACCTAATCCGACTGGGCTTCTGCCACGCTTCTGGGCTTCCAGTCGCCAGTTGATGGGCCTCTCCTTCCTTTACAGTCCAGTCGATGTCCTCCAGACGCACTCGCAGGCCTTTCGGCCCACTCAGAACGTCCTGCTGGGCATACCCCCTTTGGCATATCCCCATTAGTAGTTCCCAAGGCTATCGTTGATGCAGGCGCGGGCGTCCTTTTTGGCGTTCGAAGTAAGCGAGCCCAATTTGGGCGTCCAGTCGAGTCGGCGATGGACTTTATTAGAACCGAGGAGAATTTCCCCACGGCTCCACTCGTCATTTCAATGAACATCATTGCCGCCCAGTCGTCGTTTCGGCGAGAGGAGAGACTAGCGGGTGGCGAATAGACCACAGGAGTTGGACCGTCAAAACCTGGTCAAACTATCCGTTGGAATTTCCAACGGTAACTACAGCGCAATTACCGTAGGCAACGGCTACCCCGATTTTGGCGGGTGACGTTTCCCATATAAGGGAAGTGAGAGATCAGCTGCGCAATCCTTCTCCGCATTCTTGATTCTTCCTCATTTGTTCTGCCTTCCTGCGTCCTCCTGACTTACTCTCCCTGCGTCGCGCGATTCCACATCTTTACTCGATGGCGCCTCCCAAAGGCTCATGGGGGAAATCCAAGTGCACCACGGCCTAGCTGAGATCCTTTGAGGACGCCGGGGTGCTCCGCAAGGGGAATTGGCGGGCTCCCCCCTCCTCCGAGACCAAGCCGAAACCGCGACCCGACGAGTTCATCTGCTTCACCAGCCATCTTGAGAGGGGCTTAGGGTTCCCCACCTCGCTCTTCTTCCGCCGCTTCTGCGCATACTACACGATTAAGCCCTCAGATCTTGGTCCACACAGCATCGAGCAACTGGCGATCTTCGTCGCCTTCTGCGAATGCTATCTTGGCTGCATGCCATATTTCCCGCTATGGCTGGAGCTCTTCCACGGCCGCATTGGGCGCGAGGCGTCCAGCGGCTTGATGCTGGCCGCAGGCGGGGTTACCTTCCAATTGAAGCCGAAGGCCAACTTCGTCAAGCTCCTCCGGCCAAAGAAGGATGCCAGCGAGTGGAAGAAGAGCTGGTTCTACGTCAAGGAGGCCACTCCCTCTGGCGAGGTATCTCTTCCCGAGTTCGTCGCCGAGAGGAGCGAGCCCCATCGGTTGGCGCCGAAGAAGCTTCCTGAAGATCAGCGGATGGCCGTCGCAGAAATGATGGATCAGATCCAAAAGCTGAAGGACCAGGGGTTGATTCCGATCAACCTCTACAATTGCTGGCTCGGGCGGCGCCTGGTTCCACTGGCGGCTCATCCGCACTGGATGTACGAGTACAGCAGGAAGCATGACCCGTCTCGAACGAGCATGGAGTCATGGGAGGTCGAGGACTACAAGGTCACCCTGAAAAAGATTACCGACGCGGAGTTCACCGGTGCGGCGGTCGGGGTCGCCCCGTATACTCTCGTGAAGAATGAAGCCCCCACAGTAAGTTCTCTTTCCAATCGCTGCGTTCGTACTTCAATTTTAGTCTTCTCGCTTGGTGTTTCTGACTCGTGGTGGCTCTTAGCTTTTTCAGGTATTGGAGGGTTGGCTTCCTCCGCTTGACGAAGAGGTTCCCCAGGAACTGGAGGAGGACTCCGAGAGATCCTTCCGACAGCGACGGGGAAGAAGAAGAAGTCCCTCCCCCAGCGCCTGTGGCTCGCAAGACCCGGATGCAGAGACAACGAGAGGTCGAAGTGAGCCGTAGCCTGGACGAGCTCGAAGAAGGCGACGAGGTCGCCTAGGAGCAAACGTCCCGGCGCACTGCTACACCGTCAAAGCCCCCACGCCAGCCCAAGTCACCAGCAAAAAGGCCTGCGTCACCGGTTAGGTCGTCAGTGGTGTTCAAGTCTGACGATGACTCTGATGACGAAGGATCTCCCGAAGTCTCGCACAAGGCCCCAAGGGACGCAGTCCCGACGAAGGGGTTGGAGGGCGAGGACATGGAAGTGGTGGTAGAGGTTCCCCTGGCGGCGATTGCACCGCCGATCTCGGGAGCTCCAAGCCAAGAAGCAGCTGAGGCGACGACGCCCAAGTCGCCATAGTCGTCGAAGGCAGCGGCGTCGGAACCAGAGATCCCGGCGACTGCGGCTTCATCATCAAGGAAGCCCTCGGTTTCGTGGGCTCCGTACGTCTTCGAGAGGGGGCTTAGCCGCAAGCTGGGTCCCGAGTTGGACAAGCCCGCCCATATTAGTACTGGGCTTCGCGTCCTTCTAGTCGCCAAGTGAGTTGTGCTTCCTTGTCCCAATTTGCCTTAATTCTTTTGTGTCGAGCTTGTGCTAAATGAAGGGGCTCGTGCAGGTCTGGCGCTAAGAAGATTGGTCGCCCTTCGGTGGCTAAGATTCCACCGGCCACTAGCATGGGAGAGGGCGGTTTACCCAAGAAGCGGAAAGTCTCCGAAGATGTGGCCACCGCTGCGAAGAAGCGTATGGGGCGCTGATGACACCCATCGGGGAAGCGTCACGGAGCCAGCTGCCGCGCCAGTCGCCAAAGAGGTGGCGGCGACACGATCGGAGCCAGCCCTGGTTGCGTCCATGCCAGAGGCGCCGGTCTCGGCAACCAGCGCCCCTGCCAGGGCGTCCGCGACGTTCCCTCGTTTTATGGCGAAGGGGTTTCCAGGTGTTGGGGACACGCAATCTCCGCAGAGTCCGGAAATCGTGGATGCGGACATTGGGTCCCGCCGCGGGCGCACCTCCTTCACGGTCCCGTCGACTGACGCTCGGGAACTTCACAAGATGCTCGGCGCCGCTATTCAGGTATGTCCAGTCCCTGAATTCCTAGTCCCTGAATTTCAGCAGCTGGGAATTGTTTTTCTTTTTCTTCCTTCTCCAGTCCCCGAGTTCCTGGTCGCTGAATTTTAGCGGCTGGGAGCTAGATTTTGGTTTTCTTCCTTCTCCAGTCCCCGAGTTCCTAGTCGCTGAATTTCAGCGGCTGGGAGCTGGATTTTGTTCTGTCCAATGCTTAGTTGAGTTCTTTGTTTACAGGGGATACAAAGGGAGTCAACTGATCGGCAGGCTGCGAGAGAGCGCTTGGAGCGTGACTTGCGCGAAGCATAGGAGGGGAACCAGCGGCTTCAGGAGACAATTGGTGAGTGTCTGTTCGGCCTTATTCTTCTTTTCCTGGTGTGATATGGTTGTGTGCAATACTCTGATATCTTTGCTTACAGATGGTTTCCTGGCTGAGATCTCCAAGGCCCGTGAGGGGTATGTCCCACTCGCTGAACTAGACGCGGCGAATGGGCGAATAGCCTCTCTGGTCAAGGACTTGGAAGAGGCTAAGGCGGCCTCAATTTCTTCAGAGGAACGGGCGAAGGTTGCCGTTGCCGCGGCTGAAGAGGAACGCAAGGCCACGGACTCCATCATCGTGGGGCTGCATAACGAGCAGACTGCCTTGGAGAAGCACGTCAAGGAGAACTGCCGCAAACTCCTTGGTGAGTCTCTGTCTTTGCTTTAGCCTTTTGTCGAGTCCCCTCTTTGGGGGTTTCATTGTTTCGCTGACATCTGACTTTGCAGCTGTGGTAGGCCAAAGCGACCCGGTGGTGCAGACGTACACCGCCTCACAGTGCATAACTGCCGTGGTGAATGCGGCCACGGCCTCGGCGTTGTGTGTCCAGGCAGCTCTTCAGGGCATGTCTCCCACCGAAGTCATCCCTGGGGGGCTTACGGAGGTATGGCGCTATCTGGAGGAGGTGCCCGCCGTTGTGGAGTGGATGACGCGCTCGGCGTTCAGACACGGGGCCGCCACGGCGTTGAGCTTGGGTCTCGCACACTTCCCCGACGACTTCGATCTTGACGATGTGACGAGTGGTTATCCGTCGGCGACCGGCACGGTGGAGATGTCGGAGGTGCTGAGGCTGACCGCAAGGGCCACTCCTTATGCCGATCGTGTCTTGGCGATGGGGGGTCTGCTGCCGTATCAGGAGACGGTGTTGGCGCCTGGCGACCCCGAGCCGGAGCATCGCGACATGAAGTCGGAGCAGCCCTTCCGGTCGTCGTTGGCGAAGTCGCTGACAACGTACCCGACGAACCCGTGGCAACCTTTTGTGCGCGTCAAGGGTGGTGGCGCTTCTTCTTCATCAGGGCCTTTGGAGTAAGCAAATGTAAAGGTTGTAATGTATGCCAAGTGGCGAAACGCTGTATGGTATTTTTTGCAATGTATGCCACGGGGAGTTGATCGACTCGTGTTATGATTAGGAAAATGTTTTGTTCAAGAATTGTTTTGATTGAGCGAGTCCCCGAGCGCGTCCGCCCTTTAGTGGTGTATAACTCGAGTGTGTACTTTTGTGTTTTTGATTTGTTTACGCTTTTGTTTTTATCCCTCGTGTCTTCTGAGTGGCAAGTCCCCGAGCGTAAGTGGGGCTGTCTAGTGAGCGAGTCCCCGAGCGTGGTGCCCGACCGTATTGGTGCAGGTTGTGAATGTGTAACGCGTCTCCTCCCCTGGCTCGTAGAGCCAGTCGCTTGGCGAGCCCTAGGCAGCTCTCTTACTTGGTGTGTTCCTGAGCCACGTGGGGTTCCCATTTTGCGGAGTCCCCGTGCATGGTACTTAACCGTTTGAGTCACTTTGCGCAAGGGTGGGAGGGACAGAGCGCTGTGGGAAGCGTGTATCGGATGTCTTGGCCCGGCGGGCTAGTCGGGCTAGGCGACTCCAATGGCGGCTCCGGGTTGGCGTTTTTCGTGGACGACCCAAGGCCCGAATACTTCCGGTGCCCTTGTGCCGCACTACTTTGCCGTGCCGGTCGCTTGACCAGAGGTTGACTTCCGTAAGTAGCGTTTTGCTGGCATGTACGAGTGCGAGTGGCACAAGAATATGGCGAGTGGGCACAATTTGTGCGATCCGAATGATTTTCATTATATATTCCGATGGAGTATAGTGTGGGGTTCTAAGTATAGAACTTTCTGAGGAGGTTTACGTTCCATGGCCTCACGACCTCCAATTGGCCATCACCCCGTATGTCGATGAGGTAATAGGCGTCGTTGCCAAGGACTCGGCCTATGGCGAATGGCCCCTCCCATGGGGGGAGAGCTTGTGCATGCCCTTCTTGTCTTGGGCCAGTCGTAGGACCAGGTCGCCTTCCTGAAAGGTGTGAGTTTGCATTCGGCGGCTATGATAGCGGCGCAGTCCTTGCTGGTATCTGGCGGTGCGGGGGCGAGCCAGGTCGCGTGCCTCGTCAAGTTGATCGACGCTGTCTTGGCGGGCGATCTCGTTGGCCGCCTCGACATAATTGGCGACTCGAGGGGAGTCGTGCTCCAGGTCTGTTGGCATTACGGCTTCGGTGCCATATACCATGAAGAAAGGCGTGAACCCGGTTGATCGGTTGACGGAGGTGCGGATCCCCCATATCACAGAGGGGAGCTCGTCGACCCAAAGATCCTGGGGTGCGCTCGAGGGGCACCTGCAGTCGCGGCTTGAGCCCGTGGAGGACGCTCTGATTGGCGCGCTCTTCTTGGCCATTGGATTCTGGGTGGGCGACTGATGCGAGGTCGAGTCGGATGCCGTGCTCCTCACAGAATTCCGCCATGGCCCCCTTGGCAAAGTTGGTGCCGTTGTCTGTTATGATGTTGTGTGGGTAGCCGTACCGGTAGATGAGTTCGCGGAGGAACTTGGTGGCCGTCTTGCCGTCGCACTTTTTGATCGGCTTGGCCTCGACCCATTTGGTGAACTTGTCAACTGCGACTAGGAGGTGAGTGAGACCAGACGGGGCCTTATTGAATGGGCCTACCATGTCCATGCCCCATACGGCGAATGGCCACGTGATGGGGATTGTCTTGAGTGCCGAGCCAGGAAGGTGCATCTGGTTGGCGATTTCCGCACCCGACGCATCGCTGGACGATGTTGGTGGCGCCGGCGCAGCGGTTAGCCAGTAGAAACCGTGCCGCATGGCCTTGGCGACTAGCGACTTGGCGCCGACGTGATGGCCGCAGTCGCCGGCGTGAATGTCCTGGAGGATCTTGCGGCATTCTTCTGGCTGTACACAGCGCTGGAACACACCGGTCGTGCTGCGCTTGTGGAGCTCGCCGTTAATGATGACGAAGTATTTGCAGCGGTGCACGATCATTCGCGCCTCTGTCTCGTTGCTCGGTAGGAGTTTGTGTTCCAGGAAGGCGACGTATGGCGCTGTCCAGTCGCTAGGTTCCACAACCATGGCGACTAAGGCCGGTTCTGGTTGCAGTGGGATCCTACGTCGATCTCCTTCGGTGCGCTGACTGAGGGTTTGTGGATGATGTCGAGGAAGACGCCTACTGGTGGTGCCTGTCGGGTCGATCCGATGCGGGAAAGGGCGTCTGCCTCCTCGTTTTTGCGCCTGTCGATCCACTCGACGGAATAGCCGTCAAAGTGTCCTCCCAACTGGTCGACGGCTTGGCGGTACGCGATCATTGTTGGGGAGACAGCATCGCACGTCCCGGCCACTTGGCCGGCGACTAGGTCGGAGTCGCCATAGCATCGTAGGCGGTTGATGTTCATCTCCTTGGCAGCTCTCATGCCATGGAGGAGGGCCTCGTATTCTGCCATATTGTTGGTGCAGGGCTTGAAGTTGAGGTGGAGCACGTAGCGGAGCTTGTCTCCTTTGGGGGAGGTCAGTATGACCCCAGCCCCCGCGCCATCGGCGTTCTTGGAACCGTCGAAGTGGAGCGACCAGTAGTGGAGGTATGGGAGCTTCTCTGGCTGTTGTGCTTCTTCCCAGTCTGCGAGGAAATCAGCCAAGGCTTGTGACTTGATCGCTGGGCTCAGATTGATGTTGTGGACGCCGATCTCGACGGCCCACTTGGCGACTCTCCCAGTTGCCTCGCGATTGCGTATGATGTCTTGCAGGGGCGCGGAGGATACCACCGTGATTGGGTGCTCCTGGAAGTAGTGTGGGAGCCGCCGCTGTGCTCGGAATACCGTGTACACCAGTTTTTGGTATTACGGGTAGCGCTGTCGTGAGTCTGTTAGGACTTCATTAATGTAGTATACGGGTCGTTATATGGGGCGCTCCTTGCCCTCTTCCGGTCGTTCGACGACCATCACGGTGCTGACGACTCGATTGGAGGCCGCGACGTAAACGAGCATTGTCTCTTTGTCAAGTGGCGCGGTGAGCAGTGGTGCCGCAAGTAGCACTTCTTTGAGCGCTTTGAGTGCGTCGTCGGCTTATGCGTCCCATTGGAACGTTGGGTTCTTGCGCATCAGGCGGTAGAGGGGCATTGCCTTCTCGCCTAGTCGAGGGATGAAGCGACTGAGGGTCGCGACTCGCCCTGCCAACTTTTGGACGTCGCGCAGGCACTCGGGTTTCCCGAGTCACGCGATGGTGTCGATCTTGGTAGGGTTGGATTTAATGCCTCGCTTGGAGACTATGTATCCCATAAGCTATCCGGTGGGTACGTCGAAGGTGCATTTTCCAGGATTCATCTTGATGTTGTACCTCCGCAAGTTTGCGAAGGTTTTGGCTAGATCGGCGAGCAGGTCGTCCTGGCGGGTGGATTTTACCACCACGTCATCGATGTAAACGTGAATGTTGCGGCCAATTTGGCTCGCTAGACATTCCTGCATGCACCTCTGGTATGTGGCGCCTGTGTTCTTGAGGCCGAACGTCATGGCCGTGTAGCAGAATGCGCCGAATGGCGTGATGAACGCCGTCTTCTCCTCGTCTTCGACTGCCATCTTGATCTGGTTATAGCCAGAGTAAGCGTCGAGAAAACACAGCAACTCCGATCCTGCGGTCGAGTCGATGATCTGATCGATGCACGGTAGGACGAACTCCTCCTTCGGGCAGGCGCTATTGAGGTTGGTGTAGTCAATGCACATTCTCCATGTGTTGTTCTTTTTGAGAACCAGGACTGGGTTTGCCAGCCACTTGGAGTACTTGATTGGCCGGATGAAGCCTGCGGCTAGCAGGCGCTAGACTTCCTCGGCGATTGCTCGGTGCTTTTCATTGAAGGGCCGTAGCGACTGCTTTACTGGTCGCACTTTGGGGTCGGCATTAAGTTTGTGCTCAGCGAGAACCCTCGGGACACCTGGCATGTCAGATGGCTTCCATGCGAAGATGTCGCGGTTCTCACGGAGGAAGTCAATGAGCGCGCTTTCCTATGCAGGGCTCATGTGCGCCCCGATGGTGACCGTCTGGATGGAGTCGCCTAGGACGAGCTCGACGATGCGGGTGTGCGTGGTCGCCTCGAACGTGGAGTTTGCGGCGATCGGTTTCTTCAGGATGGTGGGGTCGTCTTTGTTGATGTTGCCCGCGTATTTCGCGAGCTCCTCCGCGTGGTCGGTCTCCACGGCGATGACGGTGTCGGCGAGCTTGGCGCCTTTTTCCTCGCATTCCACGGCCATATTGGGGTCGCCGTGGACGGTGATGATGCCGCTCGGCCCAGGGAGCTTCATCATGTTGTAGGCGTAGTGTGGGGTCGCCATGAACTTTGCAAATGCCTGGCGGCCCAGGACACGGTGGTAGGGACTGCAGAAGTTCACCAGCTCGAAGACGATCCTCTCCGTGCGGTAGTTTGCCGGAGTGCCGAAGGTGACGGGTAGCGTCACTTTCCCGATCGGGTACGCCTTCCGACCGGGGACGATGCCATGGAAGGTCGTCAGTGTTGGCTCGATGGCTGTTTCTGGGAGCTGGAGCCTTTTAAACGTGTCAAGGTACAGGATATTGATGGAGCTCCCACTGTCCATCAACGTCTTGTGCAGCCAGTAGTCGGCCACCTTTGGCCTGACCACCAGGGTTGGTTGAGCAAGGCGGCGGGGTCGAATTTCGGCCTCGTCGTGTTGTTGGCGCGGTAGTTCCCGCTGTCGCGGTAGTTTCCTCTATCGCGGCGGTAGTTCTTGGAGTCATGCTGGCCATAGCCGGCGTTGGCGATGAAGTCGACTCACCCGTCCGTGCGGCGCTTGCCGGTGATGCGGGTGTTGCTGTAGCGCATGTCGCGTAGGCGCCCGCTGTCATGGATGCTAGTGCGGCGTCTTCCTCCTGACTCGTCGTCGGAATCTTGGTTGGGGTCCTCCTCCGCATAGCGCTTGGCGATCTCGAGGAGGCCGGGGATGTTGTCGAGCGTCCGGTAGATCCTCTTGATCTTGGCGACGAGGGGTTCATACCGGCACGCGTTCTTAAAGCAGTGTATCGCCGTGTCTGGGTGGATGCCGGAGGCGTTTATCCATAGTTCTTGCCACCTTTGGATCCACCAGCGAGTCGACTCGCGTTGTCCCTGGATGCATCGCTCCAGGTCCTCTATGGTGGTGGCGTGGGTGTAGGATCCTCGGCGTTCGACGAAGGCGCCGCATTTCTTCCTGTGAATCGGCGTCGGCGGGTAGCGTGTTGATCCACTGTCGTGTCGCACCCTCCATCATCAGGGGGAGGTAGCGAGCGGCGAGCAGGTCGGTGTGGCCTGCGATCCCCATTGCCATGCGGTATGTGTCCAGCCAAACGGCGGGGTCGTACGTCGGGTCATACTTCTCGATTTCCTTGGGGGGCTTGAAATTGGCGGGGTATTTTTCCCCGCGAATCATTGGTCCAAAGCACTGCGGCCCGACTCGGCTGAGCGAGCCTCTTGGCTCCGGGTCGCCGCGGTTGGTGAGGTTGTGTCGCAGGTCGTAGGGCTGGCGCGACCGCCACGCCTGATTATTGATGATGCGTCGGCATCGAGGGCTGCCGCTGGCGCCGATCGTGGTTGTTCGCCGGTCGCGGCTTGTTGGTTGACAACGCGGGGTTGGCGGCCCTTGGTTGGTTCACCAGGGGCTGGGGTGGTGGGAAAACCAATGTGTTAGCCATGGTAGGGTGGCCGCTTGATGCCGCCTGCTTGCTGAGGAGCGGGAATACATCCGCCCCCGTGGGTCGACTCCCGCGGCCTGTTGCTCGACGGCCCTGACGAGTAGGGCCTTGGCGTACTAGATCTGTAGCGCGCCGTCGCCATGGACATCAAGGTTGGCGATCGCGGCATCAGTCGCGACGACATTGTCCATCGGGGTGGAGTATAGTGGTAGCCCGTTGGCGTCCCGGGCTTGAGGTGATATGATGGTCCGTGGTTGGTCTGGTGGGGGCGCACGAACTATGGGTGGTGGAGGGGGCCCAGTCGCCGGCGCTCCAGGTGGTGGTCTCGCGGGGTTGCTCCCTCCTGGCGGCGCGTTCTCGCAGTATTTCGCGCGGCAATACAGGTGGGTCGCCCTCGTCGTTGAAATTCAGGACGCGGCCCTGAACATCGGGATTCAGGCGGGTTCTGATGCGGCGCTGGTGATAGAGTGACAGCTCCCGCGCCGTCTCTCGTTTGAGGCGGTATTTCTCGCGTTCGGCGAGTTCGTTGCGTTGCGCCTCCTGGAGCCGCAGGCAGGCTTGCTCCACCTCCGTGGCCGTCGCGGTCGGCGGGATCAGCGTGGAGAACGGATCTGGCGGGGCGACCGTGCTACCCGCCATGTAGATCGTGTTGAAGCGATTGGATCTGGCGCGAAAATCCTCGGGGGATTCCGAGCCGGAGTCAGAGTCAAAGATCCCTAGGATGGAGGGATCCTTGAAATCCTCGGGGTTGGAGACTCGCGTGATTGAGTCCTCCCGTGACGCAATGGTGATGGATCCGTTGACCGATGCAGGGGTGGCGGAGTTTACTTTACGAACTGGTATCGTATTGTTTTGAATGTTAATTTAAAGTTTAGAAGTCCTATTGCAAACTTTCAGCAAACTCTATTTACTCCATGAAGTTTAATAAGTAGTATCAAATCAAGAGTAAGAATTCCAATGTTAGTATCTAAGGTATCATGTTTGCCTCCATGATTATTGATATTCAAAAGTTGTTTTAATATCAAGATTATCTAGGAGCTGAAATTTTGTTTCAGAAACCATCATGTGTGGAAGATATTGTGATATTTGAAACAATGTTTTTGGTTGCATTATGATAGAGTATAATTTAGCAAAATACATGTTCTCATATTGTATGAGAATTTGTGAAGGATGGAGATGCTAGGCATCCGGATCTCCCAAAAAGGTTTTGGGAACTAACATTATACTCGCGATTCTTCCTTATAGGCTATAGTAGCTTTATCATGAAAGTTGTCATGATAAGGATGAATAGAAGATGTAAGTAAAATGTTTACTACACTAATAGATTACTAAAGAATGGATTTTTGAAAGAACACCAATCATTTGATGATGGTGATCCACTTCAAAGTGCAAGTCCAAAGGTATTAGTATTTGACTATATACACTTTGTACTATGTGTCATGTGAATGACACCACTATTGATGTTGATAGATTCTTTTAAAAGAAAAGGAATTGCTGAAAGAGAATCTATAAAATATTTGGCAGAAAAGAAA
This sequence comes from Avena insularis, assembly GCA_023614405.1. Lineage (NCBI taxonomy): Eukaryota > Viridiplantae > Streptophyta > Magnoliopsida > Poales > Poaceae > Avena > Avena insularis. Next base: position 142,919,283 of record CM042690.1, on the reverse strand, counting down.
AGGTTGGATATGTCCAACTTAGGTATATAGAAGATATACATGTTATGGTTGTATTCCTTGCTTGTTAAACAATGTGGTTCTGAGGTATTGGATACCGAATTGGTTGGTGTGAAGTGTCATACAGAACAACACAATTCATGAACTGCAACGGCCTAAGTAACTAGCAAGAGAATAAGTGATGATGTTCATCGAAAACAAATAAAGTGTTATTGTATTTTTCGTTGTCGTCAAACCTAGCCTTCAAGATTTGTTTTAATAATTGTTATTTTGTTCTAGTATTACAAGAACAATGGTTGTTCAAATAATTACCGTATTCCATAATGGATGGATGAACTTTTACAAGTCTAGTTGGAGAAATCACATCCATAAACATTATTGCTAAAATGTCGTAAGACAAATGATTGGAAGATCACTTATGAAGTGACATCGCTGTTTGAATTATATTGGAAAGTAAACATGAAGAAACTCCATGTTGATGGATTTTTGGAGTCTTTTGATTATGATCAATTGACGCTTGTGAAACTTTCCTCGAGATAATTGAAACTCCGTCCATAGGCCAAAGAGGAACGGATGACTAACTTATTGGATATTATGCATGTTGATGTATATAGTCCATTATGTGTAGCCATATGCGATGGATTTTTTTCTCCATATGCTTTATCCAGAAATTTGAGTGAATATATCTATATATTTACTTAATAAGGAAGAAGTATGAAACATTTGAAAATTGTTCAAAGACTTTCAAGATAAAGTGAAAAATCATTGTAATAAGAAAATAAAAGATTTTATGATTTGATCATAAAGGAAGATATTTGAGTTACAGGTTTAGCAAAACACCTAAGATTTCAGGAATTGTTCCATGAATTTGCATTTCCCGATAAACCACAGGAGTATGGTATGTTCGAGAGATCAAATCAAACCTTGTTTGACATGGAAAGATCAAAGGCGTCATTTATAAAACTGTCATTATGTTTTAAGGATTAAAGCTTTAGAGACTACCACTTTTACACTGAAAAGAGCACCATCATGATCCGTTGAAATGACACCATATGAGTTATGGTTTGGGATAAAACCCGAATTGTCTTTTCTTAAATTTTGGTATGCTATGCATAAGTAAAATGTTTACAACCAAAGTCGAATAAGCACATCTTTGTAGGTTATCCCAAAGAATTTGTTGGGAATTCCTCCATAACACCGAGGACAAAAGAGTTTGTCGCTTGGAACGTCAAGTTTCTTGAGAAGGAATTTTTGTGAAAAGTTAAGTGGGAGGACAATAGAACTTTGATAAGGTTGTTGAACCTTAGCTATATGTGCTAAGTAGCGCAGCGCCGGTAAGTGTCCCGGTGGCGGCCACAATGCTCATGGCTCCCGTGATTACAAAGGGTGTGATCTTGGAGATTAGAGTTCATATTGAACCATGTGGGTCGGTAAGAATCAAATAGTAAGATTTGAAATAGAAGTCGTTATTGTTTTGACAATGATGAACCGACTGCATGCAAAGAAGCGATGATGGGCTCTGACTCCATAAAATGACTAGAAGTCATAGAATCCGTGATAGTATCCAGACACGAGAAATCAAGTTTCTGAACTTGGAAGACCCTCCGAAAAGGCGTGAAGCCTATTGGTCGTGTTTGGATCTATAAAGAAATAGACATGGATGTTTAACATCTATGAAATAGTCTACATGTCGGAAAGAAGTTTACGGCAATGTTCAAGGAGTTGACTATGACAAGATTTCATCTTTCATAGCGATATTTACTCTTGACGGATTAATGTAGCAAACACTACATATAATTTGGTATATGGTAGTTGAATAAACAAAACAAGGTTCTTCTAATAGAATGGTTACCTAGGACGTGTACATGACACAGTCCGAAGGGTTTTGTTAATTCAAAGGATGCTAAAAGGGCATGCAAACTTCAATAGTTGAAGTGAGCATAGCGGAGTTGGAATCTTCACCATGATGAAAATGTTAAAGGAGTTTAATTTGATCGGAGACGATGAAGATGCTTGCATTTGAAAGAAATTAAGTGAGAGCACTAAGACAAATTTCCAATACATTATGCAGAGTACATATTGATGATTGGAAATGATGCATCTTTTATTGACACAAGTTAAGAATTTCATTAAAATAGGATTTCGATGAAATACTTGGGCAAAACCAGAATATTTGGCATCAATGTCTATATGGATAGATCGAGGCGCTAATATGGTTATGCCAGACGTACATATATGAGATATTGAAAGGGTTCAATATGGAAACAACAAGAAAGGTTCTTGCTGCATGGAAAGGATTGTATCAAGATTCAAGTGTTTCAACACTTGGTGAGTAAAATCACATGAATATTTTGATCGATTATACCATGATATGTATATATCCAGATACGTCCTATGCTCTAAATGTTATGAGCACATACCAGAATGATTCATAAGATGATCATTGGACGATATTAAAGATATTCTTATGAGCTTTGGAAGAACTAAGAATACATCATGTATAAGTGACAAATAGTTAAAGGTAGTTCATTGTAAAGTGTTACATTGATACTAGTTTTGTCACAAGATACAAATTAAATTTATCTCAATTTAGACTATGGGTGGCACAATGTAATGGAAAAGATGTTCCATGATGGATTTGGATGAGTTCCAAAGTTGAGACATTGTGACAGATACTACAACAAAAGGCTAAGTATATGACTGCTATAGTAGCAGCAAAGGAGGACATTTGTGTTAAATAGTTTGTTATCAAACTAGGTATGGTTCAAAGTGGGCTAATACTATGAAGATATATTGTATGACAATAATATCAACATATTTTAACCCGAACGAACTAAAGGTCTCACCAAAGGACTAAATTTATACAAAGCCATCTCATTTGAGAATGAGTGATACGTAGAGACGCAAAGACATGCCAATACACACGGACCTGAAACTGTCAGATCTAGAGATTATGTTAACCACTAGCAATCGCGTATATGCAACACCAAAAAGCCATAGGTGTTCAATACGCGAAGTTTTTCAAACTAGATTATTGACTCTAGTGCAAGTGGGAGACTAAAGGAAATATGCCCGAGAGGCAATAATAAAGTGGTTATTATCTTATTCCTTGTTTATGATAAATGTTTATTTTGCATGCTATAATTGTATTGATTGGAAACATCAATACATGTGTGTTTAATACACAAAATACAAAGTTCCTAGTAATGCCTCTCATATAAACTAGCTCGTTGATTAACAAGATGATCAAGGTTTCCTGATCATGGACATCGGATGTTATTAATAACGAGGTCACATCATTGGTGGAATGATGTGATGAACATACATCCGAAGTATAGCATTACGATCAGAGTCATTATGTTTATATTGCTATAACATCATACGAAGTAATCTTAGTCCTTAGACCATGAGATCATGTTAATTGCTAACACTGGAAGAGTATCTTGATAACATCAAACGTCACACCGTAACAGGGTGACTATAAAGGTGGGTTCAGTGCTACGAAGGTGTTATGTTGAGGCTCATGGATCAAGAGTGGGATTTGTCCACCCCGATGACGGATAGATATACTCTGGGCCCTCTCGGTGATATCACATTGAAATAGCTTGCAAGCAAGTGATGTGATCACTAGAATGTTATATCACGGGAACGAGAAAAGAGTGCATGTCGATAACAAGATCAAACTAGGTATTTGGATGCCAATGATCAAATATCGGACATGTAATATATCACGAGACAAAGGGATTTAGTTACGATGTTATAGGTTCACACGATCACAAGAGTCATCATTGAATATGTAGGAGTCAGTACGGATCTCCAGGTCCCGCTGCTGATTATTGATCGGAGAGGGGTCTCGATCATGTCTGCATTATTCGCGAACCATAGGGTGACACACTTAAGGGATACCGACACCATTTAGGAGCAAATATGTTTCAGATAAGGTTAAGAAAGCGCTGGAATCATTTCGATAGAAACCAGAATTGTTTCGGGTGAAATTGCTGAAACTGGTTCTGCATGTGATATCGAAATGTTGCAGGGAGTTTTATGTGATTGTTTGTTAATTAAAGTAATTAACAAAATTCTGAATAAAATAAATAAAAGTGTTTTATTTAATGAGAGCTTGCATTAAATTTGGTGGAAATTTAATGCATCTGAGTGGACATGAGTGGAGGTGTGTGTTTATGTGAGTGGGAGCTCCACCCACATGAATGAGGGAGAGGTGGGGGCACCCACCATGGCCGGTGCCATGCCCCCTTGGGCTGCCCCCCCTCCCCTATATAAGGAGCACCTCCTCCTCCTCTCCTCTTGCACCACCTCCTCGTGAAGGTTCTCTTCTCCCTCTAGTTATTCCCCATGGTCTCGGATTAGCGAGATACATGTTCCTGGTGGCTTTATCTGGAAAGGAGTTACTGCTTCCGCTGCATTATGGAGCGAGGAGGCAGAGGTTGTTCGGTGGACCGAACGTGTGTGCGAACACGGATGCACCGCTACTTTGCGGTGCTGGACTTGATGGTGCTGGACCTGATGGTGCTGGAACTGCTAGACCTGAAGGACTTCATCACGATCTTGAGATTGGCAAGTGTACGACTACATCATCCACGAGTTCCAACTCGTTACCAAAGCTTTGTTGTCTTCGAGGGTAAGTTCTCTATGGATGTATATCCACTTGTTGCTTGTATCTAGTAGATAGATCTTGGCGTATAGTTCCCATCATAGGAAATTTTTTGTTTTCTATGCTGCGAACCCAACATCATGTCCTTTACTTCCTCCTTGCTGTTCCGATCCATGTTTTCGCGCTCAAGATTGTGATGGAGCTCGCGACAGCGTCGCAGCTCGTAATCCTTTGAAGATGAACCCCTGAACGACATCTGAACAAAATAGACCGAAACAAAAACATGATGAGAACACGATATACGAACCTCGGGGGATCCGGGGGATTATATATTACGAAGTTTTACAGCAAAAGGAAGGTACTAGGAGAAAACGAGTCGGAGGCGGAGTCCGGCGTGGCCACACCACCTGGTGGCGCGGCCAGGGTGGGCCTACGCCACACGGTGGTGTGAGCCACCCTGGCTCCGTTTCCGTCCCTCTTTCGCTTTGTAACTTTCCTTATTGACTAAAAACTGCAAAAATATAACTGGACAGATCTTTCGTGGAACTTTTCTTACCAAAACTTTTACCTATTTGAAGACAGATTCTGCAGGTCTCTGAATTTGGTATCTAGTAGATTCTTCCGGAGTCACCACTTGAATAACATCAATATCTTCATCTTCATACACTTATTACTTGAGTCATGAAACCTTTCACTTCCTTATTACACCATTATCTCCACTACCTAGAAATTTCTTTCACACAAAACTTCACACAGTTCTCATTAGCAACATTAGTATAAGTGAAGTGATAAAACCTTTTGAGTTCAACTTCAACTGAAAACCATCAAAACATAAGCTACTATACCAACTCCTTCCGAAAACCCAAAAAGAATTCAAAAAGGAAATCGAATAAAGAAGCAAATGCAAGGGTGGCAAAATCTATTAAAACAGACCAGCAGGTAAAGACCAATTTTTCAAAAATCTTCTATTGCTCAAATCAAAAAGTACAAAACTAACGAAAGTTAAATAACAACCTGGGTCAGAAACACAAAAAATTAAAGCTCAATCCAACAGACAGAGATCTCTCACGAATTTTTACGGTGAAGCACAAAAATCTGTTTCAGGACAGCAACTTCCCCAAATCTTACTTCTCTCTCATTAGAGGTTGATCTTGACACAAAAACCAAACAAAAAGGATAAGGAGGGGTTATTAACGAAGTAATAACTTCCAAGACTCAAAGAAACAAAAACAAACTGAAAGCAAAAATAAACTGGGTTGTCTCCCAAAAAGCTCTTTCTTTATAGCCATTAAGATGGGCATGATAATTTTGATGAAGCTCGCATAAGAATATGAATTGAAGTGAAAGAGAGCATTAAGAAGCAAAAATACACACATTTAAGTCTAACCCACTTCCTATGCAAGGGAATTTTGTAAACAAACAAGTTGTTGAAACCAGAGGCTACTAGCATAGGAAAGCAAAAGAAGTGCAACATAAAAACTTTCAGCATAAAACGAGAAAACTTGATATTATTGAGATACATAAGAACACTTTTCCCTCTCTCATAGTAACTTTTAGTATCATGCATAAACTTAACAATATAACTATCACAAGGAACATCGTAACAATGATCACTTATTCTAACAGAAAACACAGGAATACTAGTTCTCATAACACTACTTTGTGAAACAATATTAGAGGTATCCTTACAAAGGATAGTGTGTCCCTCTTCTACATATTTAGTAACAAAGTCTTTCACATTTGCTATTATAGGTTCATCATCCATTTGTTTATCAGGTTCAATAGCTTTATTTGTACTTTCACTAACCATACTAGCTATCATAGAGTGTTCCTTTATCTTAACTAGGAAATGGATTTTCTCAATGTAAGGTTCGGGTAAAACATGATTAGCAGTATAAACTTCGGTATTTCTTGCAGGAACACACTTAGCAACATCTTTACATGGTTCAAGATACTTATTCCACTTCTTTTTAGGCACTTCAATGTAGGAAGCAAAAGCCTTAAAATAAGTTGCAATAGCTTGAAAGTCTAGACCATAAGCATTTTTAATATTTTGAAAGTCATCAGTTCTCATAAAAGATTCAATGCATTCATAATCATAATCTATACCTGACTTTCTTCCTTTGTCATTCTCCCAAGCTTCAACATTATCTTGAATACGGTCCAGAAGATCCAATTTAGCTTCTTCCATACGAGTGAATGATCTAGCACAAGAAGCATCCAATAAATCCTTATCACGAAGAAAAAGCCTTCCATAAAAGGTATTGATAATAATATTGTTGAGGAGCTCATGAATGGGACATTTGAGCATTAGTAACTTCAATCTCCCCCAAGCTTGAGTTGTATTCTCTCAATCAAGAGGCCAAAAGTTGTATATTTGATTCCTATCTTTATGAGTCTCACTAGGAGGATAAAACTTTGAATAAAAGAGAGGTACTATTTCCTCCTATTCAAGAGCTTGACTATTCTTCAGCAGCTTATACCATTCCTCAGCTCTTCCTTTCAGCGATAATGAGAATAACTTCTTCTTAACTTGATCTATAGTAATACATGCACACTTGAACAACCCGCATAATTCGTGTATAAAGAGCAAATGATCACCGGGATGGACAGTTCCATCCCCAACATAGTAGTTATCAATAACACGATCAATATTTCTTGTAGGTATTTTAAAAGTATCATTCTCAGCAGGTGGTGGTTCATCTACTACCTTACAGTGGTAATAGCATTACGAAATAAGAAACTCAGCGAATTATCCATAACAAAAATAAAGCAACTAACAGAAATAAACAATACTCACAGTAGAAGTTTCCTTTACCAGTTCCACTCTCCAATAGCGCTTCACTCCCCAACAGCAATGTAAAATAGTCTTGATGACCCACAAGTATAGGGGGTGTATCGCAGTATTTTTGATAAGTAAGAATGTCAAACCCAACGAGGAGCAGAAGGTGCTGGCTAGTGGTATGGATCAGGAATTCTCTGCAAATACTTAGCAAACGGATTTTTAGGGGTTTTTAATAGACAAGTAAATAAAGTACGATTAAATAAAATACAATAAGAATGAATGCAGCAAGTGGCCCAATCCTTTATGCAGCAAAGGACAAGCCGATTGTATTACTTAAGATGACCAGACGTTCTCGAGGACACACGGGAGTTCTGCCAAGTGCTTTCGCTTCATATAGTTGATTAATCTTCTTTAGCTTACTAAGTGTTGTGTGGGTGAACCTGTGCTAATGTACCGATCTTCCTAGGACTAATACATACTTGTGATTATACCCCTTGCAAACATCCGTAAGTACAAGAAAGTAATTAAGGTAGAAATCTAACCACAACTTTAAACTCTAAGACCCTAACATCCCATGTGCAATGGTTTCCTAACGGGGGTTCAGGTTTCTGTCACTCCGGCAACCCCTACGATTAGTAGCCAAATACACAATGCATTCCCCTAGGCCCATATAGGTGAAGTGTCATGTAGTCGACGTTTACATGACACCACTAGAAGAAGTACACCACAACTTAAATATCAAACCATTGAATCTTTCTCAACACAATTCCACTACTAACAACATGACTTCTCCCATGTCCTCAAGAACAAAATGAACTACTCACAAGACATCATATGGACCATGATCAGAGGTGTAATAATGATGTATAACAATCTGAACATAAACAATAATTCAACGGTTCACTCAATAGCATCAACTACAAAGAGTAATCAACACCGAGAAAGTTTCCCCTAAGAACTATGCAAGATTCAACCCAATTGTTACAGCAATATGGAGATGGTGATGATGGTGTTGGTGGTGATGATGATGATCCCGATGAAGTACAGCTTGATGGTGGTGTTGATGGCGACGATCTCCCCTCTCCAGAAAGGAATTTCCCCGGCAGAAATCTGTCTGCCGGAGAGATCTTTCTCTCTCGGTGTTTTTTGCCCGCAGAGGCGGTGGAATCTTTCTATGGTCACTCCCCGAGTATTAGGATTTTGGGAGGATTATATACGCCAGAGGGGAGAGCCAAAGGTGGGCCAGGGCGGCCACACCACCTGGTGGTGCGGCCTAGGCTGGCCCGCGCCAGGTGGTGGAGTGGGCCCCCTGTGGCCCATCTCCACTCCTCCTTCTGGCTTCCTTCGTCTTCTGAAAAAATAGGATTTTCCGTATATTTTCCCGAATTTTCTGATCTTCGCCAATTTTGCCTCCAAATAGCACCTTTTCCATCAGAATCCTGACTGCAGCGGTCCATGCTCCAAAAGTCATCAACCATGCAAAAACAGATGAAATAACATAAGTATCATCTCTTAATATGAAATATATCAATGAATAACAGTAAATTATGATAGAGAATAGTGATGCAAAATGGACGTATCACGGGACTTCAGACCGACCAGTCTTATACACGAGATTGCCAAGTGGGTGGCCAATTTGATTGCGAATCGGGTGGCACCAATCCTTCCGCACATGGTGGGGGTACACCAAAGTGCAATCGTGTGTGGAAGGTACCTACACGACAACTTCATGATGGTGCAAGGCACAACCTGCAAACTTCACACTAGCAAAACCCCGGCAGTGCTCCTGAAACTGGACATCACAAAAGCCTTCGACATAGTGGATTGGGACTTCCTGATAGAAGTGCTAAGGAAGATGGGCTTTGGGGAACGTCTCCTAGCGTGCATATGTGTGCTACTCTCCGGCCTCCATGTGCATCCTTATGAACGGAGGACTAGGTGTGAAGGTGGCCAATAGGCATGGACTTCAGCAGGGGGATCTGCTCTCACCACAGTTGTTCATCCTAGTCATGGAGGTGTTCCATCTGATGATCACCAAAGCGGAAAACTAGGGGCTTCTCACAAGGTTCATGACAATGGGTCTCCAGCACCGCACCGTGATCTACGCCGATGACGTGGTCATCTTCCTGAGACCTTCAGTGGTGGATTTCCAGGTGATCTCTAGGATCATCGAGAACTTCGAGGCGGCATCTAGCCTCCATACCAATTTCGACAAATGCTCGGTGAACTTGATCAGATGCTTAGATGAGGACAGAAACCTGGTTGCCCAGGAGCTACGATGTCCGATCACCCAATTCCCTCTGTAGTACCTAGGGTTGCCGCTATCCCGGCAGAAGCCATCAGTAGCACAGCTCCAATATCTGGTCGATCTGGTGGCTGCCAAATTGCCATCATGGAAAGCATCCATGCTCAACATAGGTGGGCACCTCGAGCTCGTAAGTACAACCCTCTCGGCCATTCCAATCTTCACCATGATGTCTCTGGACATTCCAATAGAGATCATCATCACCATTGAAAAGATCATTCGTGGATTTGTTTGGAAGGGGAGGAAGGACGTGCATGGTGGACACTGTCCAGTGGCATGGAACAGGGTGTGCATGCCTAAGGACATGGGGGCATTCCCAACCTGTGTCTTATGAACATTGCGCTAAGAGCCCAATGGATGTGGCTGAAGCATGTGGAGATGGACAAGCCATGACACGAAATTGACATAAGAGTGTCGAAGCTATCTAGGCAGTTGTTCGATGCTTGAACGGTCTCGGTGTTGGGGGATAGAGCCACTACTTTCTTCTGGACGGACAAGTGGCTTCTGTGTGGACATCTCTGTCATGTAGCATCGAACCTCTTTGTGGCGGTCCCGACATGTGCAATTTTAACATGCCAAGTACATGAGGGCCTAGATGAGGGCTGGCTACATGATGCCCCCCCCCTGAATTAGGCGCAACAGCCATCAGGGAACTCCTTGACATAGCTGATCGGCTCAAGGAGATCACCTTGATAGAGGGGGCACACGATGTATTTAAGTGGAACTGGGACCCGAGCAGTTGCTACACCGCCAAGTCCTGCTACGAGGCCTTGTTTGCTGGGAGGACCTCGATGGAGGGAGCCCTACAGATCTGGCGCTCCCGAGCCCCTGCCAATTGTAAGGTTGCTCTCTAGCTGGCCGTCAGGAATAAATCCTAGACTGCCGACATGCTGAGCCGTGGGGGTCTACAACATCCAACTGCCTGCCCCTTTTGCGACTAGTGTGGTGAGACCATAGATCACTTGTTGATGGGTTGCGTCCTAGCCCGCAAGGTGTGGACAACCTGCCTATGGTGGTGGTGAAGGAAATATGCCCTGAGAGGCAATAATAAAGTTGTTATTATGTATTCCTTGTATATGATAGATGTTTATTTTACATGCTATAATTGTATTGATAGGAAACATCAATACGTGTGTGTTTAATAAACAAAAAGGGTTCCTAGTTATGCCTCTCTTATAGACTAGCTTGTTGATTAACAAGATGATCAAGGTTTCCTGATAATGGACATTGGATGTTGTTAATAACAAGGTCACAGCATTTGTGAAATGATATGATGAACATTCATCCGAAGTATAGCATTACGATCAAGTCATTATGTTTATATTGCTATAACATCATACGAAGTAATCTTTATCCTTAGACCATGAGATCATGTTAATTGCTAACACCGGAAGAGTATCTTGATAACATCAAACGTCACACCGTAATGTGGTGACTATAAAGATGGGTTCAAGATTACGAAGGTGTTATATTGAGGCTCATGGATCAAGAGTGGAATTTGTCAATCCGTATGACGGATAGATATACTGGCCCTCTCGGTGATATCACATTAGGATAGCTTGCAAGCAAGTGATGTGATCACTAGAATGTTATATCACGGAACGAGAAAAGAGTGCATGTCAACGAGATCAAACTAGGTATGGAGATACCGATGATCGAATCTCGGACATGTAATATATCGAGAGACAAAGGGATTTAGTTACAAGCGTTAAAGGTTCTCACGATCACAGGAGTCATCGTTGAATGTGTAGGAGTCAGTACGGATCTCCGTGTCCTGGCCGCTGATTATTGATCGGAGAAGAGTCTCGATCATGTCTCGCATTATTCGCGAACCGTAGGGTGGCACACTTAAGAGTTACCGACACCATTTTGGAGCACGATGTTTCAGACGTAAAGAATTGCAAAGCGCAGGAATTGTTTCAATAGAAACCGGAAATTGTTTCGGTGAAATTGCAAGGTGGTTCTGCATGTGATATTGAAATGTTGCAAGGGCTATATGTGAATGTTTGTTAATTAAAGTAATTAACAAAATTCTGAATAAATTTAATAAAAAGAGTTTTATTAATGAGAGAGCATTAAATTTGGAGAAATTTAATGCATTTAAAGTGGAGACTTTAAAAGAGAATGTGAAGAGGCATTTTAATGTGGAGGGAGTTACCACCACATGAATGGGGAGGTGAGGGGTCACCCCCATGCGCCGCCATGGAGAGAGGGGCACCCTCCTCCTATAAAAGGCCACCTATTCCTCCTTCATCCACACACCTCCTTGTGAAGGATCTCTCCCTCTAGAATTATTCCCCATGGTCTCGGATTAGCCGGTGGCATTTCATCCGAAGGAGTTGTCGCTCACTGGATTGCTGGAGCAAGGAGGTGGAGGTTGTCCGTGGCTTGAACGCAAAAGGAAAAGGATGCGCCGCTGAGTTGCAAGGCCTTCGGACTTCCTCACGATCTTGAGATCGGCAAGTGTACGACTACATCAACCACGATTTCCTGCGCTAACAAAGCTCGTTGTCTTCGAGGGTAAGTTCTCCATGGATGTATGTCCACCCGCTGCTCGTATCTAGTAGATATATCTTGGCGATAGTTCTCATCGAGGGAAATTTTTGTTTTCTATGTGCGGACCCAACAAAGGGTATCGAGCCTGATCTATGCGTAGGTGCTTTGCACGGGTAGTACACATATGTTTATATGTGGCGATGATGATCATGTTATTGCATCTTCTATGTACTTTGGATATTGGTGGCATAGTGGGATGAAGCGCCGACCAACCTTACATGTCATCGCACATGAGACCGGTTCCACGATCGACATGCAACTTGTTTTGCATAAGTGGTCTGGCGGTGTCCGCTCTCCTACTATAGTCAATATCTGATTTACAACGAGTTGCTAATAACTTGGTTATCCTCGTTGTGGTTCATGTTCGTAGGTAAGACCGGTTCTATCTTCGAAAGCCCTAAGCCACGTAAAACTTGCAATTGATAAATTAGAGGCGTCTAGTTTAGATCGTTGTTGGGCTAGTGTTTTGATATGGTATTGTTGTAAGTAGATATATGATAGATACTCTTACAACTCACTTAACGTGTAAGTTCCATAGACCTTGGCCTTACACACAAAGGAATGATAGAGATCATACCACGATGCAAATGATAGAGATCAAATGCATGGACCATATCACCTCACTTCACACATTAGCATCTTATATTGCTAGTTTGGCGTTTTTGGTAGCATTATAAGATGATCCCTCATTTAGATATCAAGATAAAATGTGTTTTTTATTAAGTATGCACCGTTTTGTGGATCGTGTTTTGAGGCATCACGTGATGATCGGGTGTTCTCGACTCTACACTTTCATACAACGGGTGTAAGACAGTTTTACACACGCAAATACTAAGGTTCTTACTTGACGAGCCTAGCATGTACAAACATGGCCTCGGAACACGGACCGAAAGGTTAAGCATGAGTCATATAGTTGATATGATGCCCATATAGATGCTCGCCTTTTAAGCTACACCGACTCACGTGATGATCGGACTTGGTGTAGTGGATTTGGTTCATGTAATCACCAAAAGGACACGAGGGATGTCGTTTTTGAGTGGGAGTTCATTAGTAATTTGGATTAGTTGAACTCAATCTATCATAAACTTAGTCTAAATATACTTTACAAATTCTGTTGTAGATGGCACCACCTGCTTTTAATTTCAATGTGTTCATGGAGAAAGAGAAGCTTGTCAATGGTAGCAACTTCACCAACTAGGCTATGAATTTGAGGATTCTCCTCACCGCACAAAAGCAATATATGCTAGAGGCGCCGCTAGGCCCCCACCAGCTCCTCGATGCCCCGACGAGGAAAAGAACGCCTATATAACTCATCAGAGGACCACAACTTAGTTCATTGCATACCAGTATGGGCTAGAGCGAACTTCAAAACGCTTCAAAATGGCAATGCCTTTGATACCATGGGAGAATTGAAAATGATTTTCGATACCCATGCTGCCAGAGAGAGTTATAATGCTAGAAAAGTTCTTTAGCTGCATGATGGAGGAAAACAGTCTGCTAGTGAGCACGCATCAAAATGTCCGCACAGATAAGCTTGTGTCCTTGGGAATAACGATTCCCATTGACTTAGGCATACATCATGTTCTCCAATCTCGCCACCTAGCTACAAGAGCTTCGTGATGAACTATAATATGCGTGGCATGAAGAAGTCTCTTCCCGAGCTTCACAATGCTTAAGACCGCAGAAGTGGAGATTAGGAAAGAACATCAAGTGTTGATGATCAATAGACCACCGGTTTCAAGAAGGACAAGAAAGGCAAGCACAAGGAAAGAAGGGCGGCAACTGTTGCCGCACCTGAAAAGAAACCCCGAGCTGGCCCTAAGTCCGACACCGAAAAGTGCTACTATTGCAAGGGATCGCCATTGAAGAATCGCCCCAAGTATTTGGCGGACAAGAAGGCCGGCAAGGCAAACAAAGGTATATGTGATATACATGTTATTGATGTGCACTTGACTAGTACTCGCAGAGCACCGGGTATTTGATACGGATCGGTTGCTAATATATGTAACTCGGTTCAGGGCTGCAAGCGACAACTAGCAAGGGATGAGGTCACGGCGCGGTCGGCAATGGATCAAGAGTTGATGTGATCGCCGTTTAACGCCGCCTCTCCATATGCCATCGAGATTAGTTATAAACCTGAATAATTGTTATTTGGTCGACCGAGCATGAACATTGTATCCGGATCGTGTTTGATGCAAAGTGGTTATTCGCTTAAGTCTGAAAACAATGGTTGTTCGATTTATATGAATAATATCTTTTATGGTCATGCACCGTGTTGAATGGTTTATTTTTGTTGGATCTCGATAGTAGTATTACGCATATTCATAATGTTGATGCTAAAAGGATTAAACTTGATAATGATATATCTACATATATGTGGCACTGCCGTCTAGGTCATATTGGCGTTAAACACATGAAGAAACTCCATTCTGATGGACTTTTGGAATCACTTGATTTTGAATCATTTGATACATGTGAGCCATGCCTTATGGGCAAGATGACTAGAACGCTTTCCGTGCTCAATGGGACGGCGATGATTTATTGGAAATCATACATACTGATGTGTGTGGACCAATGAGTGTGTCACCGAGGTGGATATCGTTATTTTGTTACTTTCACGGATGATTTGAGTAGATACGGGTATATCTATTTGATGAAACATAAGTCTGAAACCTTTGAAAGGTTCAAAGAATTTCAGAATGAAGTGGAAAATCATCGTAACAGAAAGATCAAATTTCTGCGGTCCGACCGTGGAGAAGAGTATCTTAGTTACGAGTTTAGCATATATATGAAAGACTATGGAATAGTTTCACAACTCATGCCTGCCGGAACACCACAAGGTAATGGTGTGTCAGAACGTCGTAATCGTACTTTATTGGATATGGTTCGATCTATGATGTCTCCGATCGACTTTGCCATCGCTATTTTGGGGTTATGCACTGGAAACCGCTGCATTCACTTTAAATAGGGCACCATCTAAATCCGTTGAAAATACACCGTATGAATTATGGTTTGGAAACAAACGTAAGCTGTCATTTCTTAAAGTTTGGGGATGCGATGTTTATGTGAAGAAACTTCAACCGGATAAACTCGAACTCAAAGCGGAAAAATGCGTCTTCATAGGATACCCTAAGGAAACGATTGGGTATACCTTCTATCACAGATCCGAGGGCAAGGTCTTTGTTGCCAAGAATGGATCCTTTCTTGAGAAGGAGTTTCGCGAAAGGTGTGAGTAGCTCAAGGTAGAACTCGAAGAGGTTATTGAACCTTCTCTTCATGAAATGGCGAGTAGCGCAGCTCCAGAAGTTGTTTCGGAGTTGACTTCACCTAATGAAGAGAGAGCTAATGATATTGATCATGAAACTCCGAAAGAGGACACTACCGAACCTTGCAGGTCAAGCAGGACACGTGCAGCTCCTGAACTGTACAGCAATCCTGTTATGAATTTCATGATTGATGAAATAGATGACCCTGCGACGTATGAAGAAGCGATGATGAGCCCTGGTTCCAACAAATGGCTAGAAGCCATGAAATCCGAGATGGAATCCATGTACGAAAACCAGGTTTGGACCTTGGTGGACTTACCTCACGATCGAAAGGCCGTTGAGAATAAATGGATTTTCAAAAGAAAAACGGATGCTGATGGTAATGTAACCATCTATAAGGCTCGACTTGTCGCAAAGGGGTTTCGACAAATTCAAGGAGTTGACTACGATGAGACATTCTCTCCCGTAGCGATGCTTAAGTCGGTTAGGATTATGTTAGCAATTGCTGCATATTTCGATTATGAAATATGGCAGATGGATGTCAAAACTGCGTTCCTCAATGGTAATATTGAAGAAGAGTTGTATATGATACAACCTAAGGGTTTTGTCGATCCTAAGGATGCTGATAAGGTGTGTAAACTTCAGCGATCCATCTATAGACTGAAGCAAGCATCCCGAAGTTGGAATCTCCGCTTTGATGAGGTGATCAAAGAGTTTGGATTTATCCAAACTTATGGAGAGGCTTGTATTTACAAGAAAGTGAGTGGGAGCAATGTGGTATTTTTGATATTATATGTGGATGACATATTATTGATTGGAAATGATATAGATCTTTTAAACAGTGTTAAAAGTTATCTAAATAGCAAATTTTCGATGAAGGACCTTGGTGAAGCTTCATATATATTAGGCATTAAAATCTATGGAGATAGATCAAGACGCCTAATTGGGCTATCGCAGAGTACATACCTTGATAAGATATTAAAGAAGTTTAATATGGACGGAAGTAAGAAAGGGTACTTACCTATGTTGCAAGGCAAGACATTGAGTAAGACTCAAAGTCCTGGCCACGAAAGAAAGAGAGATAATGGATAAGATCCCCTATGCCTCAGCCATAGGCTCTATAATGTATGCCATGCTATGTACAAGACCGGATGTGGCACATGCTATTAGTTTGACTAGTAGGTACCAATCTGATCCAGGTTCGGAACACTGGATAGCGGTCAAGAATATCCTTAAATATTTGAGAAGAACTAAGGATATGTTTCTTGTATACGGAGGTGAAGAAGAGCTAGTCGCTAAGTGTTATGTCGATGCTAGCTTTGACACTGATCCGGATGACTCTAAGTCTCAATCCGGATACGTATTTCTCTTGAACGGAGCAGCAGTTAGTTGGAGGAGCTCCAAACAACCTGTGGTGGCTGGATCAACGACGGAGGCGGAATATGTTGCTGCGTCAGAAGCAGCGCAGGAAGCGGTTTGGATGAAGGAGTTCATAACGGAACTAGGTGTGGTTCCTAGTGCGTTGGACCCAATGGTGATCTATTGTGACAATAATGAAGCCATAGCCAACGCCAAGGTCTCACAAGAATTCTAAGCATATTAAGCGCCGGTTTCACTCCATCCGTGAGCATGTGAAGGATGGAGATATAAAGATTTGTAAAGTGCATACGGACCTGAATGTAGCAGATCCGTTGACTAAAGTACTCTCTAGGGCAAAACATGATCAACACCAGAACTCCATGGGTGTTAGATTTATCACTATATAAACTAGATTATTGTCTCTAGTGCAAGTGGGAGACTGAAGGAAATATGCCCTAAGAGGCAATAATAAAGTTGTTATTATGTATTCCTTGTATATGATAGATGTTTATTTTGCATGCTATAATTGTATTGATATGAAACATCAATACATGTGTGTTTAATAAACAAAAAGGGTTCCTAGTTATGCCTCTCTTATAGACTAGTTTGTTGATTAACAAGATGATCAAGGTTTCCTGATCATGGACATTGGATGTTGTTAATAACAAGGTCACAGCATTTGTGAAATGATGTGATGAACATTCATCCGAAGTATAGCATTACGATCAAGTCATTATGTTTATATTGCTATAACATCATACGAAGTAATCTTTATCCTTAGACCATGAGATCATGTTAATTGCTAACACCGGAAGAGTATCTTGATAACATCAAACGTCACACCGTAACAGGTGACTATAAAGATGGGTTCAGATACGAAGGTGTTATGTTGAGGCTCATGGATCAAGAGTGGAATTTGTCAATCCAGATGACGGATAGATATACTCTGGGCCCTCTCGGTGATATCACATTAGGATAGCTTGCAAGCAAGTGATGTGATCACTAGAATGTTATATCACGGGAACGAGAAAAGAGTGCATGTCGGTAACGAGATCAAACTAGGTATGGAGATACCGATGATCGAATCTCGGACATGTAATATATCGAGAGACAAAGGGATTTAGATACAAGCGTTAAAGGTTCTCACGATCACAGGAGTCATCGTTGAATGTGTAGGAGTCAGTACGGATCTCCAGGTCCCGCTACTGATTATTGATCGGAGAAGGGTCTCGATCATGTCTGCATTATTCGCGAACCGTAGGGTGGCACACTTAAGAGTTACCGGACACCATTTTGGAGCACGACGTTTGCATTTAAAGAATTGCAAAGCGCAGGAATTGTTTCAATAGAAACCGGAAATTGTTTCGGTGAAATTGCGTAAGGTGGTTCTGCATGTGATATTGAAATGTTGCAAGGGCTATATGTGAATGTTTGTTAATTAAAGTAATAAAATTCTGAATAAATTTAATAAAAGAGTTTTATTAATGAGAGAGCATTAAATTTGGAGAAATTTAATGCATTTAAAGTGGAGACTTTAAAAGGGAATGTGAAGAGGCATTTTAATGTGGAGGGTTACCACCACATGAATGGGGAGGTGAGGGTCACCCCCATGCGCTGACCATGGAGAGGGGCACCCCTCCTCCTATAAAAGGCCACCCATTCCCTCCTTCATCCACATACCTCCTTGTGAAGGATCTCTCTCCCCCTCTAGAATTATTCCCCCATGGTCTCGGATTAGCGAGATACATGTTCCCGGTGGCATTTCGTCTGGAAGGAGCTGCTGCTTCCGCTGGATCGCTGGAGCGAGGAGGTGGAGGTTGTCCGGTGGCTTGAACATGTGCGAAAAGTGACGCTGCTGAGTTGCGGCGCTCGGACTTCCTCACGATCTTGAGATCGGCATGTGTACGACTACATCAACCACGAGTTCCTACTCGTTAACAAAGCTCGTTGTCTTCGAGGGTAAGTTCTCCATGAATGTATGTCCACCCGTTGCTCTGTATCTAGTAGATAGATCTTGGCGTATAGTTCTCATCGTAGGAAAATTTTTGTTTTCTATGCTGCGGACCCAACAGGTGGAACAAGGGCCACTAGGTGCCGGAGCACGACACGAAGCTCGTGGCATGGCTCCAGAATAGGCGGGGTGGAAAAGGCCGGGAGAACGACCTCTGGACATGGATCGCCTTAGTCAGCGTCACCGGAACGACGCGCTCTTCGAAGGGGCAACTCCATCGTCCGGGGAAGTCATCCGAAAGATCTCCGCCAAGGCAGGCTCGTGGAGATCTCCGGGGCTTTTCCGAGACTGCCTAGGACATATATGTGGAGATGCCGCGAGTGGTCGACTAGGGTGTGTGTGCTGCCCTTGAGGCAGCATGGAGTTGCGCATGTGGCGTTTGTGCATGGCGCGTTGTAAACTTGCCCTCGTGTCCCATCTTCTATGAAAAAGATACGTCTCCTAGGATTTATTCTTGAAAAAACTACCTCCGCATATTTACTTTCACATATTTGTTAGATTCGCATGTATCTACACACAAGAACGCGTCTACATACGTGTACATCTAGACAAATCTACCATAGTTAATATGGAACTGACATGATCTTGCAAGCCCGGTCAAATGTTATTTCATAGTCAATCTATAATTGTATACACTCTGCAAAAAAATTAGGTTCGACCTATGGATCCTATGGCGAGTGGTGCGTTCATACACGCGAGTGTCATTGTCATGGAGAACTTTCAAAGGTTATTCTTGAGGAAAGTTGATGTTCCGTTGGTCGGGTCAATATAGTTTGTACAGAGCCATGCGTTCTTCATCAAGCAAGTTGCTCTGCCGCTGGCCGGGTCAATGGAGTATAGAACCTATAGAAGTTTTCTTTTTCCAGCATAATAGCCCCAAAAATGTGTCACCCACTTAGCTTCAAAATGAGTTGGAACATTAAAATTACATTCTAACAGTGTCCTATCGGTCCTGGTTGTCACTACAGAGCATTGCTATTTGAAAGTTTCAGCAAAGTCTCAAATCTCAACAAGCTACCTTCCCTGATGACTTCAGGTAAGAGTTACCCATTCATTATTCTTCAACATGGAGCTTGGCATTCGTTCACACTGTACCTCAGGTATACCGTCCTGCTGCTGTTTGTGGCTGGTCAGGTCAACGCAATGAGGGTATTGGTGTATTCAGACTGGAAACTGAATGGTCACATCTCTCAGCGCTGACACGCATGTTCGCACTGATGTGTGCTGATATTGTTCAAGTGTTGGCTTCAACAGCTACTCGCAAGTTACAACCAACTTACATGGTCACCAAGCGGTGGTTTATTGAACACCAACAGATCTGATACCCAAGAGAGCATGCGTTCATGCATATGCATTCATGGACCACAAATCTAAATCTGATTGTTATTTAGGGCTGTTACCTCCTCTTGCGCAAACCATGGCTACTTAAAACACCCTCTTGCAAACGAGATCTCTCGTCTCCATAATCCATAACCTGTAAACCACAACAATGCCCTCTCTAGGTGTCTTGTTTCCAGGCCTTGTCTGGTTTCTTTACCTCTTCTGCTTCTTTTGCTGCCTACCATTAGCCATCTGCGACGAAACCAAAAACGATAGAGAAGCTCTACTCTGCTTCAAGTCCAAACTCTCGAGCCCAGGCAGAGTTTTCGTGTCATGGAGCAACGCATCCTCAGAGCACTGCAACTGGCATGGGATCACCTGCAGTGATGCACTGCCTCCTCGCCGTGTCATCGCAATGGACCTCGAATCCGAGGGCATCACGGGCTCACTATCACCTTGTGTTGCAAACCTCACCTCTCTTACAAGGATCCAGCTGTCAAACAACAGCTTCCATGGCAGCATTCCGCCCGAGCTTGGCCTCCTAGGCCGACTCAGTAACCTCAACCTCAGCATGAACAACTTGGAAGGTAACATCCCATCTGAACTCTCTGCATGTTCCCAACTTCAAGTCCTTGGTTTGTGGAAAAACTCCCTCCATGGAGAGATCCCACCTAGCCTTACTCAGTGCAAGCACCTTCAGGAGATTAACCTTAGCAACAACAAGCTCCAAGGGGCCATCCCTTCTTCTTTTGGAAATTTTCCTGAACTGCGCATACTAGTTCTTGCTAGCAACAGGCTTACCGGGAACATACCATCGTCTTTGGGCAGCAGCCCTTCTCTCACATATGTCGATATTGGGAGGAATGGTCTAACGGATGTCATCCCAGATTCCTTAGCAAATAGTTCGTCTCTCCAAGTACTTAGACTCATGAGCAATAATGTTACTGGAGAGCTTCCAAAGACTCTCTTCAACACTTCATCACTTATTGCCATCTGCCTCCAACAGAACAACCTTGTTGGTTCCATACCTTCTGTCACAACCACAAATTCCCATATTAAATATCTCTATTTAAGGTCTAATTTCCTTTCAGGAAATATACCATCCTCGCTGGGAAACCTTTCATCTCTACTTCATCTTCGTCTTACGGACAACAATTTAGTTGGGAGCATACCAGAGAGCTTAGGTCATATTCAACAACTACAGATATTGACCTTTAATTTAAACAACTTATCTGGGTCAGTTCCACCATCTCTCTTCAACATGTCATCCCTCACATTTCTAGCCATGGCAAACAACTCGCTGGTAGGAAAATTACCCTCCAATATTGGCTACACATTACCAAATATTCAAGGCTTAATTCTCTCAACAAACAAATTTGGTGACTCAATCCCAGATTCTCTTCTCAGTGCCTACAATCTACGCCAGCTTTACTTGTATAATAATAGCTTTACTGGATTCATACCATCCTTCAGTTCATTGTCAAGTTTAGAGGAACTTGATTTGTCATACAACAAACTTAAAGCTGGCGATTGGGGTTTTATCTCCTCACTCTCAAATTGCTCCAGACTGACTTTGCTGAAGCTGGATGGGAACAATCTCCAAGGGAGTTTGCCAAGTTCCATTGGCGATCTTTCCAGTAGTCTTGAGATATTTTTCTTAAGAAACAACAAAATTTCAGGGCCAATACCACCGGAGATTGGAAATCTTAAGGGCCTCAGTTGGTTGGTTATGGATTACAATCTTCTCACTGGTAATATACCGCCAACAATTGGAAATCTGTATAGCATGGTCTATCTATCCTTTGCACAAAATGAGCTTTCAGGTGAAATCCCCGATACTATTGGCAACCTTGTTCAGCTGAGTTCTTTGACACTACACAGGAACAACTTGACTGGAAAGATACCTGCAAGCATAGGACGTTGTACTCAACTCCAAGAACTAAACATTGCCCACAATTCACTAGAGGGGAGTATACCAAGGAGCATCTTCAAAATTTATTCGCTCTCGATAGAGTTGGACTTGTCGAACAACTACTTAACTGAGGGCATACCAGAGGAAGTTGGTTCTCTCATTAATCTTAATAAGCTTAGCATCTCAAATAACAGGTTGTCTGCCAATATCCCATCCACTCTTGGCCAGTGTGTGGTTTTGGAGTATCTTGAATTGGAAAGCAACTTCTTTGTAGGAGGTATTCCACAATATTTTGTGAAGTTAGCTAGCATCAAAAGAATGGATATTTCCCGTAACAATTTGTACGGAAAAATTCCAGAGTTCCTGACAACTTTGAGTTCTCTAGAAAACCTCAATGTATCCTTCAACAATTTTTATGGAGAAGCTCCGAGGGGTGGCATATTTGACAATGTGAGTGCAGTGTCAATGCAAGGAAAGGATCATTTGTGTACAAGTGTTCAAACAGGAGGAATGCCTCTTTGTTCTCCACCGGATGACAGGAAACAGAAACACAAGTCATTAGTTCTAGTCTTCAAAATAGTAGTGCCACTTGTTGTCACTCTAATCATTTTGTCATGCATTGCGATAATTTATCAAAGGAAGAGAGTGCAAGTAAATAAACATTTGGAAAAACTAAACAAGCATATAGTGAAGATATCATACGAAGACATTGTAAGGGCAACTAGTAAGTTCTCCTCTGCAAACTTAATTGGTTCAGGGTCATTTGGAATGGTTTATAAGGGCAAGCTCAAGTTTCAGGAAGATCAAGTTGCTATCAAGATTTTTAATCTTGACATTTATGGAGCACAAAGGAGCTTCATTACAGAGTGTGAAGCCCTACGAAATGTCCGCCATCGAAATCTTGTAAAAGTTATCACTTGCTCTTCAGTGGATTCTATTGGGGCAGATTTCAAGGCCCTAGTATTCCAATACATGACGAATGGGGACCTAGAAATGTGGCTAAATCCAAAAGCCCTTGAACATGGTGAAAGAAATATTTTGCCTTTAGGCCAAAGTATTAATATTGGTTTGGATTTAGCATTTGCTTTGGACTATCTCCATAACCAGTGTGCACCTCCACTGATACATTGTGACTTGAAGCCAAGCAATATTCTTTTGGATCACAATATGGTTGCATATGTCACTGACTTTGGCCTAGCAAGATTTGTATTCACTGCATCGAATGCATATCAAGATACTTCAACTAGTTTGGCCTGCCTAAAAGGATCGATCGGATACATCCCACCAGGTGAGATTAAGCATATTCATAATATCGGTTTTGTTCTTTATAGAGTTGTACAAATGATATAGATTCTCTAATTTTATTGTGTTTGTAAATGTAAATGCAGAGTATGGCCTGAGCAAAGAGATATCAACCAAGGGAGATGTCTATAGTTTTGGAGTGCTTCTGTTACAAATGATAACAGGATGTAGTCCAACTGATGAAAACCTCAAG
The DNA here is from genome assembly GCA_023614405.1 of Avena insularis. Lineage (NCBI taxonomy): Eukaryota > Viridiplantae > Streptophyta > Magnoliopsida > Poales > Poaceae > Avena > Avena insularis. The sequence continues at coordinate 142,895,665 of CM042690.1, read as the reverse complement.
GATGGTATAGGCCTTCATGAATTTGTTGATAGAGCGTTTACAAAGAATATTCATGAGGTTGTTGATCCAACAATGCTTCAAGATGACAGCCGTGCAACTGACATACTGAAAAAATGTGTCACACCACTGGTTAGAATAGGCCTCTCTTGCTCCATGACATCACCCAAAGAGAGACCGGATATGGGACAAGTTTCTACAGAGATCCTTAGAATCAAGCATATGGCCTCACACATGGGTTTATGAAGCAAAGAGTAGACATGATGGTAGCTGGTGACATAATTTTGTGTAAAGAATAATAGTGATGTGCTCTCTTATGGTTTTCCCCTTCTTTGAAGTCAGTAAGATAGTTACTAACCCTTGTAGACATTAACATTCTCTTTTGCCATCACATTTACCCATTACAAGTGATTAGTATTTGTACAAGCTCACTCAGAGCAATCCGAGCTAGACCATTTGTGCGATCAGTACCCTATCAAATCAATTAGGATCTTCTAGAAGCTAACCTGGAACTGGATTGGGGATTAAACCTTGAATCTGAAATATGAACAAGGGAACATGAAACTCACCTGATAAATTGAGGGCTATTGCACAAGTCTACGTCCTCTCTGCACCAAGGCTTTGCAGTAGCAAGAGAGGGTTACCTATTCTTAGAGGCTTTCCTCCAAGGCATAGTTCTGCAGGTCTAGTGCAGGTAATGGTCAAAGAGGGAGATCTCGGACATAGCACATTCACAGAGGCCCTCGGGATAACGAATCTCACGTAGGTTCGACCGAGCGCCGAAGGCGGGGCCACGCGTAACTGGAAGAATGCTATCCCAGTTTCCTCCGGCTCTGCCAAGGACAAGGGTAGGCACGGCAAACCTCCAACTGCGCCCGAACCGCGAAACAACCACTGACAGGATAATGCGCAACCTCGTCGCGAAATCCACCGTCAAGAGAAACCGCAACCATTCCACTGCACCGATATGCCGCCGCCAAGGCATCACGGAACCAATAGACCGAAAGACGGTATTGTTATCCATGACGGAGGGGAGCAACGACGAAGAAGAGGTGACGAACACAACGACCAAGGCAGAAGGCACAATAACTGCGAGCATCAACGACCATGGCGGACACCGCCACAGCAGCAGCAACCGAGAAGGTTGTGGAGATTCTCAGGGAGGAGGAAGCAACATAGTTGATTCACCACCGCCACCACCGCTGAGCATCCATCATGGAGGCAGAGGTAATGGCCCATCTATATCTCGCACTTCATGTAATGATCCCCCGCTCCTCTGGCTCAAGGCGGAAACAATGGCATAACCTGCGTCCTATGACGCACGTTCCCGCCTAGATCTCATTCAGGAGTCTCAGAGGCCTTCTACCTTGGCCCAAGGTGCTTCTGCCCTCGCATCCGAGATGAGAAAGTGCCTGAAGGGTTCAAGATTGAGTGAAACATCAAGCCATATGATGGCGTTGGCAAGCCACTGACTTGGCTGCAGGACTACTTCTACGCAGTACAACTGTCCGGAAGAAATCAGAATACAATAGCCAGGTACCTCCCGCTCATGTCGATGGGAATGACGATGCAATGGATCAACAACTTGCCGAAAAAATCCATAAAAATTGGTTTGACATGCATATTGCAGTCACCAAGAACTTTAAGAGCATGTACAAACGTCCTCACACCGCTGGAGATTTACAACGATGTGTGCGGCAGCCAGATGAAACCTCCAGAAATTTCCTTGCCCTTTGGCTGGAGTTAAAAAAAATCTGTGAGGGCGTAATCGATGAATGCGCCATATTGGCTGCGTAATCGATGAATGCGCCATATTGGCTTTCATGGACGGCTTAGAGGAGGGTTGTTTGCTCCGACATCACCTAAAGCACAAACAGGACAAGCACAAGCTTGACCTGCTCAAGATAATCGAAATAGCCAGCAGCTTTGCCGCGGCTCTCCCCCACCTAGCCAAGAAGAACAATGGAACAAGCGAAAAAATCCGCCTAAAGAGAAGACCTCCGACATGGTAGCCATGACGTTCGCTGGTAGAGGTCAAGACGGACATCGTGGACGTGGCCGGAGAGGCGGCTGGGGTCAGTAGTGCAGTGACGAGGTCACACTGGCAGCACCCCGTCTTCCTCGGTCATATGAAGAGTACAAAGACATGCCTTGCCTTGCTCATCTCTAAGCAAACGGCAAGTCCCAGATTGTGTTCCTATTCAGACACTATAACTGTAAGGCCATATAAAGTACCACTGGCCAAAATCTAAAATTTTCAAGCAGGACATTATTAGGAATCGTGTGGTCGCACAGTTGTAAAAATAATTTGGAATGTCACTCTGATCATTTGTTACTGCACATATTACATGTGTCAGTGCAGGGTAACTGCTCAGCCGCTCACATCACGTGTAGACTAGTAAAAAATATCTGTTGCATGCAGTTTACATACTCGCAACTGCGTTTGTGTGATAGATATACATATTGGCACAAGATATTTGGAGTTCGCACTGTCAGACTGAATATACATCACCCGGATTAAACATATATTCCAGCATGTCCGCAGTCTGAAACCAGGAAAATATTTCTTCATGTTAAACCGTATGTTCTCTGATTTGGTCAGCGTTTGAAATATTTGCCTGGGTATGTGCATCATGCCTAACTTGGATTTTGCATCGATGGTTTCTTGTTTCTTAGACTGTCCAATGTTCTTCTACTGTAATAAATCTCGCTTTATCGGGGACAAAGTAGACTAGAGGATGGAGCTTATAAGAATCAATATTCTTCTGGAACAGGAGCGCCTTGTGACTTATAAACTGTCGGGAAATGTGTAAAGAGTACAGATGTTGTTGTTGCTCCGCGGCGCACATCGAAGGCTCGTCGATTACAGGAAGACTGCTACGGCCTACCTGGTGGACCGGGAAGTTTGGACACTGGTGGACCGCGCCCAGGGCCAGTGCCAGGTTCAGGTTCAGGCGTGCTGCTACAAGAACCACCATCATCAGGAGTCGGCTTTTTGGGATCTTCGTCAGCGGTGCACGGCAAAGGAACTGAGCGTTCCGGGTACTCCAGCATGCTGCTACAAGAACTCTCGCCGATTACAGCGTTACCCTTTTCAGGCGATGGATCGGGAAGTGGGTGAACAGCCGTCCCTTCATGAGGAGGGCGCTCGTGGCTCGAACAGTCTGGCAGAGCTGCAACGCAATGGTGGATTAGCTGTTAGCCTGAAAATCGACGGCATAAAAGGGAAGTCGGCAGAAGAAAAGGAGACCCGTGCATGCAGGAAACATATGAGCTTACCTGGAGCGGCTGGAGGCTGAACCGCAGGAGCAGCCGGAGCACAATTTCTCGGCGGCAGATCGGCTGCGGAGGAGGAGGAGAAAGAGCTCAGCCGTGGCTTCGTATGCGACAGGAGCAGCACCAGGGAGCGCAGGGACGATCGTGGAGCAAGCGTCATCCTCTCTATCTCTCTGTAAGCTAGCTGTTGGCAGAGGACAGGTCGATCGCTGACCTCCAGGCCTTACATGCCTATTTATATGTCCAGATACATCCCACGGATCTATGACCCAACTACCTTAAGAGCCTTGGCCAACGACATTGGAATGCATGCGTTCATACCACGAGGACAGCTGCACTTCTGTCAAACTATTCTGCCACTGGCCAGGTTCATCTGCTTCTGTCAAAGTCAAGTATTCTGCCACTTGCACATCCAGCGTCTTATGCAGATTTTGGATCAGCATTGGACATGGCCGCAAGTCGCTTTGAAAGTTCCAACTGTACAATTTAATAAGTCAAAGCCTGCAATCCCGTCCCGGTTTTCCAAGCATTTTCAAACAGCCAATTTGTAGTTATATGTACACCTGTTTCAAAATTACTATGGTGAAAACGCGCGTTCATACCATGCGTGCATCACCATCATGGAGCGCGGATAGAGCCATATGCATTGTTCTTCAGGCAAGTTGCTCCGCCGCTGGCTGGTCGGGCCAATGACGGCCTGTCACTATACCAGCCAAAATAAAAATGTCAACCACTTAGCTTTCAAATGGTTTAGAATATGACAAGATAACGTTCTAACAGCTTTATGGGTTCCAGTTTTGTCCTTAGAGAACATTGTTATATTCGCAATTCTCTAGACTAATTAGATACGCATGAATGCATGATAAAGTTGAGAACAATAATATAGACCGGAGGGAGTATGATGAAACTTTTAGCAATATATCAAATCTAAACAAGCTACCTTCACCGGCACTTCAACAATTATGTTTTCAAGATGGAGCTTAGCATTCATCCGGGTCAATTCAATGTAGTCCCTGAGAACTGAATGGTCATATTTCCCAGCGCTGACATGCATGTTCACACTACTAATATTATACGTGTAGGCTTCAACAACTACTTCCAGGTTACAATAACTTAAGTGGTGAGAAAATGGTTTTAGTGAAACCAACAAATCTGGTATCTAAAAGCATGTGTTTGTTCATGACTAATCTGCGTTCCCACCACATCGTTGAACCGCAAGTAGATGTGCTATTTAGAGCGGTTACCTACTGTCACACTCCACTATTCAGTACTTAAACATCCTCTTACAAACGAAATCTCTCATCTCCATACCCCACAGCTGCAAACGACAACAATGGCCTCCTCGTGTGTCTTGTTTCCAGGCCTTGTTTGGTTTCTTTACCTCTTTAGCTTCTTTTGCAGCCTACCACTAGCCACCTGCGATGAAACTGAAAATGATAGACAAGCTCTCCTTTGCTTCAAGTCCCAGCTCTCAGGTCCAGCAGGAGTTGTAGCTTCATGGAGCAACGCTTCCATGGAACTCTGTGAGTGGCATGGAATCACCTGCAGCACGATGTCTCCTCGCCGCGTGGTTGCCCTGGACCTTGAATCACAAGGTATCACAGGCTCCATAGCACCTTGTGTCGCCAACCTGACCTCTCTCACAAGGCTGCAGCTCTCAAATAATAGCATCCATGGCAAAATACCTTCCGAGCTCGGTGTCCTGAGCCTGCTCAGTTACCTCAACCTCAGCATGAACACTCTGGAAGGTAACATACCATCTGAACTCTCTGCTTGTTCGCAACTCCAAATCCTAGATTTGAGGAGTAATTCCCTCCAGGGAGAGATCCCCCCTAACCTAGGTCAATGCAAGAAGCTTCAAGAGATTAATCTTAGCAAAAACAATATAGAAGGTAGCATCCCTTCTTCTTTTGGAAACCATCCTGAGCTGCGCATGCTAGTTCTTGCTAGCAACAGGCTTACTGGCAACATACCACCATCTTTGGGCAGCAGTCGTTCTCTCACACATGTCAATCTTGGGATGAATGCTCTAAGGGGCGTCATCCCGGAGTCCCTAGCAAACAGTTCATCCCTCCAAGTACTTTGGCTCATGAGCAATAATCTTACTGGAGAACTACCACATGCTCTATTCAACACATCATCTCTTATTGACATTATTCTCCAACAGAACAACCTTGTTGGTTCAATGCCATCAGTAACTGCCACCTCACCTCCTATTCAATACCTCGATTTGAGGAACAACTATATTTCAGGAAAAATACCTTCCTCGATAGGGAACCTTTCCTCCCTCATTGATCTTCGTCTTTCGGGGAATAATTTATTTGGGAGCATACCGGACAGCTTAGGTCACATTCCGACACTACAGATACTAGACATGAATGTAAACAACTTATCTGGGCTAGTTCCCCCGTCTCTCTTCAATTTGTCATTGCTCACATTTCTTTCCATAGGAAACAACTCTCTTGTTGGAAGCTTACCCTCCAACATTGGTTACACACTCCCAAATATTCAGGCCCTAATCCTCTCAACAAACAAGTTTGATGGCCCCATCCCAGCTTCTCTTGCCAAAGCATACAACCTTCGTATGCTTTACTTGTATAACAACAGCCTAACTGGGTCCATACCCTTCTTTGGATCATTGCCAAACTTGGAGAGACTGGATTTGTCATACAATAAGCTAGATGCCGAAAACTGGGGATTTCTCTCTTCACTCACAAATTGTACTAGGTTGACTGATCTGATACTTTCTGGGAATAACCTCCAAGGGAATTTACCAAGTTCTATCGGCAAACTTTCTGATAGTCTTGAATGGTTATGGCTAAGGGAAAGCAAAATTTCTGGGCCTATACCACAGGAAATTGGCAATCTTAAGAGCCTCAGAAGTCTATACATGGATTACAATCATATCACTGGTAATATACCGCCAACAATTGGGAATTTGGACAACTTGGTCCATCTATCCTTTGCACAAAACAGACTTTCAGGGCAAATCCCGGATAGTGTAGGCAATCTAGTTCAGCTAATTTATCTGCATTTGGATGGGAACAACATCAGTGGCAGTATACCTGCAAGTATAGGACGATGTGATCGACTCCAAATACTGAACCTTGCTCACAACTCACTAGATGGCAGTATACCAAGTAAAATCTTCCAAATTTCTTCGCTTTCTCAAGAGTTGGACTTGTCACACAATTACTTGTCTGGAACAGTGCCAGTGGAAGTAGGCAGCCTGATTAATCTGAACAAATTGAGCATGTCAAATAACAGGTTGTCTGGAAACATCCCATCCACTCTTGGCCAGTGTGCGGTTCTAGAGTACCTTGAGATGCAACACAACTTCATTATCGGAAGCATTCCACAGACTTTTGCCAACTTAGTCAGCATAAAAAAGATTGATATTTCTCACAACAACTTGTCCGGAAAAATTCCAGAGTTCTTCACATCCTTGAGTACCCTGCAAGTTCTCAATTTATCCTTCAACAATTTTGATGGAGCAGTTCCGAGAGGTGGTGTTTTTGACAATGCTGGTGCGGTTTCAGTCGAAGGAAATGACGATTTGTGCACTACTAAAATTCCAACAGAAGGTATACTTTTTTGTTCCACGCCAGTTGGCAGGAAAGAGAAACACAATTCGTTGGCTCTGGTCCTAGGAATAGTAATTCCAACTGTTGTTCTTGGTATATTGATTTTGTCGTGTGTTGCAATAATTTATCGGAGGAAGCGAATGCAAGAAAAACCACATTTGCAAGAAACCAGCGAGCACATGAAGAAGATATCATATGAAGACATTGTGAGGGCAACAGATAGGTTCTCTTCATTAAACCTAATTGGATCAGGATCATTTGGAGTGGTTTATAAGGGAAGTTTGAGCCATCAGGAAGATCAAGTTGCCATCAAGATCTTCAACCTTGACGTTTACGGAGCAGATAGGAGCTTTATCGCAGAGTGTGAAGCCCTACGAAATGCCCGTCACAGAAATCTTGTAAAAATCATTACTTCATGCTCTTCTATGGATTCTACGGGGAAAGATTTCAAGGCCCTGGTGTTCCAATACATGCCAAACGGGAACCTAGAAATGTGGCTACATCCCAAAGCCCCAGAGCATGGTAAAAGATATATTCTGTCTCTAAGCCGAAGGATCAAAATCGGTTTGGATGTGGCATTTGGTTTGGATTATCTTCATAACCAGTGTGCATCTCCACTAATACACTGTGACCTTAAGCCAAGCAATATCCTTTTGGATCTTGACATGACTGCGTATGTCACTGATTTTGGCCTGGCAAGGTTTATGTTCGCTGCATCGAACACACACCAAGACCGCTCCGCAAGTTTGGCCTGCCTGAAAGGATCCATCGGGTACATCCCACCAGGTGAGAATAAGCATATGTGTGGTGTACTCACTAGTTATGTTTGACCCTTTATAAACCTGTACTGTAATAATGCTGCAGATTCTCTAATCTGTCTGTAAATGTAAATTGCAGAGTATGGCATGAGCGAGGAGATATCGACCAAGGGCGACGTCTACAGTTTCGGAGTGCTTCTGCTACAGATGATGACAGGCTGTAGTCCAACCGATGAGAAATTCAGTGATGGCGGAAGCCTTCGTGAACTCGTCGATGGAGCGTTTCCAGATGGTATTCATGAGGTTGTCGACCCGACAATGCTACGAGGGGACAGCAATGCGGCTGAATTGATGAGGAGCTGTGTGGTTCCGCTGGTTAGAGTAGGCCTCTCCTGCTCTAAAGCGTCTCCCAGAGAGCGGCCGGACATGGGACGTGTTTCGACCGAGATCCTTAGGATCATGCATGCGGCCTCACACATAGGCATGGTGTGAGGCAGGGATTTGGTAGGATCGTATAGGTAGCAACACAAGTTCATGTATATATGGACGAACAGTAAAATGTAACTATCTCATGGCTTTTCCTTTTTGAATTTAGTTGCAGACAGTAGTATTTTGTGTCAGTTTCCTCTTATGATTACAGTGAGTTTGATTTCTACGAGCAATCTTAGAACATCTCTAATGGATGATGTAAAATAGGGCAGGCCAAATAAATTCTAGGGCAGGAAAAAGTGAGATATAGGGCACGAAAACAGCTTTTCTAGATGATATATTTTGGGACACGCTCGCCGCAGCGGATGACCTAAAATGGGGCACGGCTGCCGCACGCCAACCATGGTTTCTCCTCATATTTTGCATACGACATTGCAAAATCATATCTAAATCATAGAACAATAAAATAAATTGTAAACTTCGCAAGATTATCACACATAGAACAACAAGTTCTTCAAATCCACATAATAACATATCATAGTTCGAATCATAAATAGAGTTCAAAAACAAACAAAAGGTATCACATAGTTCAAATCATAAACTTATTCAAACAAGACAATAGCACTCATGCATCATTGCCATTGTTGTCGTCGGTTGCATCTCCCACTTGTTGCTCATTGTCATTTTCTTTGCCTCCTCCATTGTGATCTTCCATTCCTCCTCCCATGCCTCCCATGCTACTTGGCATTCCTCCTCCCATGGAACCTCCTACTCCTACTCCCATGCTAGCCATGTAGCTACGATTCCTCCCATGCTTGGCATGGCCATTGCACCCATGAAGCCTTCCATGTAGCCTCCAAACACTTCCATGTCTCCCAAAGCTTGTTGCTTCTTGCGCAACACTTCATCGCGACAAAGCTCCACATATTGCCTTTGTTTATCACTCATTGCACTAGTGTCCATGAAAATGAATCCACGCATCCCTAATCTTCGGGTGCGTTTGGTAGCCTGCATACCCTCCAAATAGGACGAAGCGGTGCGAAAATGGCTCGTTTGGTTGCTCGCATGAGGTCTGCATTGTGGCCAGCGCCATTTGTAAAGCAGCTTAGAGTCAGGCCCAAAGACAACGCTCGAATCGAGCGTTTCCGTGGAGCAATGCCCCAGAGCTGCAAAAGGCGCGTCATGAAGGCTGTTAGCATTCTGAGCGGAAACAAAGTTTCCCAGCTCTGTTTCGCGCCAAGAGTGGCCTCACCAGCCCAACCTCGCTCACCTCTCCGCATCGCCCCTCCAAAAATCCCCTTCCTCCTAGTTCGACACCAAGAGCGGCGGCAGCGAGGTTGAGGTGGCGGATGAGACACAGATCTACCATACTGGCCGCTTCCTCCTACTCAGGCAGCTAATCCACATCCAGGAGAGTCGCCCCTCTCCTCGGTTGCGCGTCGCCATGGCTGCGGTAAACCACCATGAATCCCTCTCCTCTTTTTTCGACCAGGCTTAAATTATGGATCTAGGAAGAACTCATGGTAGAACCACCTCATTAGGTCGATAGGATGGCCCTTATCCATCAGGCAGCTGCAGTCATAGCTGTGATTCAGGCCTGGATCTTGCGGTTGCACAAGAGAGTTGTTAGATGCGCTGCCTTTCCTCGCCTGACGTGCGCTCCTATGTTGACCCAAGATCAAGAGAGGATGGCCAATGTGAACTACATCTTTAACTACAACAATGTAGAGGCTCTGTAGATGCTCCAGATGAAAAGAGCCCCCTTCTTTGCACTTGTCAGACGGTTTAGGGGGAGTGGATTGTTGGAAGACAGCATCCACACCTCAGTCCAAGAACAACTTGCGATGTTCCTCCATGTGGTAGGCCATAACCAGAGGTTTAGGGTCATCCACAGCATGTTCAGAAGAAGCATGGAGAAAATATCATGTTATTTCAAACGAGTGTTGTATGCAATAGATGAGCTCAGAGAAGAGATGATCAAGTCACCTACGGGTCAAACACCTGCAACAATACGCAACAGCGGCAGGTGGATGCCATATTTCAAGGTGAGCACTTGTATTGTCTTTGGATTGCATCACATGCATCAGTTTTGCTCTTGTGTTTCTTCTATCCCTCTGATTTTTCAGTGCATCATTGTGTTCATGTAACAACACAATGTGTTGCTTACAGGGGAAGGAAGCACTACACCAGCCAAAATGTGCTTGTTGCTTGTGATTTCGACATGAAGTTCACTTATGTGCTAGCTGGTTAGGAAGTATCAGCCCATGATGCAACTATCCTTGCTGATAGCATGTCTAGAGTTGATGGGATCAATATCCCTAATGGAAAGTTCTATCTAGGAGATGCTGAATATGCTTGTCACCCTGGGATTCTTCCACCCTTCAGGTCAACTAGGTACCATCTGAACGAGTTCACTAGAAGGAATGGGCCAATGAACGCCAATAAGTTGTTCAATCTCAGGCCCTCTAGCCTTAGGGTCACCATTGAGAGGGCATTCACCGCTTTGAAAAACAGGTTCAAGATCCATGATCAGAAGTCATTCCACCCTTTCCCCACCAAGGTAAAGCTAGTGTTTACTTGTTGCATACTTCACAACTGAATCTTGGGGTATGGCCTACCCTGATACGTATGAACGGGCCAATGGATGCCAAGAAAGAGGAGGAGAAGGAATAAATTGTGATTGTGCTGTTGGTGGATGTGGATAGGCGCGCGCGCAGAAGTTTCACGTGTGTGGCGCTCTGTTTATAACGCGCACTCGCGCAGCAAATTTAGCACTTGCGATAGTACACTGGCCCGCGCACGGGTAAATTTAGTGCAGCGCCATTTTGCCGCCACTGCTGCTGGAGATGCTCTCAGCAAAGTAGCTAGTTATCGGTGCTCAATCAAATCAAGTTACTCCTTCCGATCCAAATTAATATTTTCAGATTGATTTAGACAAATCTGAGAATATTAATTTAGATCGGAGAAAGTAGATGCTTTAGAAACTGGGCGGGGATGAACCTCGAATCTGAACACGAAAACCTCCCGAACAAGCTAGAACAGGGTTGAGAGCGCCCTCGCCCAATCCAATCCAATCTGCGGAGAAGAACCAACCCCCTGGATCAAGCAGATAGTAGAATGGAAGACGCGTGTACCTGGTCGCTGTAGAACCCTGGTTGCGCCGCCGCCGCCGCTGCTGCTTGGGCCGCGGCCCCCGTATGGCAAGCTATCCTCGCATGCCAGCATACGCGTACGGGTGCCGCGCGAGGCCAGACCAGAGCACGCGCCGCGTCCCGCACGGAGGCACCAAGAATCGTAGGGAAACCGGAGATCTGGCATTAACCGAAGCCGGATCGTATCGGTTTACAGGTAGCCACAGCGCCTTCCTTTTTTGGCTAATCACGGTGTTACTGACGTGACGTGGAATTAAAGCGTGGTTTTCTTTTCCTTGAGCAGCTAAGCAGCCTTCAGCACCATCATCATTTTTTGTTTAGAGCTAAGCTCTGCCAGATTACGGCGCGCATAATAGGCCTACTGGCCTAGCACCTAGCTGCAGCTATGTGCCGCCGCCGCGTCCGGGAGGGACGGGGCACCAGGGAGTCCGCGTCCCCCTCCGGCTCCCGCGCTCCTCCTACATAAACCCCACCAGCCGCCTCGCCGGAGAGCCGCAACAAGCTAGCTAGCGCGATCTGAATCAATCTGATCCAATCCAAGGAGCACGAACCAGAGGAAGAAGAAGCACCCGCCGCTAGCACGAGCAATGGGTCGCGGCAGGATCGCCAAGAGGTTCGTCGAGAACGCGCGGGCGCGCGCCACGAGGTACGCCAAGAGGACCCAGGGGCTCCAGAAGCAGGCGTCCGAGCTGTCCATGCTCTGCGGCGTCCCCGTCGCGCTCGTCTGCGCCCCCGGCGCCGGCAACGCGGGAGCACGGCTCGTGTGGGAGTCGGAAGAGGGCGTCCTCGACAGGTACCGCGCCGCCGCCGTCCCGCCGGAGACGCGCGCGGCGCACACGCACCGGGGCTACCTCGAGGCCGAGCTGGGCAAGGAGAGGGCGAAGCTCGCCAGGGCGCGGCCCGCCGCGCTCGCGGACTGGGACCCGGCGCTCAACGAAATGACGCTCGGCGAGGCGCGGGAGGTGCTCGACGCCATCGACGCCGCGCTGCGCGCCACGGGCGACAGGATGCAGGCTCTGGGCTTGCCCGCCGACGGCCGCCTCGATCAGCAGGTCGCGGGCTATGGTGCTTCCGACGAAGACGACGCCGTCGCGCCGCAGCAGCTCGGGCTGGATGGCATGGACATGGGCACCGGCCTCCAGCTGCAGATGATGCCGTGCGATCAATTCCTGATGCAACCAGAGTACGGCCTCGAGTGCGTCGGCGTTAGCAGCTACGACGTGGGCGCCATGGACGAGACGCAGGCACCAGCGGGCTACGGCGACAATGCTGATTGCCGGTGGCCCGATCTGACCATGTGCTACACCGCCGATGTGTCCTGGGACTCGGCCATTCCAACTGGGTACTACCCCGACGGCGCTCTGGTGCCTGAGCACTACTCCGCTCAGGACGTCACCAGCGGGGACTACGCCAACACGCTACCGATCGAGTACCCCAAGGGCATGGATGAGAACTTTGGTTGCTTCGACATGGACAACAGCTACGCGGCGCACTGGCAGGCCCAGGAGTTCCAGAGCTGCGACACCGGCACCGGCCATTACCAGTGCTCTGATCCTGAGGCATACCGCTCCGGCCAAGTTTTCAATTATTGCTACTAGGCCCTCTGCGACTAACATCGTCAGTCTTCAGCCAGTTCTGTTGTCACGGAAGGCGGCGTCACAAGAGGAAGAAAGATTTTGCTACGACATGGAGTAGTATAGACGCAATGGTAGTACTAGAGAGATGAGGACCTGCTTCATTATTTTGTACTACTCCCTCTGACCCAAATTACTTGACTTGTTTTTGTCTAGATTCGGAGATATCTAGCACTAAAACAAGTCTAGATATATTTGAATCTAGACAAATCTAAGTCAACTAATTTGGATCGGAGGAAGTAGCTAGAATCATCTTATTTTTCACGCATATGAAGTTAGTTTTGGGGATTTATGTTCAAAAAAAGGTTAGTTTTGAGGATTTACATGATTTAGCTGCATTGCATCCGAGGATTTGTATGGATTTTTCATAACATTATAGCATGAATTCTTGTTGGAATATATATACATGTATGTCTAGTTTGTGTTGGAATATATATACATGTATGTCTAGTTTGGTAACAAAGTTTTTCTAAAACTCAAGTACAAGTACTCTCTCCGTCCAAAAATAAGTGACTTGAATTTATCTAGAATTGAGGGTATCTAGACATGTTTTAGTGTGTAGATACATTCGAACCTAGACAAATCAAAGTCAGTTATTTCTGGACAGAGGGAGTATTACAAAACCATAGTATCTAACTGTCTTGACAAGCAATACTTCAATTTCAGAAAAAGAGATCTGGAGTTGTTTTTTCCAATACTTCAAAAACAGCACGTTTTGAGAGATACTGAAGTACTAATACCATAGTTTTTAGTCACAACCAAACACATCAAAATATTTAAAACTGTAGCATTTAGAAAAACTTTAGTAGGTTTGCAGACTGCTTCCAAAAATTGAGCACAGATCCACCATATAAACAAATTCCGAAGTTGCTCAGAAAATAGCTCCAGAAAAAATCCATAAACAAACCACACACTAGCCTTAGCCAGAGTGGTAACTTCAATTGGTAAAACAAGTAAAAAAAACAAATCCCCTTGACACATCACAATTACCAACTGTAGTACCAATACACCATGAACATGCAGGATTCAAACGACAGACAAAGCCATACTGAAACTTATTTTTGTGTTCGGTAGATACTTTAGCAAACACAAGACTGGAATTCGCTACTGTACAGATTAACATCCAGGATGCAATAAAGATACAAGATTATATTACAGGAAAAAGTTATTGGATGGGTGGAACAAGAACATGAAGAAAAGAAGGCACTTGTATAAACAGCTTTTGATCTGGAAAAGATGAAACAAATCTAGAAATACAGCTGCTTGCACTGCAAGGCTACCGCCTCCGAGGGGCAGTAAGGGCACTTGAAAGTTCTGGAGCTGCTCTTCGACAGCTTCATCAGCGATTGCTTTGATACAGCATGTCCACAGGGCATCAGCATCGGAGGGTTCTCGTCGCTCGACTGCTCTCTCAGCACTGGGCATACAAAGACAGAATGGTACTGGAACTCCGGTCCGATGTCTATGGGGACTGGAAGCTGTTTCATGGCCTGCCACTCCTGCTTTTTGGTAGCCATTACCATGGTTAGCTTCAACAAGGTCGGTAGTCCTTGAAAACCAGCTGATATAGCTACATTAAGTGGGCTATCGCTAGACTGTCCCAAGATGCTGCAGAACTGCTGGATTAGCTCCTCAGATAGCTTCTCCCAGTGCGTTGATGACACGAACTCGGCATATGGGGACTGATCGAGCCGGTCAGCCCAGAGAATGCAAGCCATCAGCTTCTGGAACTCATCCTTGTGCATGGAGGAGAAGGGCACTAAGTTAGTCCTTGCATACTGTAAAGCCTCGTCTTTATTTCCTTTGGTAAGTATCTCGACAAACTGAAGAGAATGGAGCTTCAACTCAAGCATTGAGCCATTCTGCAAAAGCTGATCATGGTTCTTGGCAGCCCAACTAAGTGCAGGCTCGAGGTTTCTTGCCTGCATTGCTTCGAGCATTCTGTACATCTCTTGAAATGATAATTTCAGGTAAGCCCCATCTGATTCACCACACTCCTGGACAAAAGAATCTCCGAGATCAAAGAGGCCCTGGCGGTAGAAATGGTTCGCTATTATGTTGTTTATTGTAGAGGCCTCAAAATCCACATTTCTATATGCCTTCGATATATCTGAATTAAAAGACTTCTCGAGGAGCTTGAGATATTTGCTCAAAGCAACATTCAATTCCTTCTGACAGCCTTCAAGTTGGTTCAATGGCGCCATTTCGTTCAGCTTGGCCTTCAGTTCTGCAAGGATGTATGAATGGTCACAACTGTCCATGGAATCTGTACTCATCATCTGCATCTTAGATATTGCCTGCATAACTTCATTCAATATCTGATCAATAGCTTCCTGAACTTTAGTAGAAGATAAGGCACGTTTTTCCACGACTCGGTCAAAAGCCTCTCTTAGACTGTCAATCTCCATTGTAGTGCACCAAACTAAGCAGCAAGGTTTTGGGACTGCATGTACATGTCAAAATATCACATATAAATAAATAATTAGTTGAGACAACTACCATGATGAAGCAATCAAAAAAATATATGGAAGATACATAATAATGTCTAACTACTGCTAAGTCAGAATGAAGAAATTAAAGCGCAGAATTAATTCTTCAATATGGTGAATAAACCTATAGCAATCAAGAATCTCCGGGAAAAAATAAACAATATGTGCCACTAAAACATTAAAGACAGTTTCCAACATTCAAATCTCTCCAACTCATACTGTACTACACTAAAACTCTAAGAAGTTGGCTAAATTCTAGCAGTACTCATAGTATCTTAGGAGCTCATAGGCTAGATAAATAGTGCTATTCTGCAATGATAGTGACACCAATAAAACAAGTTGCCAAAATGATCACACATTCTTCTTAAGCGGCATCAATAAAGCAAATAGAAGGCAAGACCATGTTAACATTGTAACCCTGTTTTCCCAATTCACAACCGTAGAATGCCTTGTGTTCCCACATCATAGTAGCGGATAAATTTTTTCACCATGAATCGCCATATAGAACTTATAAATTATGTTGCTCACAACAAGTCAGTGTGTTTCATGAAATTATTTATAAGGTTCCATGTGCATAAGATATGTATGTATTGGCTCTTGAGGACATGATTGCAAACACGCCTTTTATACATAATTTTATTGCTCAGTAGGTTATTACAAGTTTTAGCATGGTGAAACACAACTAGCCGAACACCAAGCATCAAAACAAAAGAAGCACACGTGGAACGTAGAACACCAAAATAAATATGCTCATAAGGAGAGCGACAAAGAGGACAGACCATGCCATCTGAATAGAATACCACAATGGTGACTGCATGTGCACCACCTCAAAAGCTCAACATGAAGAACAGAATTCTTCACATCGAACAGGAAAGTGGACCAGGAAAAAAAAGAGCATGGCAACAAGAGTGTGAACAAAGAAAGATTCATAATAGTCACGTCCATGCTCTTGCTGAAAGCCCCGTGCCACAAGACAAGCTTTTTAGCGCTCAAGAGAATGATCACAGCGGGTCTTAACCTTGTAGACCCACTTGCAAATCATGAGACAGAAACATGGAGGCAGAGCAACAAGAGTACTTATTAGATCCCTTTTATGCTTCATCATTCAAAAATAACAGCAGTAGCATACATCAATGTAGGCTTTGTAGGAGATGCATCCACCGTTGAAAGCGCCCAGTTCATTGAAGAAGAAAAAATCTACTTCACCATTTATCTAGCGGCAGAACACGACGCGATACTTTCGGCCATCATATCCAATCGGCCACGCAAGCCTAATTTACAGAGAGGGACCGTGTCGCGAGAGAACGGAATTGATACCAAAGCCACATGACTTCTCACTGAAGACTCAGTTTAGATTCCTCTGCCACGCTAGTCCACGAAGAGGTCACACATGTAATAAGACATATAAAGGTTGGTGGCCAGTAGCGCCCTCGCTACAGATTGATTAGCGATTGGTGGGGAGCCAAGTTACAACACGCAGCGCGAACAGGGGCTGTCTACTAAACCTCGGTATCAACGAAACGATCTTGGAGTGGCGGGCGCCTAAGGTGGAGCATGGGAGTTCAGTTGAATCCCCTCAAAAAAAAAAATACAAAATACTAGAGTGCTCTTAGAACTCCACCAGGCAGCGAGGAATTCCGCAGCAAACTGGACGGGATTGGGAGGAGGTAGGATTTGTGCTAGAGCAAACGACAGAGCGAACAGAAATCTAAGAGCAATCCAAGCAAGCTAGGGTTCGCCGCCAACAGAATTACAGAACGGTAAAAATCAGGGGGGGGCGGATCTAGATGATTCACCGCGCACGCCCAAAATCTGCGGAGCTCGGTGGGTTTTACGATGACTGGATGGCGAAAAAGCTCATACCTCAGAGACCAATCTGCAGGATGGCGGACGGGGCGGAGAGAGCGCGGCCGCGATGTCGCGATGAGGCAGCGCGGGAACGGCGATGGCGGTCGGCGCGGGCGAGAGGCGGAGGGGTTGGGGCCTTGGGGGTGGGGATGACTGGGTGAGGCGTCGACGGACGACGACGGTGACGTTTGAGCTACGGCACGGCGGCACAGCGGTGGAAGTGTATATAGGAGAGATTTTTATTGCCGCATTGGGTCAGCTTTGGTTGGGTAGGTTAGGGAGTCGCGAGAGGGAGGAAGGAAGAGGAAAGAAAGCTACGGCAGGGTGGCTTCTACCGTGGAGATATGGGATTTTGAGCGTGGATGGAGAATAGATATTTGGTTTAAAAAGAAAAACTAGAGTAATACATTAACTTAAAAAGCTACAATTGTGATTTTTCATTTTCTCGGGCTCTATCCTTTATTTTAAAGAAACTTTTCTAATCCGCTATAAAAAAAGTTATATACAAATACATTTTTTTTACGAAACCTCGTGAGAGGGTGGGGAACTGTTGCATTGCATTATCGAAGAAGAGAGTTGATCTAGTCACCTTCGGCACCCCGCCAACTACCGCATCGAGTGAATCGTCTTCGAGTTGATAAACTTCTGAAGCCCGTACCACTGCGTGGTGGGGCGGTAGGCATTCATCAAGTTCATGGCAGCCCCCAGTACGCATATAACATGATGAAACTCCCGGGGCCATACGACATCATCACCATCCACGGCGATCCCGACATAGCCGTGGAGTGCGAAGACAAAGGCATCCAGCTCGCTGACGTCGTCATCATCGAAGAAACAAACCACGCTGACGAGCTCGCGAAATACACGGGTGTCATAGACAAGGACGACTCGACGATCCTGAAGAAGCCTACCTCGGCAAGCGCCGCGCCAGCAACTTTCAAGGCCTCTGCGCACACTCACATCGTCGAGCTCGTCCCAGGCGACTCGAGTCAGAAGGTCACCATGGGAACCAACATGAGCCCGTATAGGAAAGCGCGTTCATCGAGTTTCTCTGTGAGAATCGTGACATCTTCGCATGGAAGTCATCCGACATGCCTGGTGTCCCGAGGAAACTCGTTGAGCACAAATTGAACACCGACCCCAAGGCGCAACCCGTCAAGCAACTACTACAGCCCTTCAATGAAGAGCACCGCCGTGCAATCACAGAAGAGGTGCAGCGGCTACTCGCCGCATGGTTCATTCAGCCCATCAAGTACTTCAAGTGGTTGGCCAACCCAGTCTTGATTCTGAAGAAGAACAACACCTGGAGGATGTGTATCGACTACACCAACCTCAACAGCGCCTGCCCAAAGGAGGAATTCGTACTCCTGCGAATCGATCAAATCATCGATTCGACACAGGGTCCGAGTCGCTGTGCTTCCTCGATGCGTACTCCGGCTACAATCAGATAAAAATGGCCGTCGAGGATGAATACAAAACGGCTCTCATCACGCCGTTCGGAGCCTTTTGCTACACTGCGATGACATTCGGCCTCAAGAACGCCGGGGTGACCTACCAACGGTGCATACAGGAGTGCCTAGCGAGCCAAATTGGCCGCAACATCCACGTCTATATCGACGACGTGGTGGTGAAGTCGACTCGCTAGAGCGACCTACTCGCCGACCTGGCCGAGACTTCCACGAATCTGCGGAAGTACAACATCAAGATCAACCCAGAGAAGTGCACGTTCGGTGTACCCACCGGCCAGCTATTGGGGTACGTGATCTCCAAGCGAGGCATCGAAGCAAACCCCTTCAAGATCAACACCATCGCGTGACTCGGAAAACCTGAGTGCCTATGCGATGTCCAGAAGCTGGCAGGGCGAGTCGTGGCCCTTAGTCGCTTCATCCCCCGACCGGTGAAAAGGCAATGCCTCTCTACCGCCTGATGCGCAAGAATCCCACATTCAAGTGGGATAGAGAGGCTGACAGCACGCTCAACCTACTAAAGGAGGTGCTACTCACGGCACTAGTGCTCACCGTGCCTCTCAACAAGGACCCAATGCTCGTCTACATCGTGGCCTCTAATCGAGTTGTCAGCGCCGTGATGGAGAATATCATTTTGCGGCCCGAAAGTTGGATCGCCCAGGCAACGCGGTACCCAAGTTGCTTACAGTCAGCTGCGTTGCCCAAAGTTGGCGTGCCAAATACTCAGAGGGTCTTTTTTGGCATGAATTCAACTTTACGTTTCAATACAAAATATCAGGCTAACGGCCGTCAAGTTGGGCCCCCTGTCAGCTTTCGCCGTTATGTCGTTGCCGTCGTGGTTGCCATGTAGGCTTGCAGCGTTGGTGCATGCATCCTTTACGCGTCTTCTTCTTCCTCCGGGGCGGCAATCTGTGGTCGCGGCCATGGCGCGGAGCTAGGACTTGGACGAACCTGCTCGACCCGGCTCTCCTCCCCATCCCGAATCGGAGCTCTCCCTTACCATGGCCGCACCCATGGCACGACGCGGGGACGGGAATTCATTCCCGGGTGAGATCTATCACCATGCCGACCATGCTCGGTCATGTTGGCCTCCTCCAGAATCCGAGCTCGTCATCGCCGTGGTCGCACACGCACTAGCCACGGCGCCTTCCTCTCCGAACCCCAAAGCCACATCCACCCAGTTCGGCACAACGCCAACAAGGTGAAAATGCATCAAGTTTTCTTCTTGTGATTGTAGAAAAACATGTATGTACCATGGTCGTAGCATACTCTAACAATGTACACATATGTTGTTTACTAGATTTTCATTTGGAATTAGTAGTTCTATGATGACAAAACATAGAGAATCTATAACACCCTCGAATCGGCCCTATGCAAGTTTTAGCCCTTTCCGCCAAACCCGCAAAGAAACGATTCAAGGACGCCCACCAGGCACTTTCGTGCGGGTGGAAAACAAAGTAATACCAGTACACAATAGTCCTCGATGGGACCCACAGAACAGATATATATACAACAGCGACTCAACGAGTCAAGAATACAGATATACAATTCAAAGATCCATATCACCTTGAAATCGATACAACGTCCGAGTACGGACAAGAAGCAAATTGGGCTAAGAGCCCTAAAGAATAACCAATGGCGTCCATAACCCTGCCCAGGCCAAGCCGGAAGGGTAACTCTGCTAACGACGTCGATCTCAAACCTGCTAAAACAAAAGGGGTGCCGACAAAGGGCAAAGGAAAAAAGAGGAGCGTCAGTACTGAGGCCAGTACACGGCAATGCTAGAATTCGACGGCTCTCGCCTACATAGGTATGGTGGACTGAAGCGGTAGCGCAGCGGCACTAAAGAACCTATAGAGACTCGATACAACTGGCGGTTATCAGAGAGGGGTAAGAAAGACCTATCCGGATCCAACCTGATACTAACACCAGACAAACCCATCCTGGTATTTCCCCCCTCGAGACCAAACGAGGAAGTCGGACCAAGGAACTCACACAGTGGGCAGTTTTACTCATTCCATTATAGTTGCAGCATTTACTAGTCAGATATAATTGTCCTGAGGAATTCCAAAACCCAGCATTTGTTGGCACTTTTATCACATTCCATTGGAGTTGTAATACTTACTAGGCAGGTATCTCAGAACACAATACGGCCAAGATCCACCAGTTGTTGGCATTTTTAATATCCATTCCGTTATAATGGAGCTGATTACTAGTCACATATTAAGTCAAATTTATAGCACTACTTTAGTTATGCTTGTCTATGATCGAGATACTGTGCTCCAAGTCGTCCATAACCGCGGACATGGCTTTCAGAAAGTTTTACCCTGCAGGGGTACACAAATAGCAACACACACTCGATCAACCTCGGAAAAACCAACTCAAAACCCAACAAGGCTTTCACGACAAAACAATCACAGGATTCATAAATATTTCAGGGGGCCACCCTATTAAGCTACCCGCAACAAAGTTGGCCGGCTCCGAGACGGACCCAAGGTTTGTGTGGACGGCTATAAACGACTAGGAACCTGAAAGTGTGACCGGGCTTGTCGATACAGCGAAAACATGTCATGATCCTAAACAGTACAGGTGCTCCACGCACAATCTTAAATAAAGCAGTAACACATGGCATAAGTACATGATAGTAATAAAACCCCAAACTAGTTTGTGGCCCCAAGAAATAGAAATAAATCAAGCTCTGGCTCAGGGAGGTCCATAAGGCCTCCCGGATGTGGATAGTGCGAAAAATCAAGGAACATGTATCAAGTACTCGGGGCCTACGGGACATAAGTGGACATAAAAAACCAAATAGCATATATTGCCCACCGGTGCCTCTTTCATTAGTTATCCCAGCAATTTAATAGTTGTATTTAAAGTCATGATCATCTCCACCAATAAGCATCTCCACCATAAACATCTGCCAGCATACCAACAACTGTGGTACTCGACAACACGAGATCGCACCTGAGCAAGCAACTACGACTCACAAGGCCAGCTATCTACAAAACACAGGTAATAGGAGGTGTCCAAGGCAATATAGAGGTTGCACGGGATATAACTGGTGTACGGAAACTAAAGCATCGCGACACGGATAGCAATAGAACAACAGGAGGAAATAAAGACTATAAATGCAAAATAGGTAGAAGGGGGAGAGATGCTCGCCTGGGAAACACTGCCGAAGGATCATATCCAGAGAACTTGTCGATACTCGCATCAACTTATCGGACTAATCCGTGAAGAAGCAAACACTAGAAGAAACACCGGATGCAATATTTAATACTACGGCAAAAGATCCGGCATGATTATGATATGATGCAGATGCGGTGCAATTAGGCAGTATTAAGCGGAACCGGGGTCCCGACATTTAATTAAACGGTTCAAGTTATTTAACAACCCCGCAATTTAAATGTTGTATTAACAAGGCAAAACATGTCATCGGTTCGCTACGCAAATTTAAATGGGGGCCATATGAGACAAATATAGCCCGCATATGGTCTCCATATTTAAGTACGAGATGAATCGACACAGCACCCCCAAACAAATGAATATGTATGCGAGCATGAGCCATTTAATATGCAACAAGATATATGTTATATATTATAAAAATAGAGGTCTCGGAAAAGGGGATCACACTTTAGGGGTCGACGATCTTGAGGTTCGATGTGGTTCGGGGTCCGGTCTCAGGGATCTCGACGTCTTCGGCTCCGGGAGGGGGAACTTGGCGTGGCGCCGAGAAGGAGGTCTTGGTGTTCCGGTTCGGTCTCCGGGTCCGGGGGAAGAACTTGGTGGTCCCGAGAAGGAGGTCTTGTCGCATCCGATGGATCGGTCCTCGGGGTCGAAGAACTTGGCGCGCCAGGGTCTTCATGTTCGGACTGGTTCATCAGAGGTGGAACTCGGCCTTGCCACGGCTAAACACCTTGGACTTGAGCAACAACATCACCTTTTTGTTTGGTCAGGTCACCCAATGTGCTCCGAAAGACCCTGACACCTAGGTATCAGAACATCAACACACATACAGACAGCTAAATAGGACATGAAGCACGACGAGGTGGTCGCTGGTTTGTTGGAGGTCTCTGGCAACGCCTGGGCTTATGAAGAACAACAAGCGGCCGGACATGACGCTGGGGTCAATGCGGACATGGTGGTGTGGCTCGGAGAGGGAGGCCGGCGAGGTGGAGTCCCGGGCGGTGGTGACGCGATGCAGCCAGGAGAAGGCCACAGAGGAGAGGTGCTCGCATGACGGGGCTTCACGGACGGGAGGGCCCTAGGTCGGTGCGGAGGAGGAGGTGGCCTGGAGGCGAGATGCGCTGGCCGGAGCAGGGAGAGGCGAGGGCGCGGGATGCCAGGGGTGAGGAACAGTCTACCGGAGTCAGGGTCGACGACAGGATGGTGACGGCGGACGCTAACGATGTCGCTCGGGGCCAGAGGAGGAAGAGAGGCCTTGGCGCCTGGCAGCGGCGAAGCTCGCTGGCGAGAGGAGCGACATCGGCAGGGTCACGGCCAGGGGCCGGGCCAGTCGAGGAGAGGTCGGCTGCGATAGCTGGGGTCGGCGGAGGCTGCTGAGCGAGGACGGGCATCGGCACCGCTGGGGATCGGAGGGAGGCGTCGGCGCTGCTAGTGAGGACGGGCGGCGATGCGGGGTTGGGGAAAAACAAGGAGAGAGGAGGGGACGTCGTGGGTGGGGCCAGGGGAGGAGCGGGCCAGCAGGATTTTGGGCGTGCCGAGCGGGAGAGAGCGAGGTGGACGGGAGGGTGGGTGTGACGCGATGCACGGGGCGGGGAGCATGCCGCGCGGTTGGTATGCGGGGACAGGTCGGTTCGATGGATGGGAGACCGAGTGTGGGGCCGGGCTGGCAGGCGGTAGGTGGTGGGCGGCGGATGCGTGCGACGCTGGGTGGGCGTGGGCAGGCATGCGGCAGCGCTGCTGCGTGGCTTGCGCACGGGGTGAGGAGAGACGGGGCAGGCGGCTGGGTTAGGAAGGTAGGTGGGGTGGGGTTGGTTTGGTTAGGGTAAGATCTAGTCTAGGGTTAGGGTTAGCTATGGTTAGACTAGGATTTGGTCCAGATTTTTATCTAGGGTAGTAGGCTGCTGCCAGCTGGGCCTTTTGGGCCTGGCCGGTGGCGGCCTCCCCGGAACAAAAATAGTTTTTATTATTTTTATTTAGTTGTAAATATCCTTTTGTAAAATAGTTTAGGCAATTAAAAGATCCGGACGGACCAAAGGTTTTATATTTGAAATAGCGAGGGGGATATTTAGAAAACAAATATAGGCTTTATAAAATAGTTTGAGGCAAACATATGCATGATGACGACGATGCTCAAATGCAAGGTGGCATGATGACATGAGCATGCGGTCATGATGATGCGATGCACAAAAACACAACGATTTTCTAGTAGTGATTTTAGCGGGGCGCCACAGAATCTCACTATCTCTTCGCCGAACTAGTGAACCTATATACCTGACAAGTGTATTGGGTGTGTTGGGGACATAAGCGACTTCTTATATCTTGATTGCAGGGTTGCTAGAGAGGGGATACCTTTGACCACTTCCTCCCTGAGTTCGATAAACCTTGGGTGATCCACTTAAGGGAAAACTTGCTGCTATTCTACAAACCTCTGCACTTGGAGGCCCAAGAACTATCTACAAGAATAGAAGTGCGTAGACATCAAGCTATTTTTGGCGCCGTTGCCGGGGAGGTAAGGTAAAAGGTACTCACATCCTCCGGTGTGAGCGCTCGAAGTTATTTCCTTTAGATTCTGCAATTTTGTCTTTTTGTTTCTTGTTTTCACTAGTTAGGCTTAATGGAAAACAACAACAAAATTAGAGAGCTTTATAGTATTTATCTTGAGTTAGGACATGAAGTGTTTGAAGAGAAAATTAAAAAACCTATGGAACTTTATTTGCATGCTAATAGCAATGTTGTTAGTATGAATTCTTTGGACACCATTATTGCTAATGCTATGGAAAAGTCTAAGCTTGGGGAAGCTAGTTTTTAGGAAAATGATCTTTTTAGTTCCCCAGCTTTGGAAGATAGCTATTCTATTGCTTATGATGATACCAAATCTCCAATATATGATGATTATAATGATGAATATGATATTTTCAGTCCACCTACTATTGAGGAGAAAATTAATTATGATTACAATATGCCTCCTATATTTGATGATTATGGTGATGAGAATAATAATGATAGCTATTTTGTTGAATTTGCTCCCACTACAATTAATAAGAATGACTATGCTTATGTGGAGAGTAATAATTATTATATGCATGTGGCTCGTGATAAGAATGTTTTATGTGATAGTTATATTGTTAATTTTATTCATGATGCTACTGAAAGTTATTATGAGAGAGGGAAACCTGGTTTTATGTGTCTCAACAATATTTAGTTTCCCTTCTTTATGTTGAAAATCTTGAAGTTGCACTTGTTTTGCTTTCCTATGCTTGTTGCTTTGTGCTTTTGTGTCTTGTTTCTTTATAAGATTCCTATGCATAGGAAGTGGGTTAGACTTAAATGTGTTTTGAATTTGCTTCTTGATGCTCTCTTTTACTTCAATTCATATTTCTTATGTGAGCATCTTATCAAACTATCATGTGTAACTTAAAGGCGTTAAAGAAAAGTACTTCTTGGGAGATAACCCAATAGTTTTCTTGAGTCTTGGAAGTTATTATCTCTGTAATGACCTCTCCTTATCCTTTTATTTTCTCTAATGAGAGTGAAGTAATGCTTGGGAAAGTTGTTGTCCCAAAATAGATTTTTGTGCTTCGCTGTAAAACTTCATGAACAATCTCTGTACGTAGGTTTGAGTTGTAATTTTTTGTGCTTCTGCCCCAGGTTGTAATCCAACTTTCGTTAGTTCAACACTTTTTGATTTGAGCAACAGAAGGTCTTCGAAAAAATTGGTTTTTCCCTGCTGGTCTGTTTTGACAGATCTCTGCCATTATTTGCATTTGCTTCTTTTTTATTCCTTTTTGAGTTCTCTTTGGAGAATTGAGATTTTTGAGGGAAGTGCTACAGTAGCTTGTGTTTTATTGGAAGTTTTATTGGTGTTGAAACTGGACCCAAAGACTTATTACCTTGAGTGCACTAATGTTGCTAATAAAGATTGTGTGAAGTTTTGTATGAAGGAAATTTTCAGATGTAGGGAAAGAATGATGTAATGAAATGAAGAATGGACAAAATATCAATCTTGGGGATGCCACCCCATGTCACCCCAAGAAATATCCAAGAAGTACAAGCGTCAAAGCTTGGGGATGCCCAAGGCATCCCCTTCTTCATCAATAAAAATTTCAGGTTTCTTCCAAACACTTCATTTTTATTGTTTCATGCACAGTTGGGTTATTCTTGGAGCGTCTTCGTTTTTGTTTTTGGTTTTCGTTTGCTTAGTTTGCTTGAATAAATTGGTTGGACCCCCTCTTTCATACATTAGTTTTCAAATAGTTTGGTTTGGTTTGGAAAAGAGTAGGAAAAGTTCATGCTTAAGTGGTAAGAGGAGCTTGTTTTTGACTGTGGCCTATGCTTTGTCATGCCATGCTTGATGTTTTTTTGGCTTTATGCTTAGTGATTTTTTCTGTAGCATGACATGTTATAAACAATTGATATTTCTTAATGTGCCTTGAAAGAATCATGCGTTGTTTTAGCATATTAAAGCATAGTATTGTGGTATTCTCCTTTGATGCTTTATTTGGGTTGACTTGGCGCATGCTCACACCATGTTATGACTATCCCAAGTCACCATAGTCTTTATGATCCTTTAGTTTTCGACTTATAATATCATTTTATGCTTTTATTAATGTTGTTTTGTCGCTCTGCATGATTATGGCCATTATTGCTCTCTTAGTTGGTCGCTCCCAGTCTTTTGCTAGCCTCCATAACCAAGTATTAGTTCCACTCATGCATCCAACTCCTAAAACCAAGTTATTCCAAAGAGTCCACCATACCTACCTATTAGCATTTGCTATTCCAAGTATATTCATGTTTTTATCTACCTTCCAAATTAAACTTGTTATGAGAAAACTAGTGATTAACGCTCTCACGAACTTGATGGCACAACTTGAACCATTGTGTCATCTATGTTGTATATGCTTGCACTTATATGTTGGGGATTAGCAGAACCATGCTGTCATGGGGAACGCTTTCAACATTGCACTTGTACTTTGTACCTAGTTGATATCATGCTCTTTTGTCTATGGATGTCGTCGGTGTGAAATGAAAGGGGAGCTTGTAAGTCCATGGAGTTATGTATGTGTGTTAGAGAAACATCTGGGCCGCTGGTCTAATCCATGTTGTCATGGTGGAAACCTGTAGCGTAACCATAATGAGCTATCTATGAAGCATTCTTCTTAAAAAAAGAGTCAGATATTGAGGGAAAAAAAGAGAAAAAGAAAAAAAAGAGATATGAGAAAAGAGGAAAGAGAGAAAAAAGCACCATTTTCCCATGGTAAATAAGAATATTGCTGAGATGCTCGTTGTCTGCTTGCCTTGTCATTTTGATATGGGGATTCTTCCGTATCATCGGGCAAGGGGTACCCCGTTGGCAGTTCTCTATGATACACATGTACTTACTATGACAAGAACTTACCGGTAACTAAACTTGAGTAGCATGAGGAGCGGCCCTCGTATTCAAGGGACATGAGATTTCCAACTTGTACTTGGTCAAGCATATACTCCATAGTTCGTTCACTTTAACCTTAACCACTTCAAGATGCTTATGATAGGGGCAATGAGAGTTGAAAGCTAATAAGTACCATAATTTTTGGAAGCTCTTTATGAAACTTGAATCCCTACTTCCTTCTATGAAGGCCTTTCTTTTACTTTTATGTTGAGTCTCCACCTTCTATCTTTATGCACCTATTGAGAGAGCATAGTGGCCATTCTTAGTTCTATGTGCATTGTCCCAAGACTTGTTGATTGATGCATAATTTTGATATTGCTTGTTCTTAAACTATTTGTATCTAGTCACTCTTATGAACTTTGAAGGTGTCCTATGCATTTATGTTTGCTACTCTATGAGGGACAAGCTGAATGCCATTATGCTATGTTTTCTTTATGTGAAACAAACAAACGTCTTGCAAAGCATTGTTATTCATGAATCTTTTGTTTGTGCCTTTTCATGTTGCAACATAGTTTCTATGTCTTATTGCTAGAACTTTATCCTTCATGCTATGTTGAAGTACTATGATCCCAGCTATCAATGTTTTACAAATACTTTGATCAAGTTTATGATGGTGCATGTCACCTAAAAAATTATTCTTTCTTTTTATCACTTACCTACTCGAGGACGAGCAGGAGTTAAGGTTGGGGATGTTGATACGTTGCTAACGTATCTATAATTTTTGATGTTCCATGCTTGTTTTATATCTACTTTCTTATGTTTTATCCACACTTTGGAGTACTTTTTATACACTTTCTTGGACTAACCTATTAACAAGATGCCACAGTGCCAGTTGCCTGTTTTCTGCTATTTTTGGTTCCAGGAAAATCAAAAAATCAATATTCTCGGAATTGGACCGAACAAAAGCCAAAGTCGTTATTTTACCGGGAGACTCACGGAGCCAGAAGACGATACGGAGAGGGGCCACAGGGTGGCCACACCCCCCTTGGCACGGGCAGCTCTAGGCCGCGCCAGGGAATGGTGTGGGCCCCCTGCCCGCCCATCGACCTTGCCTCTTTGCCTATAAGATGCCTCCCGATGCAATAACCCTAAATCGTCAAACCTCCAGCCACGATAAGTTCCATAGCGCTGCCGCCACCGAAGGGGAGATTCGGGGGACAGAAAGTCTCTGTTCCGGCACCCTGCCGGGACGGGGAAGTGCCCCCGGAGCCATCTCCATCGATCTCCACCACCATCTCCATCGCCATTGATGATTCCCATGATGATGAGGGAGTAGTTCTCTCACGAGGCTAAGGTTTCTACCGGTATCTATGTGTTCATCTCTCTCTCTATGCATGATCATATTGTGATCATGATCTTTGTAATCAAGTAGATCTACATTGCTACTCAAGTGCTTTAATAGATCTCTGCTCTCCCCATGTGTGTGGAAGTGACAGCGTGCACACCATGGTGGCACTTAGGCTAGAGATTACAAATACTTGTTATGAGTTATATTTGGAGTTGGATGTCTTTATGAAGTTGTGGTGTTTGTTGGAACCATCTAGTGCTCAAGGTGACAATGTGGGGTTATCTAGATGGGAAAGGCTTACTTTGAGGTGTGTTGTTATAGCCCTACCATGGATTAGAGTGTCCAACCGGAGAGTAGTTTAGAGTAGTATCATAAAGAGAAGATATTTATATGAGAGTGTTCACTAGTAAAAGTGTGATCCCTAGGCCTTGTTTCTAAGCATTGAAACACCATTTGCAACTAGATCTGTTACATGTTTGCTTGCTTCCATCTTTATTTCAGTTTGCCTTTAGTCTCTTCCACGCCATCAAGCTGTTTTCTAGCACCGTTGTCTTATATCTATACCACTTGTATTTCACTATCTCTTCGCCGAACTAGTGCACCTATACACCTGACAAGTGTATTGGGTGTGTTGGGGACACAAGAGACTTCTTGTATCTTGATTGCAGGGTTGCTAGAGAGGGGATACCTTTGAGCACTTCCTCCCTGAGTTCGATAAACGTTGGGTGATCCAGTTGAGGGAAAACTTGCTGCTGTTCTACAAACCTCTACACTTGGAGGCCCAACAACTGTCTACAAGAATAGAAGTGCGTAGACATCAAGGCCTAACTTAGTCTTACACAAATAAGCACAACTTAGTCTTTACACAAATAAGCGTAACTAATGATAAAGATAAAGACAAATGGTTCATCGGATCTGCCAGTATGAGCACTAGGTCCTTGAAGCTGGTGGTATTGTCGGAACGAACCAGAATGCTGCGTTTGGCCGTCTGTCATTCTCCATCAAATCGTACGACCCCACTGATGAGCCAATTGTAGGCCCCCTCCCCCCAACGTGGATTCGGCTCGAGGTCGGATCTGGAGTGTCAACATGATAGGCGCGTGAGTGTGCAACAAACACGATACGCTATAAACCTTTGGAAGTCTGGCACCTCAGCAACAACACCAGCATGTTCTTCCTAGACTCCGGCAGCAGCCTCAGTAGGTATTTTGTCAGCTTCACCAACAGCAGCCTCAGTAGGTATTTCGTCAACTTCGCCAGCAGCAGCATTAGCAAGTATTTCATCAGCTTTACTAGCAGCAGCATCACCAAGTATTTCGTCAGCTTCACCAGGAGCAGCAACAGCTAGTTCTTCGTCAGCTCCACCACCACCACCAGCAGCATCAGGAGCCAGGGCTGCCTGAGCAATTACAGGTTCAATAGCTCCAGGGGCTCCAACAAAGAAAGGGTAGTTGATCCCAAGAAACATAGATTGTCCCTTCAGATTGTCGACTCTGCTCCAGACTTGCTCTACTGGATCTTTGGATGGGCATGCGGACCTCGAGAAAGCGTGACACCACAGCGATGGGTATGAAAAAAGTTGTGTCCCCATATGTTCTATTGTATCATCAATGTTGTTTAGTGCTCCCCTGATATGAATCCACATGAGTTTAACATCCTGTTTCGTGTCGCCTCCGAGAGGTGCCAGGAACCAGCGCCGTGTCCCAAGTTCAGCATCTGCTACTGCATCTTCAATGACCGGAGCTAGAATGATGCGCAGGGCTGCGTGGGTACCTGCGTGTTACTTACAGTCAGTAAGTAGAATTTTGAATGGGATTTTACATGCTATATGACACCATGACTCACCCCAAATGGACGGCTCCCAAACACGCACGTCGCTGCTAGGTTCAGTGACCGCATAGATGCGTTGCAGTTTGTATGAATAGTAGCTGGAGGTGAAGACGGGCGTCGACATACTTCTCTGGCCGCAGGAAGTCATCGCGCAAGACTGTCCATTCCTTGTCTTCTGGGAATCTAATGAATGCGATTGCCTTGTCGAACACTACTAAGAGGTCGTACTCCCAGGTATTCCACACCTCCCGCGGTCTATGTGGGAGCTATACCTTCAGGAGCTCAAGTTCTGCCATGTTGAACCTGTAAGCGAATTCGGAAATGGGCGGCAGCCACCCATTGTTGAATATAGTAGTGCCGACACCCTCCAAAGATGGCAATGTAAGTCTCAACAATCTGTAGCCATTTGTTAGAGTCCAAGTACTCCCATCCTGGGATAAAAGGACCAGCCACTCGTCGTTGCCACCCACCCAGTTCTGGTCATCTCCCATTTCCGTATCTTCTTCTTCCTTGATATTCACCACTACTGATTCCGACCACTTATCCAGCAGCATCAGTTTTGCATGAATATTCTGCAGAGTTTATTGTTAGTTGGTACAATCACCTAGCATGGATTCCATTGCAAATACAATTTGACAACTGGACCTTCAGATTAAAGTACACAAAATATCGCCTAAATATGAGTGTCTCCTCAGATATCGTGTAAATTGTGCCTGTGTCACTACGAAGATACCCAATATATGGAGTAGGAGCAGAGCCCCCCAGAACAAACTCCTGGCGATGATCATAAACAGCTCGGGGCATAACAGCCTTAAATCGTCTAATCTGTTTGTTTTTATTTTAGGAAACAGAATATCACCTAGCAGGCATTCCATTGCAAATCGAAATTGACAACTCGTCTATCACCTAAAGTAAGACTGTGTCACTACGAAAATACCAGAATATCAGGTACGAGCAGAGCTTCTGCTGTACAGAATAGTCTTAAATGGTTCAATTTGTTCAAACCGCACGTGCACACAACACGTTCGACGAAAGGAACATAGGATTTCGATGAGAGTTCAACACATATGAATCAATGATATGACTGAACCAATAAGCAAGATACTGGAACTTACGTGGCCATCGCGGTTGTTTGGCCATTTGCTAGTATCGAGGTAAAGAAGGCCTGGCGTGCCAAACGGTTGTTCGTCCATGTCCCGCATCGTGAAGCGGTAGCCAGGGATGCAGCGAGCGAGGCGGCCGACAGAGATGATGCCCAACCCCGTGGTGATCCTGTGCATGTTCACGACGCTGGGGTTCGGCCATCCCCAATCCTCACAATGGCGGTCGCCCTGGCCATCCGCGTCGTCATCGCATGCCTTTCGCTTCAGCCTGCTACTACCCCAAGCTCTACCCATAGCGGCAAATGGAGTCTAGAATCCGGTAGATTAATGAAGGCTTGTGATAA
Organism: Avena insularis; assembly: GCA_023614405.1. Taxonomy (NCBI): domain Eukaryota; kingdom Viridiplantae; phylum Streptophyta; class Magnoliopsida; order Poales; family Poaceae; genus Avena; species Avena insularis. Next base: position 142,863,853 of record CM042690.1, on the reverse strand, counting down.
GGTGGCAGATGGATTCGAGAGGGGATGGAATCGGGGATGGGGGCAGTTGTTCGAGTAGGGAGTGACCTGGTGAGGAACCGCCGCCGCCACAGGTTCTCGTCCGCGTGGAAGACAAGAAAGGGGGCGTAATTATTGAGGGCACGCACCGGAACCGTCTAGAGGAAGTGAAAAAATAAATCATAAGAGAGAGAAATGTGCGGCTCGCCTGTCAGTGAGTGAAGGTCGACACACGCAAACGTGACTACGTTTGACTTGGATCGTGCATGGCAGACCTCGATTCCATCACATGCAAGTGGCGCAGAACAAATTTTAGGCAGCGGTAGCGTCGATGTGTAAAACCACTGTTTTTCTCCACCTTCACCCTACTACGAATGGTCGTGCACCATTCCAGATATTGGTAAGGGCGATTCCAATCTTTCACTTCTCCGTCTCATTTCCACCTCCACGGCCTCATCGTCTTTCTCCTCCATGGCCTCATCCATTTCATTCGCCATGGCATCACCCTCTTCCTCCATATCCTTTCCCTCTTGCCTGTAGTCATGGACTTCTCGGACGTCCGAAACGATGGCAGGCAAGCGACTGCGCACTTCAACATAGAAGTACTTGGCGGGAAGAAGATCAATGTCGTCTACACCATCGATCCTGTGATGGTGAGGAAGACTCTGAGTAATTACATGAGTTGGCTGTGGTTCGAAGAAAACAGGTTCGTTGGTCTCGACCTCGAGTACAGTCGCGATCACCATAGGATTGCCGTGGTGCAACTCTCCATGAAGGGGCACATCCTTGTATACCAGCCTTTTTGCGAGAAGGGGGCTGACGAGATCTAGTAGACTTTGCTATCTTTTTGTTCCTGAACTGTCTGTTTGCAAAAGTTATTGCTATATTATTTGTCTGAATTCATTTTGATGCAGGTGGGGCGAAAGCATTAGGGATCTGTTTCATGACTTTCTCGTGAACCAGCACATAACATGTACTAGTGTTGACATCACAAATGACACTAAACTGCTTGAAATTTACTGGATCCTAGGGACAAAGGGCGACAGGACCGGGATGGCCACTCTTGCCCCCGAACTCATCGACCCGTGGTACGCTGACATGAAGGGCAAATTGCCAAGATGTTCGTGGAGGCGTTTAGGGCATGATTACTGGGAGGATAAGCCGCTTTCTGAACCTAATCTGAAGTACACTGCAATTGACGGGTATGTTATCCACAAGCTATACCGCCAGATTGTAAAATCTCGTTCTAGGCATTGCATCATTGAACCACCACCAAGGCAGGTTGTTTGCCCCAGATGCCGGAGTGTAGATGAATCTACAATCCCGGGCAAGCGACCGAAGGCATCCTAGGATCGGTTGCCTTCTCCAACAGGCTGGGATGTAGACTTTTAGTGCATGATTGTTGTGTTTGTACGAGGCTTGTTATGTTTATGAAAACATGTTATTTCAGAAGTACACTATGTGAGCAATTACGGACTGTTGTGTATTACCTTTGTCGAACTATAATCTAGGTTTGGTTATGACTGTATCCTTCGCTATAGTCTGGATTTGGTTATGACTTATGACTGTATCACACATTATGCATGTCAGTCCTGGATTCTGCCGCATGCAAATGGCACAGACAGAATTTGTAAGAATGAATGTTGAGCATACAAAAGGGGGGAATTTAATTCATACAGGTTAAGTAGCTAATAGCACATGGATCATACGAGCTTGGTTCTTACACACAGAGTTCTTAGAAAATACATGCGAGATAAAATACATGCGAGATAAAACTAGGAATGAAATGCGAAACTAGTAGTGGTAAACAACACATGTTGGGGGGATACCCCCGGGTAGGGTCACGCCGGGGTATAAAGGCCGAGTTAGCCGAGGTACGGCAAGGTCAAAGTGAATGCTGGCCGAGTCACCTCAAGGCAGGCCGAATCACGGAGTAACCCAGACCCAAGGATGTCCGCCTAACTGAGTCCCGGCTGACTTATGTCGTATGCCGACAGGATTTATGTAACTTATATGTAGATACCGGTGTGGCCGGATCAACCAGGCTTGATTCGGGTTATATCAAGCTTGCAAGATAAGGAAGGTATCTCGCTGGTCAAAAGGTGACCACTGTACGCGGAGCATGAGCAAAGCGGACAGAGGCCAGGACCACCGAGGCGTGGCCGACAAGGGTGACGATGCCTGTATCGGATGACGCGGGCGGCGCAGAGGCTCACGTAGCCTCTGCATGAATGACGCTGGGCAAAAGTGACCCGGTCGGCTTACTATTTTGGGAGGAGGCATATTCCCTAGAATATGCATCCACGTATGCCCTAATTGGAGACCTAGACACCCCTATATAAGGAGGGCTAGGGCATCTGTAGAGGAGGTTGGTCTTTGGCTAGTTGATTGATCTCTAGTTGGTTAGTATGTTCCTGAGGGCTAGCTAGTGGAGAGAGTTAGAGAGTTCCTTCTTCCTCCTCTCCCCAATACAGCTCAAGGAGCACTTGTAAACCTTGAAGGTGAATCGAATACAAACATCTGTGTGTGGAATCACCACACTATCCCTCCCTGGATTCCTCTAGTGCATCTTGTCCCCACCTTTAGCCTATCCATGGCATATGTCGTGACACCACCACGACAGTTGCCGCCCACCGTGGGGCTAGCGGCGCTAGCAGGAGTGAAGATCCGGACGGGAAACCTCATCGGCACCGACGAGCGCATCGTTTCCGGGCTTGTTCAGCGCTTTGGAGCGCTGGACTTTGTCATTGCAATGCTGGCTGCTTCGGCAAGCGACCCTTCCCGCACAACGGCCTCTTTGTCAAGCTTGGCACGCACAAGATCTACGTCGCTGTCGATGTGTCGTGCGTTCACCCGCGGCACGTCGTCGAGGGAGGCGAGCCACCCCTTAGTGCGGTTCATGGGGCACGTATCACTTGCTCCCCTGACCGCGCCGAGGTGATGATGACAGCGCCTAGCGCTGGCACGAGCAAGGATCCGGCACCAGATCCAGAGGTAACACCCAAGGCACCAAGGAAAAGTAGAGGTCCTCCACTAGAGAGGCCTGAGAATGTGCTGCAGCAGGCAATAGATATCCTAGAGATCCCCATAGCACGTGTAGTAGATCCGGCTCAGGAACAGGCCGAGTTAGAGGAAACTAGGCAGAAAATACTAGAGGGTGCGAAAAAGATAGCCGCGGCTCAGCAGTCGTTGAACATAACACTGCGTGGGTACGCAAGAGCGAATAAGGTAGATGTTGTAAACGTAAAGGGGAAAAACCTCATCAATGAAATGAACAAAGAGGGTGATACTAGAGTTGAGGAGTCAGAGAACTTTACATCCATGCTGGAAATCTGACGACCCGGCAAACAACCTCAGAGCAGCGGATGCAACTGCATCCGAGTTAGAGGGTTTGACGGGTGAGGCCCGACAGAGACAGCAGGAAAGAGTCAATGAGTTAGTTTGGATAGCGAACAGACAAAATAGAGAATTGCTTAGGGCAAACCCGACAAGGGCTGGGGCATCCAAAGTTGTTCATTCAGCCCTAGGTAACCCGGAGAAATCAGCTGGAGCTGCATCATCCCCTCATGGAGACCCAAGAAGAGAGGAGGTGGTAACTTCGGTGAGGAGAAACAAACAGATAGTCTCATATGACCCGGCAAGGGCAAGGAAAGGAAAAGCAGTGCAGGCGAATGATGATTGATGAAGTGTCAGCCGAGGTGAGGCTGGCCGAGGTAACCGTGACCAAGGCAATGCCGGTTAAGGAAATGTTGTAAACGACAATGCCGAATAGCACAACTCGGAGGGAGCAGGGCAACCGCAGCAGCGGAATATACCACGGCAAGAGCAAAGTGCCAGCCGAGGTATGCAACAGAGAGGCGCTCCACGAGATCAAGACAGATATAATGATGGTGATTCGGAAATGGTGAACGCAGGATACCCAAGGCCGGACTATCACGTGATAGGGTCAAGATTGGGAAGCAGGGACTTGATGCCTGACGATGCCAGGTTAAAACTGGATCGGCTTTATAGGTCAGACCAAATTGAATGTCAAGGTCCTCCGGGTCTGGCGTGTTTTGGGCCTCGGATCATGAAGGAGCCTCAGGTACCAAACTTTCAGTTACCCAGAGGCACGAAAACATATGACGGAAGCACAAAGCCGGAGGATTGGTTGATCAACTACGCAAAGGCGGTGAAAATTGCTACAGGAAACGTGAGATGGGCTGTGAAATATGTACCTTAGATGCTGGAGGGGCCAGCAAGGGTATGGCTAAACCATTTTCCACCCGGAAGTATCAATTGTTGGATTGATTTTGAGGAAATGTTTGTCAGCAACTTCTCGAGCACATATCAGAGGCCGAATAGGCCACAGATCCTAGCAATGTGTAAACCGTGACCAAATGAAACAGACAGGGAGTTCTTGACCCGTTGGTGCACCGTGAGAAACTCATGTGAGGGTGTGATCGAGTCACAGGCAATAGCTTGGTTTGCACAAGGGTGTAGATATGCGAGCATGTTGTGGCAAAGGCTACAAAGGGATATGCCAACTACACTGGGAGAGACAATCTGGATTGCTGATTCATATGCATTGGGTGATCCGACTCAACCTAGGCTTGTGTCAAACGAGTCAAATGAGGAGTACTACCAGAGAGATGGAGCCGGATCATCCCGGCGAAATGATTACCGGGGTAAGAGAAGAGATGATAGGACGGATTACAGGTACAGTTCGCAACAAGTTGCTGCTGTAAATCAAGATCAACCCGGAGCACGGAGTAATCAGCGTCAGAAAACTGGAGGGCAACAATGGACCCCAAGAAATGATGGCAAGAAAACTTGGATGCCAGAGCAGAAGAAACAGTGGCAAGAAAAGAAGGACCGTCCGAGGTATACCTATGAGGCAATGCTGGATCAACCGTGTAAATTTCACACGCCAAATCCGAGTAACCCGTCGGGTCATATGACTTGGCAATGTGAGTGGATGAGGAAGATAGAACAAAGTGGTTCAGGGAATGCTCAGTCACCTCGGAATGATCAACCTCGGCATGAGTTACCCCGGAAGCAATTGCTCTCCGGAGCGAACACGCAACAGTTAATGTTGCCACCCCCTCCGCCGAGGTATGAAAATAATGAAAGAAGGGATGCAGTGCATCAGGTGGAAAATCAGCATCAACCAGATCAAAGGTATCCCATAAATGAGGGGAGGAATGAATATAGAGAGCATCACCAAAGGTACTGTGTGTTTACCACAGAGGAAACAGGCAGAAAGAGCTCGGAGCACCGACAGATGGAAGTAAATGCGGTAATGCCGGCAGTGACGAGGTATATGCCTTGGTCGGATCAGTAAATTACTTGGAATATCAAGGATCATCCCAAGATTATGCCAAGTCCTGGTTCATACGCGTTGGTGCTGGACCCAATGTTCATCGACCCCAATATCAACGTGAGATTCTCCAAGGTGCTGATTGACAATGGGAGCAGCATCAATATCATGTACGTGGATACGATGCACAAGTTGGGCATCTCGGAGAACATGCTCCAAGCTACAAGAACAACTTTCCATGGTATTGTGCCAGGCATTTCCTATGAACCTGTTGGCAAGGTCCGGGTTGACGTGTTGTTCGGCACACGAGATAACTGCTGAACTGAAAATCTGGAGTTTGAAGTTGTGAACTTAGAAAGTGCGTATCACGCATTACTCGGTAGGCCAACACCGAACAAGTTCATGGCAAGTTGTCACATCAGTTACTTGAAGATGAAGTTGCCCGGGCCAAATGGAGTAGTCACCATAGCTAGAGATTTCCGACGTTCCATTGAGTGTGCATCAGCCGGGTCTAACCTGGCCGAGTCACTCGTGATCGCGCAAGAGAAAAGAAAGATACAGGAAGTGGCGGTATTGGCTCAGTTCGCACAGCAGTATATGCCAGCGATGAGTAACGCGCATGGAAGTGTCTCATTTCAAGCAACGAAGGATACGAAGAAAGTTCCCGTTGATGATCTATTCCCAGAGCGCACCGTAACAATTGGTGCCGGGTTAAATGACAAATAGGAAAGCAAGCTCGTCAACTTCCTCCGTGAGAATCGGGATATTTTTGCTTGGTCCACACAGGACTTGCAAGGTGTTCCGAGGGAGTTGGCCGAGCACTCTTTGAATGTGAGACCCGGAGCAAAGCCGGTGAAGCAACCTCTCCGCCGCTTCGCCGAAGATAGGAGAAAAGTCATTGGAGATGAGATAGCTCGGCTCCTCGCAGCCGGGTTTATCATGGAAGTGCTTTACCCGTATTGGCTATCTAATCTGGTGCTTGTGGAAAAGAAGAAAGATGATCCGAATGTGGCAGTGGTTTGGCGTATGTGTATCAATTACATGAACCTGAATAAGGCATGTCCAAAAGATCCATTTCCACTGCCAAGGATAGATCAGGTCATAGATTCTACCGCTGGGTGTGAACTGTTGTCATTCATAGATGCATATTCTGGTTTCCACCAGATACCTCTGAATCTGAATGATCAAATAAAGACTGCATTTATCACCCCGTATGGGGCTTATTGCTATCGCACCATGCCTTTTGGTTTACGTAATGCAGGGGCAACGTACCAAAGATGTATGCAAAAATGTTTGCACGATCAAATTGGTGAAAATGGGCATGTATATGTGGATGATGTGGTTATAAAAACCAAGGAAAGCAAAACGCTCCTTGAGGATATCAGGCAAACATTCGCAAACCTAAGGAGATTCCGGATGAAGCTTAACCTGGAGAAGTGTACCTTCGGTGTCCCGGCTAGAAAATTACTCGGATTTCTTGTCTCCAGCCAAGGTATCGAAGTTAACCCGACGAAAATCTAAGCCATAGAGCGAATGGAATTGCCGAAGTGTCTTAACGATGTCCATAAGTTCACTGGGTGCCTAGTGATACATTGCAAATGTATCTATAATTTTTAATGTTCCATGCTTAGTTTTATCCACTTTCTTGTGTTTTGTTCCAACTTTGGAGTACTTTTATTATGATTTCTTGGACCAACCTATTAACAAGAGCCATAGTGCCAGCTACCTGTTTTCTGTTGTTTTTGGTTCCAGAAAAGCCAAAAAATGAATATTCTCGGAATTGGACGGGACAAAAGCCAAAGTGCCTATTTTTCCGGAAGGGATCAAGTGCTTATCACGAGACGGAGAGGGCTAGGGGCCCACACCACTTGGTCAGGGCTGCCCGCGCCAGGGTAGTCTGGCCGACCCCAAAGACCTCTCGGCCTCTCCTTCCGCCTATAAGTTGCCCTCGACGAAAACCCTGGCACCATCAAAAATCCACGAAAGAGTCTCAGAGCGCCGTCATCTCCATCCCTAGATCGAGGGGATCTGAAGCTCTTCGGCACCCTACCGAGAGGGAATTCACCGAGGCCTTCTTCATCACCATGCAAGCCTCCGGTGTGATGCGTGAGTAGTTCATCCTTGGACTACGGATCCATGTAGTAGCTAGATGGCTGGTTTCTCCTCCTTTGTGCTTTCATGTTTAGATCTTGTGAGCTCCGTTCATGATCAAGATCATCTATTTGTAATTCATACATGTTGTGTTTGCGGGGATCCGATGGATATTGAGATGCTATTTCAGATTGATTATTGATTCTATCACGTCTTTGTTATTTGAGATCTTGCATGCTTTCCGTAGAGTAGCTATCTTGGCCAAGTAGATGCTAGCAACTCCAAGAGTTAGTATTTATGCTCGATAGTGGGTTCATGCCTCTAGTAATCTGGGGAAGTGACAGAAATCTCTAAGGTACTAGATGTGTTCTTGCTACTAGGGAGAAAACAACGATCCTTTGTTCATAGAACAATTGTATTGTTTACTTTACACGCAGTTCGTAAAGCAATAATCTGTTGCTTGCAACTTAATACTGGAGGGGGTTCGGATGATAACCTGAAGGTGGATTATTAGTCATAGATGCAGTTGGATGGCGGTCTATGTATTATGCTGTAATGCCCAATCAAGTCTCAGAGGAGTCAAGATGATTAGTATATGCATGTATTGCTTTCTCGGTGTTTGTCAATTGCCGCTCTAATTTGTTCACCCAAAGATGTTATCTATCTAAGGAGAGCCACCTCTAGTGAACTATGGATCCGGTCCTTTTCTTTACATACAATCTACAATCTTTTCGCTTTGTGTTTACTTTCGCAAACTTTTACTTCTTTCCATTCGATGCGTTTAATCCTTTGTTTTCCATAAAACACGGTGAGATTGACAACCTCATCGCAAGTTGGGGACAAAGTTACGTAGTTGTGTTGTGCAGGTCTCCACGTTGCTACTAGCACCGTAGTGCTCGCCAAAGCTCAGCTAGTAACACCTTTGAGGTGTTTCCTTGCTCCCTCTTGGTTCGATTAAACCTTGGTTTCATAACTGAGGGAAACTTGCTGCTGTGCTCATCATACCTTCCTCTTGGGGTTCCCAATGAGCTCTACATCAACACCACGCACCAAGCACTTTTCTGGGCGCCGTGTATTGAGCCATCACCTGGCATCTTTAAGTCGGTTTGTATGTCGGATGGGAGAAAAGGCATTGCCTCTCTATCAACTAATGAAAAAAGCGGACAAGTTCATATGGATGCTGCAGGCCAACGAAGCTTTTATCCAATTAAAGAAAATGTTAGCCACTGCACCAGTGTTAGCCTCTCCACTATCAAAAGAGCCAATGTTGCTCTATATAGCCGCAACCAACCGAGTTGTAAGTGCAGTGGTGGTGGTAGAGCACGATGAAGAGGGTAAGTCAGTGCAAAGGCCAGTCTATTACCTAAGCGAGGTATTATCCGCATCAAAGCAAAACTATCCTCACTATCAGAAAATGGCATATGGTGTATACATGTCGGAAAAGAAGCTAAAACACTACTTTGAAGAACACCCAATCAAAGTGATATGTGAAGCCCCCATATCTGAGATAATGAGTAACAAGGATGCAAGTGGACAAATCACAAAATGGGCAATTGAGCTAGCCCCTTATGCTCCGCAATACGACAGGAGAGATGCGATCAAGTCTCAGGCTATGGCCGACTTTTTCGTAGATTGGGCCGAGATGCAATACGAACCACCGTTACCAGATCCGAACTACTGGAGAATGCATTTTGACGGATCAAAGACGAAAACCGGGTTAGGCGCCGGAGTTGTACTTACCTTGCCAAAGAATGACCAGCTGAAGTATGTGCTGCAAATCCATTTCGCAGCGTCAAACAATGTCGCCGAATATGAAGCACTTGTGCATGGGCTCAAAGTGGCAAAAGAAATTGGGATACGTCGGATCCAATGCTTTGGCGATTCGGATTTGGTAGTTCAGCAAGTCTCGGGGCAGTGGGACGCTCTTGATCCAAACATGGCATTGTACAGATTCCATGTGCAAAAGATATCTGGGTACTTTGAGGGATGCGAGTTTCACCATGTACCCCGACTAGAAAACGAGGCTGCCGATGTATTATTGAAGCTCGGATCAACCCGACAAGCAATTCCACCGGGTGTAGCACTGGAACACCTCAGAAAACCGTCTATCAGACCGTCCCCAGAAACCGACTCAATCTACATCCCGGCAGATCCGAAGTCAGGAGCTTTGCCCATGGACATTGATGTGGGAGGTGGTTTAGCAAACCCAGGGACTGCGCAGCGTGATCCGGCCGAGGTTATGCCGGTGGATCAAATGGAAGTAGATGAGGATGTGTTTCCAGTGCGAGCTATACCAGCTTGGGTGCTGCCCATATTTCAATTCCTGAAGGATGGATCTTTGCCTAGTGAAGAGGTGCTTTCCAGGCAAATTCAGAGGCGTGCAAAGGCATACACAATTATCAATGCCGAACTATACAAGAGGAGTGTCACAAGTGTACTACAGCGATGTGTTGACCCCGAAGAAGGGCTTGACATCCTCCGGGATATACATCAAGGGGAATGTGGGCATCACACCTCATCCAGAGCTTTGGTGGCAAAAGCATTCTGGCATGGGTTCTATTGGCCAAGTGCCTTGGAACAAGCAGAGGATCTAGTAAGAAAATGCAATGGCTGTCAGAGGTATGCTACCAAGACACACATGCCAATGTCGGAGCTCAAGACCATACCAATTACCTGGCCATTTGTCGTATGGTGTTTGGATATGGTTGGCCCGTTCAAACCAGCAAGGGGAAATATGACCCATATCTTGGTTATGGTGGACAAGTTTACAAAGTGGATTGAAGTGAAGCCAATAAGAAAATGTGATGGAGCTAAGGCCGTAACGTTCCTCAAAGATATCATCTTGAGATACGGCTATCCTCACAGTATCATAACAGATAATGGCACAAATGTTGCTGAAGGAGCGTTTGCACGATTCTGCCGAGATAAGAAGATCAGGCTGGACGTTGCCTCGGTATCCCACCCCGCATCGAACGGACAAGTGGAGAGATCCAACGGATTAGTATTATCCGGGATAAAACCCCGGCTCATTGAGCCGCTGCAAAGATCAGCGGGGTGCTGGATAGAAGAACTACCAGCAGTACTGTGGATTTTAAGAACAACTCCGAATCGATCAACAGGCTATACGCCATTCTTTCTGGTATATGGGGCAGAAGCTGTATCACCAGCCGACATAAAGCATGATTCGCCAGAGTCACCCAATACACAGAAGCCGAAGTGCGAGAAGCCCGGCAAAATGATGTTGATCTGCTGGAAGAAGCGAGTGAATTGGCATTGTCCAGATCCGCCATATATTAGCAAAATCTCCGACGCTATCATAGCCAGAAAGTAAACCCCCGAGTCTTTCAGGAAGGTGATCTGGTACTCCGGTTGGTACAACGTACTGCTGGTATGCATAAGCTATCCCCCCACGGGAAGGGCCATTCATTGTGAGCAAAGCATTGCACAATGACTCATATTATCTCATCGATGCAAAACCATAGGAGAAGAACAAGGCGGACAGGTCCGGCGAGGAATCTAAGCGTCCATGGAATGTAGCTCTACTTCGACCATTCTACACTTAGCAAAAGAAGTGTGTGTATCTGAGTCTCTCATATGTCGGTATGTATGCCGGCAATGAGTTTATCAATGAAATCGTGGCACCTCGAGCAGTAACTCGGGGACTTCCTTAATAATATTCGTTGTTTTCTGTATTCGTTATTTATTTTTATGTCGGCTGGCGTAAGTTGCTTCCACCTAAGCCGGATTAGTAGTGTGTGAGCACCAAAAACTCAACTCTTCGATTTGCTGCTATCCAACAAGATTTGGCTTCATGGCAAGCAAGAGAACAAGTTTGGAATTGCATAGCACACGAAAAACGACTAAGGAAAAGGAACTTAATCGAGCCGACATTTGTTATTCGGACCAACTTTATGTTCACATTGTTTTTACTATGCTGAATTATTTTGAGCTAATCCTAAAGTTTCCAAGTATTGTTAAGTCAATTTTTGAAACTCGGACTCATAAGTCATAAAACCAAACCAAGGTAGACACGAGCCGAGCCAAGAAATTGGAGAAACAAGAAAATGAAACTCGGGGTCTACGCCCAAGTTAATCCGGCACAAACAACTTAGTAGCAAAATATAATTGGTGTGCTTAATACATTTGCACCCGGCATACCAGGGATCTGATAAACTGCAAAGTGTTTCTAATCAAGGAGCAGCAGGAGGAGGCAACTCAGCGCCAGCAGGTGCAACTCCGGCCTCGTCTTCAGCTTCGTCTTCATCCTCTTCGACATTCGAGGCTTCGTCCTCTTCCTCCTCACCCGAACCATCTTCGACATATTCGTCGTCGACAACGCCAAGGAAACTTGGTCCCTCATTCCATTGATGGATGGGGGCATATTGAATGAGGTTATGGGCGCAGGCCTTGCGCCGAGCTATCCATTCCGGGTCAGTGGACCACCTTGATCCGATGCGCATGCGCTCGAGAAGCTTCAGGTTTATCTTTTCATACCATGTGAGCACATAGTGGAGGACGATTTCAGCTCCGGCGCGTCCAGCAGATTCCCTCCAAAGGTCAAGCCGGGTCTCGCACTCCATTAGCCTAGCAATAAGAGAAGTGGCTCCCTCCGGAGTATCTTCTTCAGGCCAAAAGGCATTGAAGATCCGGATTGCCACATCTAGGATATCCTTGCCATAATTCTTCACAATCTCAACGCAAGAAGATAAGCTGACCAGCAGGTCCTCCATGACATAGGGAATAATCTCTACGCCAGGACCAACTGGGGTACCCCTCTTCTGGCAGAATTTGGCAACAACAGTGGCTGCAATGGCATCCTCCTCTAGAAATTTGTCTAAAAATGAGACAAGGGAAATAAGTAAAGGAAGTAGACCCAGAAAGATCAATGTCGATTGAAGGAAAAGAACTAACCAGAAATATGGCTGTGGATCCAGGTCAGCTCCTTGGTGCAGTTGTCGCGCCTCTCCTGGAGTTGCACAAGTTCAGCATTCGGCGACTCAAGCTTAGCGTCGGCCTCTTTCAGCAATTCTTGATCCTTGGTAATTCGGAGGTTCAGGCGTTCTTGCTCTTCAGTGAAATCCTGGCCAGCTTTATCGAGTTCGGATTTGTGGAGCGCCATGAGTTTTTTCATGTCTGCCTTAAGCTTGGCAATTTCTTCATCCTTGGTCCGGAGGAGGGCGAGCTCATCATCCTTCTTCTTGAGTTTGGGTGCCCTGCTTGTTCGAGAAAATGAAGCATCATATTAGGCACGGACACACTATCTTCAAGAGATGCTAAAATAGTTTGTTGACCTGGCAAAGCCGAGGTATGAATATTTACCGAGCCAAGAAGAAAAGGAGATAGAGCACAGAGGAAGATTAAGCAAAAATGACTTACCCTTTATTTGGTCCAAATTATTCCTCATAAGGATGTTCTCAGCCTCCACTCCGGCTGCCCAATCCGAATAACATATTAGTTCGGTGCAAGAAGACAAAGAAAAATGGGAAAAATGCCAAGGAGGGAACTTACCCCTTTTCTCGTATTCGGCGAGAAGAGTAGTATGTTTTGAGTGCAGCAGCTTATGTGTATCCAAAAGACGCTGAAACTCAGCGCTCTGACGATTGGTAGTCACCTGAAAATAGTACAAAAGGATAGCATGGTCATGTGCATATTCGAAGTGTACAAAATCCGGGCCAAGTGGAAGTTAACCCGGCTCTAGGTGTGTGCATATTCGAAGTGTGCAAGATCCGGGTCAAGTGGAACTTAACCCGGCTCTAGGTGTGTGCATATTCGAAGTGTATAGAATCCGGGCCAAGTGGAACTTAACCCGGCTCTAGGTGTGTGCATATTCGAAGTGTACAGAATCCGGGTCAAGTGGAACTTAACCCGGCTCTAGGTGTGTGCATATTCAAAGTGTACAAAATCCGGGCCAAGTGGAACTTAACCCGCTAGGTGTGTGCATATTCGAAGTGTGCAATATCCGGTCCAAGTGGAACTTAACCCAACTCTAGGTGTGTGCATATTCGAAGTGTACAGAATCCGGGGCACGTAGAACTTAACCCGGCTCTAGGTGTGTGCATACTCGAAGTGTACAGAATCCAGGCCAAGTGGAACTTAACCCGACTCTAGGTGTGTACATATTCGAAGTGTACAAAATCCGGGCTAAGTGGAACTTAACCCGGCTCTAGGTTTGTGCATATTCGAAGTATGCGAGATCCGGGCCAAGTGGAACTTAACCCGGCTCTAGGTGTGTGCATATTCAAAGTTACTAAGGAACTACACTAATTCTCTAAGGAGCATCCGGCCGAGTAACAAATTACTCCCCCGGAGGCTCGGGGACTAATGGTTATATGACTAAGTACTAGTGCATGTTAAAGAAAAAGCAAGGTAGCATACCTCCATCATCCGACCCGCAAAGTTGATAGCCTTGGCGGTGTTCATCTCAGCAAAGAACTCCAGGTCCGAATTTCTCCGGGAGATCGTCGTTATGGACGAACTCCGCCTTGTTCCAGTTGTTAACGAACTCGATCAAGGTCGGAGGATAGCATTCTCCGCTGAGCATGTGGGGCGCGACCAAACCCTTAGCATGGGCTTCCTTCCTTTCAACTTGGGCAACAACGGGGCTAGTGTGCAAGACGAGTTGCGCATCAGCTGACCCGGTAGAGGTGTCTTTCTTTGGATGGGTCTTCTTCGGAAGCATGGACGCGAGTGTACGCTGTCCAGCCTCGATTGATGCTGCCCTAGCGATGTTAGAAGCCTTTTTGCCTTTGAGCTGCTGCTGAGAAGTGGAGGTTTGTGCTACGGATTTACCCTTGGGCACAACCTTGGTGCTAGCCTTGGTGCTAGTTGTGTCTTCTCGCCGAGTCTTGGAAGACTCGGACGAGGCGGAGGGGCTTGGTGCTGTTGCGGATGTTTGTGCTGCTGCTGCTAGTGCTGGTGCTGATTTTTGTCTTGGCGGGGGTGCTGTTGGTGTCTGGATGTAGCTGGTTGCGGCGGAGCCGAAGTGGAGCTGGGAGCAACCGCTGCCTCGGCAGAGCTACTTCCCCCTGCTCGGAGGTTGCGCTCCTCTGGACGAGGTGGGCTAGAACCCGGAGCAGCCGCTGAACCCTCCTGAATGGGGCTCAGCAGGCGAGAATCATCGCCATGAGGAGGAGAAGGGCTATGTCGGAGCGGCGAGGAGATGCCGGATCCGCTCTGAGGAACCTCCACCGTGGCCCTGCCGAATCAAATGACGAACAATAAGTTACAACAGAAGAAAAGCACGAAGCAGAAAATTGGAGAAGGAAGAAGTGACTTACTCATCTGAGGTGAAAGGCTCCTTGGGCTTGCGAGCTCTTCGGGTTATGGCCTTGGTGTTAGGCTTGGTGGCAGCTTTGTCTGCAGACTTCTTTCGTCTCTTCGTTGGTTTGGAAGGTTCAGAAGAAGAAGCAGATGCAGCTCCCCTTTTCTTGGACGCGACCAGGACAGGCTCGCCCGTAGCGAGGGGAGGATCTTCATGGATCTGCCCACCGAGGTTAGCTGATGCCGGAAAGGCGTAAGAAAGGGGGACAGCGTCAAATGCTTCCACCACCTCTACGTCGGAATCATCTTCATCCTCAGGCCAATCTCTAATGGAAGCGAGTTTACCGGTGTGTCGCTTGGTCGCATCGGGGAACGGCAGGAACATCTCCTGATCCAGATCCTCCTCGTCCGGGACATCTCGATCCGGGGCCCACTTGAGAGAAGGCTTGGTGCCATCCTCAAGAGTTTGCTGAAGAAACATCTGAGAGAGAAAATGCGAAGGGATGAAACATACAATAAATTCCGACATATGATTTAACTCGGAAAAAGGTTGGAGCACAAGACTTACCGCAGGAGGAAGCCTATCTCGGCAGAAGTGCTCGATCCCCCACTCCCAATTAGCGGTGAATTTTTTGTTGGTGGTGAAGAGGGCCTTGACCCGGCGAAATATCTCGGTATTGCTCAACTCAAGTGAGGAGGTCTGGTTGGGGTCAAGGCGCCAACTCATGTGGCAAAGCTTGTGAGTGCGTTTCTGGAGAGGGGAGATCCGGTTGCGGACGAATGTGATCATCGCGTCCTCGTTGTGCAGTCCTAGATCCTTCAGCTCCTGGAACTGTTTGTTGACTTGGTTCGCCAGGACGGTGGGCTTCTTGGGGATCTGGTCCCAGAGATCCGGATTAGGAGGACCCGGAACGTAGGGGCGCAGCCGGATCAGGTCTTCAGTTGTGCCATTTCTGACATAAAAGAAGGTTCAGGCCCAACCCTTGCAAGAGTCAAGCCCCGTGACTCGGGGAAAGATGGACTGTTTCCGAGGAGAGATGGAAGCAGCACCGAATTGCGTGAGTTGTTTGTCCTCCGGGTCAAGCTCTCTATTCGGAATCACGTTCCGGCGGAGACCAAAAAAACGGATCCAGAGCTCCTTAGTGGGCCACAATCCGGCGTAACCCTCTATGGTGGAAGCAAAAGCAGAAAGGGAGGTGATGGCATTTGCCGGAAGATGGTGCGGTTGAAGCTCGTAGGTGTTGAGCCAGTCGTGGAAAAAGTCACTGACGGGGAGGCCGAACCCACGCTGGAAGTGGGAGAGGAACACTACAAACTCACCTGGATTGGGTGAGGGAGCGAGCTCCTCAGCGGCGAGGCGAGCGATGACGCCCTCCAGGATACGGCGCGTGCGATACAACTAGTCTAGGTCGTCCTGGCATACCCAGGACCCAGCCCAGGCGCCGCGCTCGGCGTTCTCCGCATCCTCCTCCATCTCCTGCTCCGCGACGACTTCTTCCTCTGTCATCTCTAGGTCGATGTCCTCACTGGCCCTATCGGCGGTGGGGGGCAGTGGCCTGGACTGACGCAGCCCGTGGCGGTGGAGATGCGCGGGAGTGGCGGCGACGCTGGTGCAGTGCTGAACGGCGCGGCTAAGCAAGTGCGGTATGGGCAGGCTGTCGCTGAGAGGAAGAATAAGAAGAGGCAGAGGGGTGCTAAGAGGGGGAAAAGTCCCAAGGGGCGCGCCCCTCCCCTATTTAACCATGCCCAGGAGGGGTAGTGGGATCGTGCTGTGCGGAAGAGCCACACGGTGTGGCCATGTATAATCCGGATCAACCAATCAGAAACGAGCCACAGGATGGGCCACAGGGCACAGGAGATCCCACGATGCGACGTGGTGACACAGTTAACGAAGAGACAGACACGATGTGACGTGTGCAATAGTAACACCTGACATTAACTGCTGCAGTAACTGGCGCATACCGTTAAAATGAGGCAAAGTAATGATTACCCTCCACGTGGGGAAGCGTACAAGAGAAGGAAGAGTAACCCGGATAACTAAGGGATGACCCGGCCAGCGAGTGAAAACTCGGAATGTGACAAGGGAAAAGCTGGACAATGAAATCCGGGATATGAGGTAACTCAGAAAAGGGAGCAAAAGGCTCGATGAAATTGAACCTGCTGTGGCCTTAGCGGCTAAGGTAGCTAAAATCGCACCAGCTTCGGGGACTAATGTTGGGGGATACCCCCGGGTAGGGTCACGCCGGGGTATAAAGACCGAGTTAGCCGAGGTACGACAAGGTCAAAGCGAATGCTGGCCGAGTCACCTCAAGGCAGGCCGAATCACGGAGTAACCCGGACCTGAGGATGTCCGCCTAACTGAGTCTCGGCCGACTTATGTCATATGCCGGCAGGATTTATGTAACTTATATGCAGATACCGATGTGGCCGGATCAACCAGGCTTAATCCTGGTTATATCAAGCTTGCAAGAGAAGGAAGGTATCTCGCTGATCAAAAGGTGACCACTGTACGCGGAGCATGAGCGAAGCGGACAGAGGCCAGGACCACCAAGGCGTGGCCGACAAGGGTGACGATGCAATGTCGGATGGCGTTGAGCGCAGAGGCTCACGTAGCCTCTGCATGAATGACGCTGGGCAAAAGTGACCCGGTCGGCTTACTATTTTGGGAGGAGGCATATTCCCTGGAATATGCCTCCACGTATGCCCTAATTGGGGACCTAGCCACCCCTATATAAGGAGGGCTAGGGCATCTGTAGAGGGGGTTGGTCTTTGGCTAGTTGATTGATCTCTAGTTGGTTAGTATGTTCCTGAGGGCTAGCTAGTGGAGAGAGTAAGAGAGTTCCTTCTTCCTCCTCTCCCCAATACAGCTCAAGGAGCACTTGTAAACCTTGAAGGTGAATCGAATACAAACATCTGTGTGTGGAATCACCACACTATCCCTCCCTGGATTCCTCTAGTGCATCTTGTCCCCACCTTTAGCCTATCCATGGCATCTGCCGTGACACCACCACGACAACACACTCACCCACCCGCCAGATCTTGTTGAGCATCTCGTAGCAGACATACGCGTCCCTGGCTACGTACTTTATCGCATCGTAATCCAGGTGCCTCCACTCCCATCGCTCGTGTAGGTGCTTTGGGAACTCGACTTTCATGTCGGTGTACTCGCGGTCAATGATGTCGGCAGCGAGTCTAGCCATGCCGGCTTTCCCCGTATCGCCATCCGGGTACCTCCACAAATATTGGAGATTGACGTGATTGACGACATGAACGAGGAGATCCTGCTCTAGCTTTGGAGTGTAGTTCTTGATGTCGACGCTGGTGAAGTAGATCTCCCTCATGTGTAGGAACTCGCGAAGCTCCGGACATACAGATTTGGCCCTACATACGTGGTATATGAGGCAGTGGTTGCGCATGGACAGCTGCAAAAGCGCCGTCCTCTTCCTATCTCCGGTATACTGAAGGTCAAGGCCGACTACGAACAGGGGGATTCATTGAAAATCGATATCTAACACAAGAGGATTAGCTACTGTAAAAATACGAATAGCCGAGCCCTAATAACATACGATCTAGCATCCAACAATGGGAACGGGGGAAGAACAAGGGAAGGGGAGAAAACCCTGGTTACCTTCGACCATGGTTCGGCGATGCTGGTGTCATAGGGGTTCTCCGGCCTTATGTAGACAACCTCCTCGTAGGGGTCCCAGTCGAGCGGGATCTGTCCGAGACCAGCGGGGGCCTCCTCACCGGCGGCTACGGCGGATGCGGGGATGGGGACGGGGTGTGTACGGGGACGGAGGGCTCCTCGCTGGCGGCCTTGGAGGCGCCGATGGCCACCACGCCGTTCTTCTCCATCGCCGGTGTGGTTGGGGTTTTGTTGGGTGTTTGAAGAAGGTGATGGGACAGTGGAGACGGTTGAGTGAGCGAGTGCGTGATGAGTGGGAGTGGGGAGGCCTCTATTAAAGGAGAAGGGAAGCGATGTTTCGTTGCACTACCGTGCACCGCATGCAGCCAATGCACGTGTTCGCTATGCACTTGCACCGCGTGCACTGCGTGAGTCACGCGTTTTTCCTCGTGTCTAACCTGGCGATTCAGTTGTACTCAGTTTGCCCTCGGCGTAACTGCTGGCGGTTTGGTTCCATTTTTAAATCATTTTCTATTTTCTATTTGAATACCTTTGTCACTCTTGCCCTTGATTTTTAAGTTCTACTCAGTTTTGCCCTTGGTTTTTAAGTTCTACTTAGTTTTGCCCTTGGTTCTTAAGTGCTACTCGGTTTCCCCCTCTCTTTGTATTCATCTCTCGCACATGTGCTCATCTTCGCTGCTACGCTCTGATTGGTCGAGACAGTTGTCACATGGATCGTGCCCACCAACCGTTGATCCTCTGTGATCTAGCGGACATGATAACCCTTATATTTGTCGGGGGCACCCCTCTATCCATGCAAAATAATGAGTATGCCACCAGAACTTTAACTCCATAAACAGATGAACTTGAATATAATTTGAAGGGTACAAAAATAGAAATCCTCATAGTTTAAGGGTCTAGATACGGTAAGAGAACTAAATATTATTAGTGGCCGGGCCAGCACAGTGACGGGTTGGTCAGCTAGAAGTTGTTGATTCCTAAGTAAGGGGACACTAGGCCGGTCTTGACATACTCCCTCAGGAATTTGCCATAAGAAGCGTGCTTAGCCTTGGTCGCCGACTTGTGTTTATTAGCCGGGCTTTTACCGATGCCAACCGCATGCAGAATCAAGCTGGCAATCCTTGGGTTGACTCCTTTCTTACAGAAAGGGCACCTGAGCTCCCCAAGTCGAGCGCGGAAAGGGATTATCCCGCTCTTGAGCTTCTTCATGACATGGAGGCTCTTGTTGTCCCTGGTCTCCTTGTCAGAGTCCATCTCACTTGAATCCACCTGTAATGTATGGAATGCAAACCGAAATGAGCAAAATAATAAATATATATTACTTCCACCATTCCGAGTTACTTTCGATGCAATAACATGTCTATACAGGTTTAGCAGTTCATTACGGCCGTCTCCCCAGCTCGCTCCTAAATTAATGTGGTTTATGTTCTTGATAACTTATTAATAAATAAATAATGTGGATTCATTCAGAACAGACTAGATCTCTCCATGTACCGGTTCGTACGTTGCATCTAATCATTAGGACTAGAATTTTTTATGACGCCAGGATAGATTAAGCTCGAGCAGAAAATATAAAACATGTAGAAATAGATGTACCTTTGGATACATGAGTGGAGCGTGTTCGTCGAACTACACGCACTCATCGGGTCTCCAAAGTCGTCAGCACCGGTGAGCACATGGTCCCCCAAGGGGTTGAACTGCACGTCCTCCTCTCCTTGTGCTGCATGATGCTCCTCCAGATCTGCCGCGTGAAGCACCACCCCGGCGGCGATGCCCGCACACTCACCCCCACACACTGGTTTCATGGAGAAGGTTCATGCAAGTACGTTCAAGATTGTGGGGGTTTGCTAGATAGGGAAGAGAGAGTAGTGGATGAGTGCGAACGGAGGACCCGATATGCTGGGTTTTTAATGCGGGGACGTTTAGGCCTCCTTGAGGGCCCTGGTAGGCAGCTCTTCCAGCTGCGGCTACCGCGTGGAAGGTTCGTGTGGTGGGGGCCTGTCGGAAGTGAGAGTGCAGGCACGCTGTGTAGTAAAAATGGTATAGCCCATGGTCCGTGGATGATCAATTGCCGTGTAGTAGACTTGTAGCCTTTGCAAACTAGATTAAACGTGACATGACCACTCAACGACTTTTTCCATGGACGGCATCGTGTTCCTTCTTGTAGAAGTCTCGTTGAGGGAGACGTCCGTGCTGTCTCGCGCTGTCCTACGAAGGGCACGACGTGTGAAACGAGCCTCGTTGGATCACATAGGATCAACGGTTGGTGTGCACGATCCGCGTGACAACTGTGACAACCAATCAGGGCGTAGCAGATAGAGTGGGCACAGGTTTGGGCTTCTATGAAAGAGAGAGAGGGGGCAAAACTAGGTAGTATCAAAAAACCAAGGCCAAAGCTGAGTAGTATAAAAATGGAAAGTGAGTGTCTTTTACAATGAAATACATCATGGCATACATCAAATTATGTCAAGATAGATCCACTAGAGTTCATTGCATGTGTGTTCTTTCCACAAACCACATATGAATCCACTAGAGTCATTGCATGTGTGTTCCTGTCATGAACCACATATGGATCCACTAGTGTTCATTGCATGTGTGTTCTTTCCACAAACCACATATGTATCCACTAGACTAATTGCGTGTGTGTTCCTTTCACAAACCACACATGGATCAACCAATGTCATTGCATGTGTGTTCTTTCCACAAACCACATATGGATCCACCAATGTCATTGCATGTGTGTTCTTTTCCACAATCCACATGGATCAACCAATGACATTGCATGTGTGTTCTTTTCACAAACCACACATGGATCAACCAATGGCATTGCATGTGTGTTCTTTTCACAAACCACACATGGATCCACCAGTGTTCACTTCATGTGTGTTCTTTCCACAAACCACTTATGGATCCATCAATGTCATTGCATCTGTGTTCTTTTCCACAAACCACATGGATCAACCAATGGCATTGCATGTGTGTTCTTTTCACAAACCACACATGGATCAACCAATGGCATTGCATGTGTGTTCTTTTCACAAACCACACATGGATCAACCAATGGCATTGCATGTGTGTTCTTTACACAAACCACACATGGATCCACCAGAGTCATTACATGTGTGTCCTTTCCACAAACCACATATGGATCAACCAGTGTCATTGCATGTGTGTTCTTTACACAAACCACACATGGATCCACCAGAGTCATTGCATGTGTGTCCTTTCCACAAACCACATATGGATCAACCAGTGTCATTGCATGTGTGTTCTTTCCACAAACCACATATGGATCAACCAATGTCATTGCATGTGTGTTCTTTCGATAAACCACATATGGATCCACTAGAGTCATTACATGTGTGTTCTTTTCACAAACCACATAGACCCATTAGAGTCATTGCATGTGTGTTCTCATACTAAAACTAGCACTAGAGTCATTGCATGTGTGTTCTTTTCACAAACCACACATGGATCCACTAGAGTCATTTCATGTGTGTTCTTTCCACAAACCACACATGGATCCACCAGAGTAATTGCATGTGTGTTCTTTTCACAAACCACACATGGATCCACAAATGTCATTGCAAGTGTGTTCTTTTCATAAACCACATATGGATACATCAGAGTCATTGCACGTGTGTTCTTTTCACAAACCACACATGGATTAACCAATGGCATTGCATGTGTGTTCTTTTAAAAACCCACATATGGATCAACCAGTGTCATTTCATGTGTATTCCTGTCATGAACCACATATGGATCCACCAGTGTTCATTGCATGTGTGTTCTTTCCACTAACCACATATGTATCCACTAGAGTTATTGCATGCTTGTTCTTTTCAGAAACCACACATGGATGAACCAATGTCATTGCACGTGTGTTCTTTCCACAAACCACATATGGATCCACCAATGTCATTGCATGTGTGTTCTTTTCCACAAACCACACATGGATCAACCAATGCCATTGCATGTGTGTTATTTACACAAACCACATATGGATCCACCAATGTCATTGCATGTGTGTTATTTCCACAAACCACATATGGATCCACCAATGTCATTGCATGTGTGTTCTTTTCCACAAACCACATATGTATCCACTAGAGTCATTGCATGTGTGTTCGTGTCATGAACCACTTATAGATCCACGAGTGTTCATTGCATGTGTGTTCTTTCCACAAATCACACATGGATCAACCAATGTCATTGCATGTGCGTTATTGTGACAAACTACATATGGATCAACCAATGTCATTGCATGTTTCTTCCTGTCATGAACCACATATGAATCCACCAGTGTTCATTGCATGTGTGTTCTTTCCACAAACCACATATGGATCCACCAGAGTTCATTGCATGTGTGTTCTTTTCACAAACCACATATGGACCCACTTGAGTCATTGCATGTGTCTTCTTATACTAAAACCATCACTAGAGTCATTGCATCTGTGTTTTTTCACAAACCACACATGGATCCACCAGAGTCATTGCATGTGTGTTCTTTCCACAAACCACACATGGATCCACAAGAGTATTTGCATGCGTGTTCTTTTCACAAACAACACATGGATCCACAAATGTCATTGCATATATGTTCTTTTCACAAACCACATATGGATACATCAGAGTCCTTGCACGTGTGTTGTTTTCACAAACCACACAAGGATTAACCAATGGCATTGCATGTGTGTTCTTTTAACAAACCACATATGTATCCACTAGAGTCATTGCATGCGTGTTCCTGTCATGAACCACATATGGATCCACTAGTGTTCATTGCATGTGTGTTCTTTCGACAAACCACATATGTATCCACTAGAGTAATTGCATGTGTGTTCTTTTCACAAACCACACATGGATCAAACAATTTCATTGCATGTGTGTTCTTTCCACAAACCACATATGGATCCACCAGTGTCATTGCATGTGTGTTCTTTTCCACAAACCACATGGATCGACCAATGGCATTGCATGTGTGCTGTTTTCACAAACCAACATGGATCAACCAATGACATTGCATGTGTGTTCTTTTCACAAACCACACATGGATCCACCATTGTTCACTGCATGTGTGTTCCGTCCACAAACCACTTATGGATCCACCAATGTCATTGCATGTGTGTTCTTTTCCACAAACCACATGGATCAACCAATGGCATTGCATGTGTGTTCTTTTCACAAACCATACATGGATCAACCAATGGCATTGCATGTGTGTTCTTTTCACAAACCATACATGGATCAACCAATGGCATTGCATGTGTGTTCTTTACAAAAACCACACATGGATCCACCAGAGTCATTGCATGTGTGTTCTTTCTACAAACCACATATGGATCAACCACTGTCATTGCATGTGTGTTCTTTTCACAAACCACATATGGATCAAGCAATGTCATTGCATGTGTGTTCTTTCCACAAACCACATATGGATCCACTAGAGTCATTGCATGTGTGTTCTTTTCACAAACCACATATGGACCCACTAGAGTCACTGCATGTGTGTTCTTATACTAAAACCAGCACTAGAGTCATTGCATGTGTGTTCTTTTCACAAACCACACATGGATCCACCAGAGTCATTGCATGTGTGTTCTTTCCACAAACCACACATGGATCCACCAGAGTAATTGCATGTGTGTTCTTTTCACAAACCACACATGGATCCACAAATGTCATTGCATGTGTGTTCTTTTCACAAACCACATATGCCATCAGAGTCATTGCACGTGTGTTCTTTTCACAAACCACACATGGATTAACCAATGGCATTGCATGTGTGTTCTTTTACCAACCCACATATGGATCAACCAGTGTCATTGCATGTGTGTTCCTGTCATGAACCACATATGGATCCACCAGTGTTTATTGCATGTGTGTTCTTTCCACTAACCACATATGTATCCACTAGAGTTATTGCATGCGTGTTCTTTTCACAAACCACACATGGATCATACAATGTCATTGGACGTGTGTTCTTTCCATAAACCACATATGGGTCCACCAATGTCATTGCATGTGTGTTCTTTTCCATAAACCACACATGGATCAACCAATGTCATTGCATGTGTGTTCTTTCCACAAACCACATATGGATCCACCAATGTCATTGCATGTGTGTTCTTTTCCACAAACCACATATGTATCCACTAGAGTCATTGCACGTGTGTTCCTGTCATGAACCACTTATAGATCCACCAGTGTTCATTGCAAGTGTGTGCTTTCCACAAACCACACATGGATCAACCAATGTTATTGCAGGTGTGTTATTGTCACAAACCACATATGGATCAACCAATGTGATTACATGTGTGTTCTTGTCATGAACCACATATGAATCCACCTGTGTTCATTGCATGTGTGTTCTTTCCACAAACCACATATGGATCTGCCAAAGTTCATTGCATGTATGTTCTTTTCACAAACCACATATGGACCCACTTGAGTCATTGCATGTGTGTTCTTATACGAAAACTAGCACTAGAGTCATTGCATTTGTGTTTGTTCACAAACCACACATGGATCCACCAGAGTCATTGCATGTGTGTTCTTTCCACAAACCACACATGGATCCACAAGAATAATTGCATGTGTGTTCTTTTCACAAACCACATATGGATACATTAGAGTCATTGCACGTGTGTTGTTTTCACAAACCACACAAGAATTAACCAATGGCATTGCACGTGTGTTCTTTTCCACAAACCACATATGTATCCACTAGAGTCATTGCATGTGTGTTCCTCGCATGAACCACATATGGATCCACCAGTGTTCATTGCATGTGTGTTCTTTCCACAAACCACATATGGATCCACTAGATTCATTGCATGTGTGTTCTTTTCACAAACCACATATGGATCCACCAATGTAATTGCATGTGTGTTCTTTCCATGAACCACATATGGATCCACCAATGTCATTGCATGTGTGCTATTTTCCACAAACCACACATGGATCAACCAATATCATTGCATGTGTGTTCTTTCCACAAACCACATATGGATCCACCAATGTCATTGCATGCGTTTTCTATTACACAAACAACATACGGATCCATAAGTGTTCATTGCATGTGTGTTCTTTCCACAAACCACATATGGATCCACTAGAGTCATTGCATGTGTGTTCTTTTCACAAACCACATATGGATCCACCAATGTCATTGCATGTGTGTTCTTTCCATGAACCACATATGGATCCACCAATGCCATTGCATGTGTGTTCTTTCCACTAACCACACATGGATCCACTAGAGTCATTGCATGCGTGTTCTTTTCACAAACCATGTATTTATCCACCAGAGTCATTGCATGTGTGTTCTTTTCCACAAACCACACATGGATCAACCAATGGCATTGCATGTGTGTTATTGTCACAAACCACATATGGATCAACCAATGGCATTGCATGTGTGTTCTTTTCACAAACCACATATGGATCCACAAGTGTTCATTGCATGTGTGTTCTTTCCACAAACAATATATGGATCCACTAGAGTCATTGCATGCGTGTTCTTTTCACAAACCACATATGGATCCAAAAATGTCATTGCATGTGTGTTCTTTCCATGAACCACATATGGATCCACCAATGTCATTGCATGTGTGTTCTTTCCAATAACCACACATGGATCCACTAGAGTCATTGTATGTGTGTTCTTTTCACAAACTACGTATGGATCCACCAGAGTCATTGCATGTGTGTTCTTTTCCACAAACCACATATGGATTAACCAATGGCATTGCATGTGTGTTCTTTTAACAACCCACATATGGATCAACCAGTGTCATTGCATGTGTGTTCCTATCATGAACCACATATGGATCCACCAGTGTTCATTGCATGTGTGTTCTTTCCACTAACCACAGATGTATCCACTAGAGTCATTGCATCTGTGTTCTTTTTACAAACCACACATGGATCAACCAATGCCATTGCATGTGTGTTCTTTTTACAATCCACACATGGATCAACCAATGTCATTGCATGTGTGTTCTTTCCACAAATCACATATGGATCCACCAATGTCATTGCATGTATGTTATTTCCATGAACCAAATATGGATCCACCAATGTCATTGCATGTGTGTTCTTTCCACTAACCACACATGGATCCACTAGATTCATTGCATGTGTGTTCTTTTCCACTAAGCACATATGTATCCACTAGAGTCATTGCATGTGTGTGATTTCCACAAACCACATATGGATCCACCAATGTCATTGCATGTGTGTTCGTTCCACAAACTACACATGGATCAACCAATATCATTGCATGTGTGTTATTTCCACAAACCACATATGGATCCACAAATGTCATTGCATGTGTGTTCTTTTCCACAAACCACATATGTATCCACTAGAGTCATTGCATGTGTGTTCCTCTCATGAACCACAGATGGATCCACCAGTGTTCATTGCATGTGTGTTCTTTCCACAAACCACATATGGATCCACTAGATTCATTGTATGTGTGGTCTTTTCACAAACCACATATGGATCCACCAATGTAATTGCATGTGTGTTCTTTCCATGAACCACATATGGATCCACCAATGTCATTGCATGTGTGCTATTTTCCACAAACAACATATGGATCCACAAGTGTTCATTGCATGTGTGTTCTTTCCACAAACCACATATGGATCCACTAGAGTCATTGCATGTGTGTTCTTTTCACAAACCACATATGGATCCACCAATGTCATTGCATGTGTGTTCTTTCCATGAACCACATTTGGAACCACCAATGTCATTACATGTGTGTTCTTTCCACTAACCACACATGGATCCACTAGAGTCATTGCATGCGTGTTCTTTTCACAAACCACGTATGGATCCACCAGAGTCATTGCATGTGTGTTCTTTTCCACAAACCATACATGGATCAACCAATGGCATTGCATGTGTGTTATTGTCACAAACCACATATGGATCAACCAATGGCATTGCATGTGTGTTCTTTTCACAAACCACATATGCATCCACAAGTGTTCATTGCATGTGTGTTCTTTCCACAAACCACATATGGATCCACTAGAGTCATTGCATGTGTGTTCTTTTCACAAACCACATATGGATCCACCAATGTCATTGCATGTGTGTTCTTTCAATGAACCACATATGGATCCACCAATGTCATTGCATGTGTGTTCTTTCCAATAACCACACATGGCTCCACTAGAGTCATTGCATGTGTGTTCTTTTCACAAACCATGTATGGATCCACCAGAGTCATTGCATGTGTGTTCTTTTCCAGAAACCACATATGGATTAACCAATGGCATTGCATGTGTGTTCTTTTAACAACCCACATATGGATCAACCAGTGTCATTGCATGTGTGTTCCTGTCATGAACCACATATGGATCCACTAGTGTTCATTGCATGTGTGTTCTTTCCACTAACCACATATGTATCCACTAGAGTCATTGCATGTGTGTTCTTTTTACAAACCACACATGGATCAACCAATGTTATTGCATGTGTGTTCTTTTTACAAACCACACATGGATCAACCAATGTCATTGCATGTGTGTTCTTTCCACAAACCACATATGGATCCACCAATGTCATTGCATGTGTGTTCTTTCCATGAACCACATATGGATCCACCAATATCATTGCATGTGTGTTCTTTCCACTAACCACACATGGATCCACTAGATTCATTGCATGTGTGTTCTTTTCCACTAACCACATATGTATCCACTAGAGTCATTGCATGTGTGTTCTTTCCACAAACCACACATGGATCCACCAGAGTCATTGCATGTGTGTTGTTACCACAAACCACACATGGATCCACCAGAGTCATTGCATGTGTGTTCTTTCCACAAACCACATATGGATCCACCAATGTCATTGCATGTGTGTTCTTTCCACAAACCACACATGGATCAACCAATGTCATTGCATGTGTGTTCTTTCCACAAACCACATATGGATCCACAAATGACATTGCATGTGTATTCTTTTCCACAAACCACATATGTATCCACTAGAGTCATTGCATGTGTGTTCCTGTCATGAACCACATATGGATCCACTAGTGTTCATTGCATGTGTGTTCTTTCCACAAACCACATATGGATCAACTAGATTCATTGCATGTGTGTTCTTTTCACAAACCACATATGGATCCACCAATGTAATTGCATGTGTGTTCTTTCCATGAACCACATATGGATCCACCAATGTCATTGCATGTGTGCTATTTTCCACAAACCACACATGGATCAACCAATATCATTGCATGTGTGTTCTTTCCACAAACCACATATGGATCCACGAATGTCATTGCATGTGTTTTCTTTTCCACAAACAACATACGGATCCACAAGTGTTCATTGCTTGTGTGTTCTTTCCACAAACCACATATGGATCCACTAGAGTCATTGGATGTGTGTTCTTTTCACAAACCACATATGGATCCACCAATGTCATCGCATGTGTGTTATTTCCATGAACCACATATGGATCCACCAATTTCATTGCATGTGTGTTCTTTCCACTAACCACACATGGATCCACTAGAGTCATTGCATGTGTGTTCTTTTCACAAACCACGTATGGATCCACCAGAGTCATTGCATGTGTGTTCTTTTCCACAAACCAGAGATGGATCAACCAATGGCATTGCATGTGTCTTATTGTCACAAACCACATATGGATCAACCAATGGCATTGCATGTGTGTTCTTTTCACAAACCACACATGGATCCACAAGTGTTCATTGCATGTGCGTTCTTTCCACAAACCACATATGGATCCACTAGAGTCATTGCATGTGTGTTCTTTTCCCAAACCACATATGGATCCACCAATGTCATCGCATGTGTGTTCTTTCCATGAACCACATATGGATCCACCAATGTCATTGCATGTGTGTTCTTTCCAATAACCACACATGGATCCACTAGAGTCATTGCATGTGTGTTCTTTTCACAAACCACGTATGGATCCACCAGAGTCATTGCATGTGTGTTCTTTTCCACAAACCACATATGGATTCACCAATGGCATTGCATGTGTGTTCTTTTAACAACGCACATATGGATGAACCAGTGTCATTGCATGTGTGTTCCTGTCATGAACCACATATGGATCCACTAGTGTTCATTGCATGTGTGTTCTTTCCTCTAACCACATATGTTTCCACCAGAGTCATTGCATGTGTGTTCTTTTTACAAACCACACATGGATCAACCAATGTCATTGCATGTGTGTTATTTTTACAAACCACACATGGACCAACCAATGTCATTGCATGTGTGTTATTTTTACAAACCACACATGGATCAACCAATGTCATTGCATGTGTGTTCTTTCCACAAACCACATGTGGATCCACCAATGTCATTGCATGTGTGTTCTTTCCATGAACCACATATGGATCCACCAATATCATTGCATGTGTTTTCTTTTCCACAAACAACATACGGATCCACAAGTGTTCATTGCATGTGTGTTCTTTCCACAAACCACATATGGATCTACTAGAGTCATTGGATGTGTGTTCTTTTCACAAACCACATATGGATCCACCAATGTCATTTCATGTGTGTTATTTCCATGAACCACATATGGATCCACCAATTTCATTGCATGTGTGTTCTTTCCACTAACCACACATGGATCCACTAGAGTCATTGCATGTGTGTTCTTTTCACAAACCACGTATGGATCCACCAGAGTCATTGCATGTGTGTTCTTTTCCACAAACCAGAGATGGATCAACCAATGGCATTGCATGTGTGTTATTGTCACAAACCACATATGGATCAACCAATGGCATTGCATGTGTGTTCTTTTCACAAACCACATATGGATCCACAAGTGTTCATTGCATGTGTGTTCTTTCCACAAACCACATATGGATCCACTAGAGTCATTGCATGTGTGTTCTTTTCACAAACCACATATGGATCCACCAATGTCATTGCATGTGTGTTCTTTCCATGAACCACATATGTATCCACCAATGTCATTGCATGTGTGTTCTTTCCAATAACCACACATGGATCCACTAGAGTCATTGCATGTGTGTTCTTTTCACAAACCACGTATGGATCCACCAGAGTCATTGCATGTGTGTTCTTTTCCACAAACCACATATGGATTAACCAATGGCATTGCATGTGTGTTCTTTTAACAACACACATATGGATCAACCAGTGTCATTGCATGTGTGTTCCTGTCATGAACCACATACGGATCCACTAGTGTTCATTGCATGTGTGTTCTTTCCTCTAACCACATATGTATCCACCAGAGTCATTGCATGTGTGTTCTTTTTACAAAACACACATGGATCAACCAATGTCATTGCATGTGTGTTATTTTTACAAACCACACATGGATCAACCAATGTCATTGCATGTGTGTTATTTTTACAAACCACACATGGATCAACCAATGTCATTGCATGTGTGTTCTTTCCACAAACCACATGTGGATCCACCAATGTCATTGCATGTGTGTTCTTTCCATGAACCACATATGGATCCACCAATATCATTGCATGTGTCTTATTTCCACTAACCACACATGGATCCACTAGATTCATTGCATGTGTGTTCTTTTACACTAACCACATATGTATCCACTAGAGTCATTGCATGTGTGTTCTTTCCACAAACCACACATGGATCCACTAGAGTCATTGCATGTGTGTTCTTTCCACAACCCACACATGGATCCACCAGAGTCATTGCATGTGTGTTCTTTCCACAAACCACATATGGATCCACCAATGTCATTGCATGTGTGTTCTTTCCACAAACCACACATGGATCAACCAATGTCATTGCATGTGTGTTCTTTCCACAAACCACATATGGATCCACCAATGTCATTGCATGTGTGTTCTTTTCCACAAACGACATATGTATCTACTAGAGTCATTGCATGTGTGTTCCTGTCATGAACCACATATGGATCCACCAGTGTTCATTGCATGTGTGTTCTTTCCACAAACCACATATGGATCCACTAGATTCATTTCATGTGTGTTCTTTTCACAAACCACATATGTATCGACCAATGTAATTGCATGTGTGTTCTTTCCATGAACCACATATGGATCCACCAGTGTCATTGCATTATGTTCTTTCCACTAACCACAAATGGATCCACTAGAGTCATGATACATTGCAAATGTATCTATAATTTTTGATGTTCCATGCTTAGTTTTATCCACTTTATTGTGTTTTGTTCCAACTTTGGATTACTTCTCATATGATTTCTTGGACTAACCTATTAACAAGAGCCACAGTGCAAGCTGCCTATTTTCTGCTGTTTTTGGTTCCAGGAAAGTCAGAAAATGAATATTCTCGAAATTGGACGGGACAAAAGCCAAAGTGCCTATTTTTCCGAAAGGGATCAAGAGCCAGAATACAAGACGGAGAGGGGCCAGGGCCACCACACCACTGGCTCCACGGCGGGCCTGGCGCCAGGTGGTGTGGTGGCTCCCGGCACCCCCTCGGCCTCTCCTTCCGCCTATAAGTTTCCCTCAGGACGAAAACCCTAAGGACCCGATCAAAAATCCAGGAAAGAGTCTATAGCCGCCGTCATCTCCATCCCTAGATCGGGAGGGATCTGAAGCTCTTCCAGGCACCCTGTCAGAGAGGGGAATTCACCCTAGAGGCCTTCTTCATCACCATGCAAGCCTCCGGTGTGATGCGTGAGTAGTTCATCCTTGGACTACGGATCCATGTAGTAGCTAGATGGCTGGTTTCTCCTCCTTTGTGCTTTCATGTTTAGATCTTGTGAGCTCCGTTCATGATCAAAATCATCTATTTGTAATCCATACATGTTGTGTTTACGGGGATCCGATGGATATTGAGATGCTATTTCAGATTGATTATTGATTCTATCATGTCTTTGTTATTTGAGATCTTGCATGCTTTCCGTTGTTAGTAGCTATCTTGGCCAAGTAGATGCTAGCAACTCCAAGAGTTAGTATTTATGCTCGATAGTGGGTTCATGCCTCTGGTAATCTGGGGAAGTGACAGAAATCTCTAAGGTACTAGATGTGCTGTTGCTACTAGGGAGAAAACAACGATCCTTTGTTCATAGAACAATTGTATTGTTTACTTTACACGCAATTCATAAAGCAATAATCTGTTGCTTGAAACTTAATACTGGAGGGGGTTCGGATGATAACCTGAAGGTGGATTATTAGCCATAGATGCAGTTGGATGGCGGTCTATGTATTATGTTGTAATGCCCAATCAAGTCTCATAGGAGTCAAGATGATTAGTATATGCATGTATTGGTTTCTTGGTGTTTGTCAATTGCCCCACTCTAATTTGTTTACCCAGAATGTTATATATCTAAGGAGAGCCACCTATAGTGAACTATGGATCCCGGTCCTTTACTTTACATACAATCTACAATCTTTTACTACTTTGTGTTTACTTTCTACAAACTTTTACTTCTTTCCATTCGATACGTTTAATCCTTTGTTTTCCGCAAAACACGGTGAGATTGACAACCTCATCGCAAGTTGGGGACAAAGTTTTGTGGTTGTGTTGTGCAGGTCTCCATGTTGCTACTAGCACCGTAGGCTCGCCAAAGCTTAAGCTCAGCTAGTAACACCTTTGGGGTGTTTCCTTGCTCCTACTGGTTCGATTAAACCTTGGTCTCATAACTGAGGGAAAACTTGCTGCTGTGCTCATCATACCTTCCTCTTGGGGTTCCCAACGAGCTCTACATCAACCACGAGCCAGCAAAGATTTTTCTGGCGCTGTTGCCGGGGAGTCAAGGACATCTTCAGAAGGATTGAACTATTCTTCAAGGAACCTATTGGATTCAGCTGCTAGAGGTACCTTTATGACCATCACTTTGGGTCCTGCAACAAAACTTTTGGACAATATGATGGTTAATTATTCTGAATGGCATACTGAGAGAGCTCCACAAGGTAAGAAGGTAAATTCTGTTGAAGAAACCTCCTCCTTGAGTGATAAGATTGATATTATTATGTCCATGCTTGTTAATGGGAAAGCCCATATTGATCCAAATAATGTTCCTTTAGCCTCTTTGGTTGCTCAAGAAGAGAAAGTTAATGTGAACTTCATAAGAAATAATAATTTTGGCAACAATGCTTATGGTAATAATGCTTATAGAAACAATTTTGGTAACAACAATTATAAGCCATATCCTCCCAACAATGGTAATGCTTATGGAAATTCTTACAACAATAATAAGAGTGCTCCCTCTGAACTTGAAGTTATGCTTAAAGAGTTTATTAGTAAACAAACTGCTTTCAATAAAACTATTGAGGAAAAACTCTCTAATGCTGAAAGAAATATAGCATCTTTGGCTGAAGCTCAATATTCTTTGAATAAAATGGCTGCTAAACCTGAAACTAATGACAATCCCTTTGCAACTACTAATGCCATACAAGTAAGAATTGATGAAAATGTTAGACTATTAGCTGAATTACATGCTAAGTGGGAAAGAGAAGATGAAATTTCTAGAAACATTAGTGTTTCTACTATCACCACCACTAGTGTTGAGGCTAGTAATAGTGCTACTACTTTAGATGATAAAGTTGATTTTGATCTTGATGGTTGCAACATCTCTGAAGTTATTAAGTTCCTACAAAAGCTTGCTAAAAGTCCTAATGCTAGTGCTATGAACATGGCTTTTACAAAACACATTACTGATGCTCTCATAAAGATTAAAGAAGAAAAGATGAAACATAAAGCTTCTATTCCTATAAAGCAAGAAGATGGTTGGGAAACCATCATTTATATGAAAGTGAATGACTTTGATTTCAAAACATTGTGTGATCTTGATAGTAGTGTTTCTATTATGCCTAGAAGGATTTATGATATGCTTGATTTGCCTCCTCTTGAAGATTGCTATTTGAATGTCCCACTTGATGCTAATGCTAAAAAGAAACTCATGGGGAGTCTTAATGATGTTCTTATTATGGTTAATGATTCCTATGTCCCTGTTGATTTCTATGTTTTGGATGTTGAATACAATGCTTCTTGTCCTATTACTTTGGGAAGACCTTTTCTTAGAACTGTTGGTGCCATCATTGATATGAAAGAAGACACCATTAAATATCAACTCCCACTCAAGAAAGGTATAGAAAACTTCCCTAAAAAGAGAGAAAAGATTTCTTTTGCTTCTCCTATGAAAACAAAATTTGGTCTTAATGCTTCTTCATTTGAGAACACTTGATTCTTTCTTTGCTTCTTATGCCTAACTTAAAGGCGTTAAAGAAAAGTACTTGTTGGGAGATAACTCAAGAGTTTTAGATGAGTCTTGGAAGTTATTACCTATGTAATAACCTCTCCTTATCCTTTTTATTTGCTTTTTGTGCCAAGAGTAACCTCTAATGAGAGTGAAGTAATGATTGGGAAAGTTGCTGTCCTGAAACAGATTTCTGTGCTTCACCGTAAACATTCCCGAGAGAGCTCTGTACGTTGGATTGAGCTGTAATTGTTTGTTCTTCTTCCCCAGGTTGTTATATAACTTTCGTTAGTTCAACACTTTTTTATTTGAGCAACATAAGGTCTTCTAAAAAAATCGTCTTTACCTGCTGGTCTGTTTTGACAGATTTCTGCCATTTTCTGCATTTGCTTCTTGTTGGTTCCTTCTTGAGTTCTTTTGGGGAATTGAGATTTTTGAGGGAATTGCTACAGTAGCTAGTGTTCTAATGGAAGTTTATTTGGTGTTATAACTGAACCTTAAGACTTATTTATCTTAAGTGCACTAATGTTGCTAATGAGATTGTGTGAAGTTTTGTATGAAGGAAAAATTTCAGGTGTATGGAAGGAATGAGTAATGAGATGAAGGATGGACTAAAGCTCAAGCTTGAGGATGCCACGCGTGTCACCCCAAGAAATATCCAAGAAGTACAAGCGTCAAAGTTTGGGGATGCCCAAGGCATCCCCTTCTTCATCAATAAAAATTCTAGGTTTCTTCCAAACACTTCATTTTTATTGTTTCATGCACAGTTGTGTTTTTCTTGGAGCGTCTTCTCGTTCATTTTTGTTTTGGTTTTTAGTTTTCTTGGTTTACTTAGTTTTCTGAATAAATTGGTTGGACCCCCTCTTTCACACTTTGGTTTGCATTTAGTTTGGTTTGGTTTGGTTTGGAAAAGAGTAGGAAAGTTCATACTTATGTGGTAAAAAGAGCTCGTTTTTGACTGTGGCCTATGCTTTGTCATGCCATGCTTGATATTGTTTTGGCTTTATGCTTAGTATTCTTTGCTGTAGCATGACTTGTTATAAACAATTGAGATTGCTTAATGTGCCTTGGATGAATCATGCGTTGTTTTAGCATATTAAAGCATAATATAGTGGTATTCTCCTTTGATGCTTTATTTGGGTTAACTTGGCACATGCTCACACCATGTTATGACCATCTCAAGTCACCATAGCCTTTATTATCCTTTAGTTTTCAACTTGTAGTATCACTTTATGCTTTGATCAATGATTTTTTATCGCTCTGCATGATTATGGCCATTATTGCTCTCTTAGTTTGTCGCTCCCAGTCTTTTGCTAGCCTCCACCACCAAGTATGAGTTCCACTCATGCATCCAACTCCCTAAACCAAGTTATTCCAAAGAGTCCACCATACCTACCTACTAGCTTATGCTATTCCAAGTATATTCATGCTTTTGTTTACCTTCCACTTGTTATGAGAAAACTAGTGATTAAAGCTCTCACGAACTTGATGGCACACTTTACTTTACTTGCCCTTAATAAACTTGAACCATTGTGTCTTCTATGTTGTATATGCTTGCACTTATTTGTTGGGAATTAGCAGAACCATGCTTTCATGGGGAACGCTTTCAACATTGCACTTGGTACTTGTACCTAGTTGATATCATGCTCTTTTGTATATGGATGTCGTCGGTGTGAAATGAAAGGGGAGCTTGTAAGTCCATGGAGTTATGTATATGTGTTAGAGAAATGCCTGGGCCGCTGGTCTAATCCATGCTGACATGGTGGATACCTGCAGGGTAACCATAATGAGGTATCTATGAAGCATTCTTCTTATAAAAAAAGAGTCCTATATTGAGAAAAAAAAGAGAAAAAAAGAGATACTATGAAAAGAGGAAAGAGAGAAAAAAGCACCATATTCCCATGGTAAATAAGAAGAATGCTGAGATGCTTGTTGTCTGCTTGCCTTGTCATTTTGATATGGGGATTCTTCCGTATCATCAGGCAAGGGGTACCCCATTGGCGATTCTCAATGATACACATGTACTTACAATGACAAGAGCTTACCGGTGACTAAACTTGAGTAGCATGAGGAGCGGCCCTCGTATACAAGGGACATGAGATTTCTGACTTATACTTCGTCAAGCATGTACACCATAGTTTGTTCACTTTAACCTTAATCACTTCTAGATGCTTATGATAGGGGCAATGAGGGCTGAAAGCTTTAAGTATCATAATTTTTGTAAGCTCTTTATGAGACTTGAATCCCTACTTCCTTTTTACAAAAGGCCTTTCTTCCACCATTATATTGAGTCTCCACCTTCTATCTTTATGCACCTACTTTGAGAGCATAGTGGCCATTCTTAGTTCTATGTGCATTGTCCCAAGACTAGTTGATTGATGCATAACTTGTTATTGCTTGTTTGAAACTATTGTATCTAGTACCTCTTATGAACTTTGAAGGTGTCCTATGCATTTATATTTGCTATTCTCTGAGGGACAAACTGAATACTATTATGCTATGTTTTCTTTATGTGAAACAAACAAACGTCTTGCAAAGCATTGTTATTCATGAATCTTTTGTTTGTGCCTTTTCATGTTGCATCATAGTTTCTTTGCTTATTGCTAGAACTTTCTCTTTCATGTTATGATTGAAGTACTATGATCCTAGCTTTGAATGTTTTGCAAATACTTTGATCAAGTCTTTGATGGTGCATGTCACCTCAAAAATTATTTCTTTTTATCACTTACCTACCCGAGGACGAGCAGGAGTTAAGCTTGGGGATGTTGATACATTGCAAATGTATCCATAATTTTTGATGTTCCATGCTTAGTTTTATCCACTTTCTTGTGTTTTGTTCCAACTTTGGAGTACTTTTCATATGATTTCTTGGACTAACCTATTAACAAGAGCCACGGTCTTGACTGCTGTTTTTGGCTGTTTTTGGTTCTAGGAAAGTCAGAAAATGAATATTCTCGGAATTGGACGGGACAAAAGCCAAAGTGCCTATTTTTCCGGAAGGGATCAAGTGCCAGAATACGAGACGGAGAGGGGCCAGGGGCCGGCCACACCACCTGGCCGCGCGGCCAGGCCAGACCCGCGCCAGGGGGTGGTGTGGTGGCTCCTGGCACCCCCTCTGCGTCTCCTTCCGCCTATAAGTTGCCCTCGGGACGAAAACCCTAAGGACCCAATCAAAAATCCACGAAAGAGTTTGTAGCCGCCGTCATCTCCATCCCTAGATCAGGAGGGATCTGAAGCTCTTCCCGGCACCCTGCCGGAGAGGGGAATTCACCCTAGAGGCCTTCTTCATCACCATGCAAGCCTCTGGTGTGATGCGTGAGTAGTTCATCCTTGGACTACGGATCCATGTAGTAGCTAGATGGCTGGTTTCTCCTCCTTTGTGCTTTCATGTTTAGATCTTGTGAGCTCCATTCATGATCAAGATCATCTATTTGTAATCCATACATGTTGTGTTTGCGGGGATCCGATGGATATTGAGATGCTATTTCAGATTGATTATTGATTCTATCATGTCTTTGTTATTTGAGATCTTGCATGCTTTCCGTTGTTAGTAGCTATCTTGGCCAAGTAGATGCTAGCAACTCCAAGAGTTGGTATTTATGCTCGATAGTGGGTTCATGCCTCTGGTAATCTGGGGAAGTGACAGAAATCTCTAAGGTACTAGATGTGCTATTGCTACTAGGGAGAAAACAACGATCCTTTGTTCATAGAACAATTGTATTGTTTACTTTACACACAATTCGTAAAGCAATAATCTGTTGCTTGCAACTTAATACTGGAGGGGGTTCGGATGATAACCTGAAGGTGGATTATTAGCCATAGATGCAGTTGGATGGCGGTCTATGTATTATGTTGTAATGCCCAATCAAGTCTCATAGGAGTCAAGATGATTAGTATATGCATGTATTGGTTTCTTGGTGTTTATCAATTGCCCCGCTGTAATTTGTTTACCCAACATGTTATTTATCTAAGGAGCCACCTCTAGTGAACTATGGATCCCGGTCCTTTACTTTACATACAATCTACAATCTTTTACTGCTTTGTGTTTACTTTCTGCAAACTTTTACTTCTTTACATTCGATACGTTTAATCCTTTGTTTTCCGCAAAACACGGTGAGATTGACAACCTCATCGCAAGTTGGGGACAAAGTTCTGTGGTTGTGTTGTGCAGGTCTCCATGTTGCTACTAGCACCGGTAGTGCGCGCTGTCAAAGCTCAACTAGTAACACCTTTGGGGTGTTTGCTTGCTCCTACTGGTTCGATTAATCCTTGGTCTCATAACTGAGGGAAAACTTGCTGCTGTGCTCATCATACCTTCCTCTCGGGGTTCCCAACGAGCTCTACATCAACCACGAGCTAGCAAGTCATTGCATGTGTGTTCTTTTAACAACCCACATATGGATCAACCAGTGTCATTGCATGTGTGTTCCTGTCATGAACCACATATGGATCCACCAGTGTTCATTGCATGTGTGTTCTTTGCTACAAACCACATATGTATCCACTAGAGTCATTGCATGTGTGTTCTTTTCACAAACCACACATGGATCAACCAATGTCATTGCATGTGTGTTCTTTCCACAAACCACATATGGATCAACCAATGGCATTGCATGTGTGTTCTTTTCACAAACCACATATGTATCCACAAGTGTTCATTGCATGTGTGTTCTTTCCACAAACCACATATGGATCCACAATTGTCATTGCATGTGTGTTATTTGCATGAACCACATATGGATCAACCAATGTCATTGCATGTGTGTTCTTTCAACAAACCACATATGGATCAACCAATGGCATTGCATGTGTGTTCTTTTCACAAACCACATATGGATCCACAAGTGTTCATTGCATGTGTGTTCTTTCCACAAACCACATATGGATCCACTAGAGTCATTGCATGTGTGTTATTTTCACAAACCACATATGGATCCACCAATGTCATTGCATGTGTGTTCTTTCCATGAACCACATATGGATCCAACAATGTCATTGCATGTGTGTTTTTTCCATGAACCACATATGGATCCACCAATGTCATTGCATGTGTGCTCTTTCCACTAACCACGTATGGATCCACCAGAGTCATTGCATGTGTGTTCTTTTCACAAACCACATATGGATCCAGCAGAGTCATTGCATGTGTGTTCTTTTCCACAAACCACATATGGATCCACCAGTGTTAATTGCATGCGTGTTCTTTCTACAAACCACATATGGATCCACTAGAGTCATTGCATGTGTGTTCTTTTCACAAACCACATATGGATCCACCAGTGTTCATTGCATGTGTGTTTCCACAAACCACATATGGATCCACTAGAGTCATTGCATATGTGTTCTTTTCACAAACCACATATGGATCGACCAATGTCATTGCATGTGTGTTCTTTCCAGGAACCACATATGGATCCACCAATGTCATTGCATGTGTGCTCTTTCGACTAACCACACATGGATCCACTAGAGTCATTGCATGTGTGTTCTTTTCACAAACCACATATGGATCCACCAGAGTCATTGCATGTGTGTTCTTCTCCACAAACCACATATGGATCTACCAGTGTTCATTGCATGTGTGTTATTTCTACAAACCACATATGGATCCACTAGAGTCATTGCATGTGTGTTCTTTTCACAAACCACATATGGACCCACTTGAGTCATTGCATGTGTGTTCTTTCCACAAACCACACATGGATTAACCAATGGCATTGCATGTGTGTTCCTGTCATGAACCACATATGGATCCACCAGTGTTCATTGCATGTGTGTTCCTGTCATAAACCACATATGGACCCACCAGTGTTCATTGCATGTGTGTTCTTTCCACAAACCACATATGGATCCACTAGAGTCATTGCATGTGTGTTCTTTTCACAAACCACATATGGATGCACCAATGTCATTGCATGTGTGTTCTTTTTACAAACCACATTTGGATCCACCAAAATCATTGCATGCGTGTTCTTTCAACTAACCACACATGGATCCACTAGAGTCATTGCATGTGTGTTCTTTTCCACTAACCACATATGTATCCACTAGAGTCATTGCATGTGTGTTCTTTCCATAAACCGCACATGGATCCACTAGAGTCATTGCGTGTGTGTTCTTTACACAAGCCACACATGGATCCACCAGAGTCATTGCATGTGTGTTCTTTCCACAAACCACATATGGATCCACCAATGTCATTGCTTGTGTGTTATTTCCACAAACCACACATGGATCAACCAATGTCATTGCATGTGTGTTCTTTCCACAAACCACATATGGATCCAATAATGTCATTGCATGTGTGTTCATTTCCACAAACCACATATGTATCCACTAGAGTCATTGCATGTGTGTTCCTGTCATGAACCACATATGGATCCACTAGTGTTCATTGCATGTGTGTTCTTTCCACAAACCACATATGGATCCACTAGATTCATTGCATGTGTGTTCTTTTCACAAACTACATATGGATCCACCAATGTCATTGCATGTGTGTTCTTTTCATGAACCACATATGGATCCACCAATGTCATTGCATGTGTGTTCTTTCCACTAACCACATATGGATCCACTAGAGTCATTGCACGTGTGTTCTTTTAACAACCCACATATGGATCAACCAGTGTCATTGCATGTGTGTTCCTGTCATGAACCACATATGGATCCACCAGTGTTAATTGCATGTGTGTTCTTTTCCACAAACCACATATGTATCTGTTGGGACCGCAACATAGAAACCAAAAAAATTCCTACGGTGTGAACTACACGCCAAGATCTATATACTAGGTACAGAGCAACGGGTGGACATACATCCATGGAGAACTTACCCTCGAAGACAACGAGCTTTGTTAACTAGTAGGAACTCGTGGTTGATGTAGTCGTACACTTGCCGATCTCAAGATCGTGAGGAAGTCCGAGCGCCGCAACTCAGTAGCGCATCCACACTCGCACACACGTTCAAGCCACCGGACAACCTCCACCTCCCCGCTCCAGCGATCCAGCGGAAGCAGCAACTCCTTCCAGACGAAATGCCACCGGGAACATGTATCTCGCTAATCCGATACCATGGGGGAATAATTCTAGATGGGGAGAGAGATCCTTCACAAGGAGGTGTGTGGATGAAGGAGGGGATGGGTGGCCTTTTATAGGAGGAGGGGGGTGCCCCCTCTCTCCATGGCCGGTGCATGGGGGGTGACCCCTCACCTCCCCCATTCATGTGGTGGTAACTCCTCCACATTAAAATGCCTCTTCACATTCCCTTTTAAAGTCTCCACTTTAAATGCATTAAGTTTCTCCAAATTTAATGCTCTCTCATTTAATAAAACTCTTTTATTAAATTTATTCAGAATTTTGTTAATTACTTTAATTAACAAACATTCACATATAGCCCCTTGCAATATTTCAATATCACATGCAGAAACACCTTCTGCAATTTCACCCGAAACAATTTCCGGTTTCTATTGAAACAATTCCTGCGCTTTGCAATTCTTTCGTCTGAAACATATGTGCTCCAAAATGGTGTCCGGTAACTCTTAAGTGTGCCACCCTACGGTTCGTGAATAATGCAGACATGATCGAGACCCTTCTTCGATCAATAATCAGCAGCGGGACCTGGAGATCCGTACTGACTCCTACACATTCAACGATGACTCCTGTGATCGTGAGAACCTTTAACGCTTGTAACTAAATCCCTTTGTCTCTCGATATATTACATGTCCGAGATTTGATCATCGATATCTCCATACCTAGTTTGATCTCGTTACCGACATGCACTCTTTTCTCGTTCCCGTGATATAACATTCTAGTGATCACATCACTTGCTTGCAAGCTATTCTAATGTGATATCACCGAGAGGGTGCAGAGTATATCTATCCGTCATCTAGATTGACAAATTCCACTCTTGATCCATGAGCCTCAACATAACACCTTCGTAGCACTGAACCCATCTTTATAGTCACCCTGTTACGGTGTGACGTTTGATGTTATCAAGATACTCTTCCGGTGTTAGCAATTAACATGATCTCATGGTCTAAGGATAAAGATTACTTCGTATGATGTTATAGCAATATAAACACAATGACTTGATCGTAATGCTATACTTCGGATGAATGTTCATCACATCATTCCACCAATGGTGTGACCTTGTTATTAACAACATCCAATGTCCATGATCAGGAAACCTTGATCATCTTGTTAATCAACAAGCTAGTCTATAACAGAGGCATGACTAGGAACCCTTTTTGTTTATTAAACACACATGTATTGATGTTTCCTATCAATACAATTATAGCATGTAAAATAAACATCTATCATATACAAGGAATACATAATAACAACTTTATTATTGCCTCTCAGGGCATATTTCCTTCAGTCTCACACTTGCACTAGAGACAATAATCTAGTTCACATAGTGATAAATCTAACACCCATGGAGTTCTGGTGTTGATCATGTTTTGCCCTAGGGAGTACTTTAGTCAACGGATCTGCTACATTCAGGTCCGTGTGCACTTTACAAATCTTTATATCTCCATCCTTGACATGTTCGCGGATAGAGTGAAACCGGCGTTTAATATGCTTGGAATTCTTGTGAGACCTTGGTTCCTTGGCGTTGGCTATGGATCCATTGTTGTCACAATAGATCACCATCGGGTCCAACGCACTGGGAACCACACCCTGTTCCGTAATGAACTCTTTCATCCAAACTGTTTCCTGCACCGCTTCTGAAGCAGCAACATATTCCGCCTCCGTTGTTGATCCAGCCACCACAGGTTGTTTGGAGCTCCTCCAACTAACTGCTGCTCCATTCAAGAGAAATACGTATCTGGATTGAGACTTAGAGTCATCCGGATCAGTGTCAAAGATAGCATCAACATAACACTTAGCGACTAGCTCTTCTTCACCTCCGTATACAAGAAACATATCCTTAGTTCTTCTGAAGTACTTCAGGATATTCTTGACCGCTATCCAGTGTTCCGAACCTGGATCAGATTGGTACCTACTAGTCAAACTAATAGCATGTGCCACATCCGGTCTTATACATAACATGACATACATTTTAGAGCCTATGGCTGAGGCATAGGGGATCTTATCAATTATCTCTCTTTCTTCTGCCGTAGCCGGACTTTGAGTCTTACTCAATGTCTTGCCTTGCAACATAGGTAAGAACCCCTTCTTACTTCTGTCCATATTAAACTTCTTTAATATCTTTTCAAGGTATGTACTCTGCGATAGCCCAATTAGGCGTCTTGATCTATCTCTATAGATTTTAATGCCTAATATATATGAAGCTTCACCAAGGTCTTTCATCGAAAATTTGCTATTTATTTAACTTTTAATAATGTTTAAAAGATCTAAATCATTTCCATTCAATAATATGTCATCCACATATAATATCAGAAATGCCCTATTGCTCCCACTCACTTTCTTGTAAATACAAGCCTCTCCATAAGTTTGGACAAATCCAAACTCTTTGATCACCTCATCAAAGCGGAGATTCCAACTTCGTGATGCTTGCTTCAGTCCATTGATGGATCGCTGAAGTGTGCACACCTTATTAGCATCCTTAGGATCGACAAAACCCTTAGGTTTTATCATATACAACTCTTCTTCAATCTTACCATTAAGGAACGCAGTTTTGACATCCATCTGCCATATTTCATAATCGAAATATGCAGCAATTGCTAACATAATCCTAACCGACTTAAGCATCACTACGGGAGAGAATGTCTCATCGTAGTTAACTCCTTGAATTT
The DNA here is from genome assembly GCA_023614405.1 of Avena insularis. Classification (NCBI taxonomy): domain Eukaryota; kingdom Viridiplantae; phylum Streptophyta; class Magnoliopsida; order Poales; family Poaceae; genus Avena; species Avena insularis. Next base: position 142,819,584 of record CM042690.1, on the reverse strand, counting down.
GTCGAAACCCCTTTGCGACAAGTCGAGCCTTATAGATGGTCACATTACCACCAGCATCAGTTTTTCTTTTGAAAATCCATTTATTCTCAACGGCCTTTCGGTCGTGAGGTAAGTCCACCAAGTTCCAAACTTGGTTCTCGTACATGGATTCCATCTCGGATTTCATGGCTTCTAGCCATTTGTTGGAATCCGGGCTCATCATCGCTTCTTCATATGTCACAGGGTCATCCATTTCATCAATCATGAAATTCATAACAGGATTGTCGAATGCAGTCAGGAGCTGCACGTGTCACGCTGACTGCGAGGTTCTAGTGTCCTCTTCGAGTTTCATGATCAATATCATTAGCTCTCTCTTCATTAGGTGAAGTCAACTCTGAAACAACTTCCGATGCTGCGCTACTCACCATTTCATGAAGAGAAGGTTCAATAACCTCTTCGAGTTCTACCTTTCGACTACTCACACCTTTCGCGAGAAACTCCTTCTCAAGAAAGGATCCATTCTGGCAACAAAGACCTTGCCCTCGGATCTGATAGGTATACCCAATCGTTTCCTTAGGGTATCCTATGAAGACGCATTTTTCCGCTTTGGGTTTGAGTTTATCCGGTTGAAGTTTCTTCACATAAACATCGCATCCCCAAACTTTAAGAAATGACAGCTTAGGTTTGTTTCCAAACCATAATTCATACGGTGTCTTTTCAACGGATTTAGATGGTGCCCTATTTAAAGTGAATGTAGCGGTTTCCAGTGCATAACCCCAAAATGACAGTGGCAAGTCAGTCAGAGACATCATAGATCGAACCATATCTAATAAAGTACGATTACGACATTTTGACACACCATTACGTTGTGGTGTTCCAGCAGGCGTGAGTTGTGAAACTATTCCACACTCTTTCATGTGTGTGCTAAACTCGTAACTTAGATACTCTCCTCCACGGTCGGACCGCAGAAATTTGATCTTTCTGTTATGATGATTTTCCACTTCATTCTAAAATTCTTTGAACTTTTCAAAGGTTTCAGACTTATGTTTCATCAAATAGATATACCCGTATCTACTCAAATCATCCGTGAAAGTAACAAAATAACGATCTCCATATCGCGCCGACACACTCATTGGTCCACACACATCAGTATGTATGATTTCCAATAGATCTGTCGCCCGTTCCATTGAACCAGAAAACGGCGTTCTAGTCATCTTGCCCATAAGGCATGGCTCACATGTATCAAATGATTCAAAATCAAGTGATTCCAAAAGTCCATCAGAATGGAGTTTCTTCATGCGTTTAACGCCAATATGACCTAGACGGCAGTGCCACATATATGTAGATATATCATTATCAAGTTTAATCCTTTTAGCATCAACATTATGAATATGCGTAATACTACTATCGAGATCCAACAGAAATAAACCATTCAACATAGGTGCATGACCATAAAAGATATTATTCATATAAATCGAACAACCATTATTTTCAGACTTAAATGAATAACCACTTTGCATCAAACACGATCCGGATACAATGTTCATGCTCAGTGCAGGCACCAAATAACAATTATTTAGGTTTATAACTAATCCCGATGGCATATGGAGAGGCAGCGTTCTGACGGCGATCACATCAACTCTTGATCCATTGCCGACCCGCATCGAGACCTCATCCCTTGCTAGTTGTCGCTTGTTCCGCAGCCCCTGAACCGAGTTACATATATTAGCAACCGATCCCGTATCAAATACCCAGGTGCTACTGCGAGTACTAGTCAAGTACACATCAATAACATGTATATCACATATACCTTTGTTTGCCTTGCCGGACTTCTTGTCCGCCAAATACTTGGGGCAGTTGTGCTTCCAATGGCCAGTCCCCTTGCAATAGTAGCTATGAGGTCCCCAACCTTTAATAAGATTGAGCCCCCTGTGTTTACAATGCTAGTCCCTGGATCAATAGCTAGCATCCACAGTTTAGATCTAATATCAAGAAACAAAGGTCATAATACAACTTTATAACCAGGAATAAAATAATTTTATTACATCAAAAATAGCTCATTGGCTGTTTAAATTACATTGCAGCGGAATAACTATGTAAGGTCCACAACCTTTAATAAGATTGATCCCCCTGTGTTTACAATGCTAGTCCCTGGATCAATAGCTAGCATCCACAGTTCAGATGTAATATCAAGAAACAAAGGTCATAATACAACTTTATAACCAGGAAGAACTTAATTTTTATTACATCAAACATAGCTCATATGGCTATTACATTACATTGCAGCGGAATATCTATAGTCATGGGTCCTTCATCTTCAAAGTGCCACAGGCAGATGTTGGTTGTAGACTTTGTAATCCTAATCAATCAATCTTCACTAAAATCAATCAAACCTGCAACATTACAAGTTACAGCCACAAGGGTCAATACATTTGAATTGTATTGGCAAGTGATACTTTGGTAGTATAGTGGAGTCTATCATCTATACGCATTTTGGCTAAGTGGAGTTGAGGCTTGCATTGCTCAAAATAGATTTTCCCTATCATTTTGAAAACACTAAGTTTTATTTGGCAAAAACCACCAAGGCATCTACCAATCAAGACTGAAGATCGTCTCAAGGCATCTACCAATCAAAGACTGAAGATTTTCTTGGCAAAAACAATTTTACCAATCTAAGATTTTGAGATCCTTGTACCAAGCCATCTCTCCATCAAAGATTGAAGAATTTCACACAACCCTTGTTCACCCACAAGTTTTAATTTAGAAATTGGAGTGATGAGATTCTTGATTGCTTCCATGTCTTGATGCTCAAATTGTCCTTTTCCAGGGACATGGCTAAGTACTTAGATTTTACACTCTGCAGAGGTGGTGCACTTTACCCACAAGACTTGGTTTCCCAAGACAAAATCTTTCAGAAGCTTTCCCTTAGACCAACATGGACGCGCTCCAACCTATCAAACACTACCACCAACTGTCCATATGGCTAAGTTCTTGCAACCTATATGATCATGGCAGAGCCCATATTGCCAAGTGGTTGCACTTGAAGCTTCTCAACATTTGACATCTCAAATCTCTTTGTTTCCTGGGTGGCCATCCACAAGTGAGATACACTAAGGTAAACCATAAAAATGGGCCTTGTGAACCACTCAACCAAAAACCACCAAGCAAGTCCCATTCCACCCAGGAGATTCATTAACTTTGTTGTTTTATTAAACAAAACATAAGTCCTTAGACTTAGAATATTTTTCCATAGTGTGAATATATATCCCACCTAGGTTTTCTATTAGCTAGGCTAAGCTTGATAGTAATAGGATTCTTAACTTAGGAAAATCCTTCTAAGGATTCATTCTACTAGTTTTCCTATAGCAAGGTCTATACTTAGCAAAATAAAAACCATGCAAGTTTTACTTGGCAAAAACACTAATGCATATTGAAAATAATGGGATAGATAGTATGAAGTATCACTTGCCTTTTTGGTAGAGGGTATAGGTTTACTCCTTGATCTTGCTAGTCTCACTCTTCTCTAACTTCACTACAAGTCAATCAAGCAAACACAAACTCAATCCACCAATCAAGCAAAACAACACACATAAAATAACAAAGTCAAGGCAATGCATGCAAGCATGCAAAGGATGGTTCTATTGTAAGGATGGTCTTCACTAGGCTTCTAACTTTGTAAGTTCCAATTTGGTCATTTACCAAAATGGCAAAGTCATTTGCAAAGAGGGTCTTTATTAGATTCCTAAACTTTGTAAGATCCAAAATGGCCATTTACCAAAGTGACAAAGTTAAAGTAATGCATGCAAGCATGCCAAGCTTTGTTTTGTTTGAAAAAGTGGTTCCTAGTGGGTCATAGACATTTGGGCACACCTATTGGTCATTTTCTAAAGTGGCTAAGTCATTTGCAAAAGGTTTCACTATAAAACCATTTTCAAAACAAAGTGCCATTCTATGTGGTGTAGAAATATTTTTACTAAGGCACTAACCTATAGGGTTCACCAAATGAGTTGCTATTGCAAAACTTGGTGTTTGGGTCAGTAGGTTTGGTCTAAACCAATTCTCCAAGGTTTTTCTTTCCAAAAACATTTTCATAAACAAAACAATAGTTTTGTTTGGCTAGAAATGGACTAAACTAATTAATCCATTCTAAACCTTTCCAAAATCATTTTCCAAAACATAGGTTGGTTCCTAGGGTCAGTAAGGTCACAACAAACCAATTTGCAAAGGTTTTAACCTTAAAATCATTTTTAAACAATTTTTCTAATGTTAGCAAGCACACAAAAGAATCTGCAAAATCAAACAAGCTAACAGATACTATTTGCTAAACTAAGGGCAGGGTTGGTTAGAGCTTGTTCTCCTGAATCCAACGACATAAAATTTGAAATTTTTGGACGTGTGGATCCAAAGATACAAGGGTTTGAAGTTTGCAAAAGTTTCTGTTTTCTAATTCTGTTTTAAAACAGAACCTGGCCACGTGGCATGATATCATTGGTCGATACCGGTTCGGCCGGATCGTGGCTGTGGAGCGTTAGATCTATTTAGATCGTGCGGTGCAGAGAGCGTACCCATTCGCGTTTAAGTGGTTCTGTCTAGTGCGTACGATCCAGATCCAACGCTCGCCATCGACAAGAGCCGCGGCGGGCGCCGTGGCAGGCGGGCAAGTGAGCGTCGGGTCGACGACGGAGGCGACGCCTTCGGAGGTGAGGGAGAAGGAGGTTGCTCACCGGGCTCGCAAGAACGTGGGAAGCTCGAGGTAGTGTCTTCTTATCGCGGGCGTCTTGGAGTGAGCTTGATTGCTCGCGGAGTTAGGGCTGGCGTCCGGACGGCTGGCCCACCGGACGAAGGCGAGGCGGTCGTGCAAAGCAAAATAAGTACACTGTTAGACGCGGAATGATCTGGGGGTGATGTGAGCATCAATAGGAGGTGCTGGGGCGGTCGGAGTTCACCTGGAAAGTCCGTCAGAGAAACGGCAGACGGCGGCGGCGAGTCGAGCTTGTTGAAGACGGTGTTCTGGGTCACGCGCGGGCGAACCAGGAGTACTAGGAGATGCGTGAGGTCTAGAGGAGTCCACTTGCGTGAAGTAGATGCAGAGGGGTGGTCGGAGTTGGCCGGAATCGGTGAGGGAAGTCGTCGGAGACCGAGGGAGTGTAGGGCAAAATTTGCTCGGCCTGGGGGCAGAGGGGGTGCAGCGTTTAGGGGAAAGGGAGGAGGAGGAGCGGGCGGTTAAATGGGCATTGTCACGGCAAGGTTTAATGGGGGGATTAACGCGGATTGATGGAGATCTCAACGGGCAGAAACGGCCGCGCGGTGAGGGGGAGAAGGAGTCGCGCGGGGAAGAAGAAGGAGGTGGCGGTGGGGTCCTCTGGTCAGTGGGAAAGGGGAAGGGAACGGGGTCCACTTGTCAGCCTCAGTGCGGGTTTCTTTTGCGGTGCAGAAAAACGGTTCGGGAGAGGAATAAGAGGAGGAGTGGGTCCTGGTTGTCATTGACTCAGTGTGTCAGAAAGTTGGTGCCAAACTTTTATTCGAGGAGAAAACTGGGCTGGTTTTGCTGGGCCTTAGTGGGCTGCTGTTGGGCTAGTTGGGCTGCTCTATTTTTTTCTGTCTAAATCTTTTTCTTTTTCTATTTTATTTTCTATTTTGAATTTCAAACAATTATTCAAGCATTCAAACTACACTCAAATCAATTCAAACAAACAACAATCAAACAAATTCAAACAAACACTCAACTTTACTTTGAATTTGGTTCTATTTTTCAACATAATCCAAATCTCAAAATAAAATAATATTTTTATATTTATTTTAGGATCCATTTATTAATTAAATAAAACGGATCTTTAGTTATTAGGGTTTGATTTATTTAATAAAATTTCCATTTGAAATCCAATTATTTTCAAAACCAAACCAGAAGGTTTTATTTGAAAAATAAAAGAATACTTGGAAACTTATTTAAATAAATAAATAAGTTTTGGTGTTTAATTAAAATGGGAAAGCCTTTACTTAAATAAAATTGGATATTTAAATCCTTATTATTTTATTTAAATAAACCTTTACTCATTTTAATCAAAGCAAAACCTTTTAATAAAAGATTTCAAAGTAGTAATAAAATACTTGGTGTTCATTTAAAATGGGAAAAGCCTTTACTTAAATAAAATTGGATATTTAAATCCTTATTATTTTATTTAAATAAACTTTTACTCATTTTATCAAAACAAAATATTTTATTACAAAAGTTTGGCCAAAATTAATTTGGCTCACCTTTTCATTTGAAAACAAAGTCTTTTATTAAAAGATCCAAATAGTATTTCCAAAACAATTTTTTTTCCTTTATTAAATGTTTATCTTTTTAATCCCTTTAGGATTATAATTGTTCACCAATTGGTATGGCTTTTGGTAAGGGCTTTATTGGCTTTGGAAATTCAATTTCCTTATCTTATTATATTCATAAGATTTTGTCTATGGTTCCCAAACTAAGTGAAACCAATCCCTAAGGTCTTTCTTGATCCTTTGTGATTATTTGTTGATCAAATTTGGTTTGGATCAAATCCATGGATTTGGAGATAACTTGGGAAATGATTTCCTTCCATCAGGGCTTAGGGATTTGGATTTATTTTCCAAGTGTTTAAATTTCCAGATACATTCATTGAGGAATGCTTTTCCCTTGATTTGGATTTTTGTTGAATTCAAACTTTAGCCAAAGTTTGTTCAAGATGGGATTTTAAGTCTCCTTTTAGAAACAAAAGTTTCTTTTCACCCTGATTTTCAACAAAAGTTTATTTTGTTTAATTTAATTTTCACATTACAAGATTTGGAAAATCTTGGGATGTGACAGGCTACCACCCTTAAAATAAATCTCGTCCCGAGATTTGGGGAGGCTAGGATTACAAGTTGGCTCAAACAGCTAGGGTACTACCACCCTTAAAATTTTTCCAACTAAACTACATCTTTGCTTGCTTGGAATCTTGAGGAAAACTTCTTCTTGGAAAACTTCTGCTTAGTGTCCTTTGTTTCCATGCTTGACTCATGGGCCAAGGTTGAGATCCTTTATAGGCTTGTTTATCTTGTTCTTCATCTTTTCTGGACAATTGCTTACATAGTGTCCTGGTTCCTTGCAATTGAAACAGTGGATATCTTGGAGTTCTTTACGTTGCTCTTGTGGACAAGTTGCTACGTAGTGGCCTGGTTCCTTGCAGTTGTTGCACACTACTTGGCCGATCTCTTTATTCTTCGGTTCTGGGCATCCACCGGGTAGTGTCCCATTTCCTTACATTTACGACATTGCACAAGGCTCATGTCTTGCTTTGGTTTCTTGGGCTTCTTTGATCCTTTGAATTGGGTTGTCTTGTTTGGAGGTATAAGTGGTCCTTTTCCTTTGTCATCAACATTCTTGGCATACTTGGATCCTTCTTGTTTCCTTTGTTCAACAATGGCATAGATGGGGCATTGGATAGGGACATGGTCGTTTCCTTCACAAAGGTAACAAGTAACTTGAGATGTGGGGCATTGGCCAACTGGATGTTCCTCTTCACAATTGGGGCATTGATCTTCATGCTCCTTGGAAGTGTGATTCTTGTCTCCACAATTAATGCAAGCTGGGGCTCCATCTAGAATAATATTCTTGTCATCCTTGTTGTCATACACTCTTTTGGGATAGTTTTCTTCCATGCTGATCATTTGATTAGTCACCTTAAGCATCAGTTGGGATTGTTCTTCCAAAAACTTTTGCAAGGTAGGGTCTTTATCACTATTGTTGGCTATGAACTGAGTTGTTAGTTGGTTCAACTGGTGTTGGGTTGCTAGGAGTTCTCTCATGTTGACCTCTTGGTTGTTGTTGATGTCATCATCCTTGATGCTGGAGTCTCTTGGAGAAGTCATCTGTTTGGGTTGGAGGGGATTAGAATAGGCAAAAGATTTCTAAGGGAATCAATCCTAATCATACACATCACAATTCACACAAGCAATGTGCAAGTAATCACAAACAAACACTCCACTCAAACAACAGTTTCAAGCACATACTTAGGCAACAAAATATTTTTGTTACACCACATAAGTTGGTGGGTTTGACTTAACTAAAATATGGTGGTCCATCTATATGGTTCACTTGTGATCTTTCCATCCTTCTTGGTTGATTCTTCTTGATTGAGATCTTTGTATCCTTGGAGAATTCTTGTGTCTTGGTCACAAATCTTCAAAAGTGTTCATGGTTTCTTCTAAGTTGTGTTTCCTTAGTCTTCAAGTCTTGAGTAACATTTCTTGTCTTACTTGTAGTCTTTAATGATATCCAAGTTGGAAGTCTTTGGTGAACATGATGAAGATGTTTAAGTCACTTGAAGAAGTTGAAGTCATTAGAGTTGAAAGTGTTGAAGAAGTCCTTTGCACATAGTGTAGTCTTTGGTCATGGGGTAGGCTTTTCCATCAAGTTTTGAAGTAGAAGAGAAGTAGAGTTGAAACCAAAAATGATTGAGGAAAGAGTTTACAAGATTGTTTTTGTAAATAAGTTTTGGAACAAATACAACTCCTATTTTTTTTCTAAGGGGTTTTGTCCAATCCTAGGGTTACAAATCCTACAGGCAACACAATGCTCTGATACCATTCTGTAAGGTCCCCAACCTTTAATAAGATTGAGCCCCCTGTGTTTACAATGCTAGTCCCTGGATCAATAGCTAGCATCCATAGTTCAGATGTAATATCAAGAAACAAAGGTCATAATACAACTTTATAACCAGGAAGAACTTAATTTTTATTACATCAAACATAGCTCATATGGCTATTACATTACATTGCAGCGGAATATCTATAGTCATGGGTCCTTCATCTTCAAAGTGCCACATGCAGATGTTGGTTGTAGACTTTGTAATCCTAATCAATCAATCTTCACTAAAATCAATCAAACCTGCAACATTACAAGTTACAGCCACAAGGGTTAATACATTTGAATTGTATTGGCAAGTGATACTTTGGTAGTATAGTGGAGTCTATCATCTATATGCATTTTTGCTAAGTGGAGTTGAGGCTTGCATTGCTCAAAATAGATTTTCCCTATCATTTTGAAAACACTAAGTTTTATTTGGCAAAAACCACCAAGGCATCTACCAATCAAGACTGAAGATCCTCTCAAGGCATCTACCAATCAAAGACTGAAGATTTTCTTGGCAAAAACAATTTTCCCAATCTAAGATTTTGAGACCCTTGTACCAAGCCATCTCTCCATCAAAGATTGAAGAATTTCACACAACCCTTGTTCACCCACAAGTTTTAATTTAGAAATTGGAGTGATGAGATTCTTGATTGCTTCCATGTCTTGATGCTCAAATTGTCCTTTTTCAGGGACATGGCTAAGTACTTAGATTTTACACTCTGCAGAGGTGGTGCACTTTACCCACAAGACTTGGTTTCCCAAGACAAAATCTTTCAGAAGCTTTCCCTTAGACCAACATGGACGCGCTCCAACCTATCAAACACTACCACCAACTGTCCATATGGCTAAGTTCTTGCAACCTATATGATCATGGCAGAGCCCATATTGCCAAGTGGTTGCACTTGAAGCTTCTCAACATTTGACATCTCAAATCTCTTTGTTTCCTGGGTGGCCATCCACAAGTGAGATACACTAAGGTAAACCATAAAAATGGGCCTTGTGAACCACTCAACCAAAAACCACCAAGCAAGTCCCATTCCACCCAGGAGATTCATTAACTTTGTTGTTTTATTAAACAAAACATAAGTCCTTAGACTTAGAATATTTTTCCATAGTGTGAATATATATCCCACCCAGGTTTTCTATTAGCTAGGCTAAGCTTGATAGTAATAGGATTCTTAACTTAGGAAAATCCTTCTAAGGATTCATTCTACTAGTTTTCCTATAGCAAGGTCTATACTTAGCAAAATAAAAACCATGCAAGTTTTACTTGGCAAAAACACTAATGCATATTGAAAATAATGGGATAGATAGTATGAAGTATCACTTGCCTTTTTGGTAGAGGGTATAGGTTTACTCCTTGATCTTGCTAGTCTCACTCTTCTCTAACTTCACTACAAGTCAATCAAGCAAACACAAACTCAATCCACCAATCAAGAAAAACAACACACATAAAATAACAAAGTCAAGGCAATGCATGCAAGCATGCAAATGATGGTTCTATTGTAAGGATGGTCTTCACTAGGCTTCTAACTTTGTAAGTTCCAATTTGGTCATTTACCAAAATGGCAAAGTCATTTGCAAAGAGGGTCTTTATTAGATTCCTAAACTTTGTAAGATCCAAAATGGCCATTTACCAAAGTGGCAAAGTTAAAGTAATGCATGCAATCATGCCAAGCTTTGTTTTGTTTGAAAAAGTGGTTCCTAGTGGGTCATAGACATTTGGGCACACCTATTGGTCATTTTCTAAAGTGGCTAAGTCATTTGCAAAAGGTTTCACTATAAAACCATTTTCAAAACAAAGTGCCATTCTATGTGGTGTAGAAATATTTTTACTAAGGCACTAACCTATAGGGTTCACCAAATGAGTTGCTATTGCAAAACTTGGTGTTTGGGTCAGTAGGTTTGGTCTAAACCAATTCTCCAAGGTTTTTCTTTCCAAAAACATTTTCATAAACAAAACAATAGTTTTGTTTGGCTAGAAATGGACTAAACTAATTAATCCATTCTAAACCTTTCCAAAATCATTTTCCAAAACATAGGTTGGTTCCTAGGGTCAATAAGGTCACAACAAACCAATTTGCAAAGGTTTTAACCTTAAAATCATTTTTAAACAATTTTTCTAATGTTAGGAAGCACAAAAAAGAATCTGCAAAATCAAACACGCTAACAGATACTATTTGCTAAACTAAGGGCAGGGTTGGTTAGAGCTTGTTCTCCTGAATCCAACGACATAAAATTTGAAATTTTTGGACGTGTGGATCCAAAGATACAAGGGTTTGAAGTTTGCAAAAGTTTACATTTCATTCTGTTTTAAAACAGAACCTGGCCACGTGGCGTGATATCATTGGTCGATACCGGTTCGGCCGGATCGTGGCTGTGGAGCGTTAGATCTATTTAGATCGTGCGGTGCAGAGAGCGTACCCATTCGCGTTTAAGTGGTTCTGTCTAGTGCGTACGATCCAGATCCAACGGCTGCTATCGTCTGGACAAGAGCTGGCGACGCTGACGGTGGCTAGCGGCGGCGGAGCGGTCGGTCGACGACGGAGGCGACGCTACCGGAGGTGAGGGAGAAGGAGGGGTTGCTCACCGGGCTCGCAAGAACGTGGGGAAGCTCGAGGTAGTGTCTTCTTATCGCTAGGCGTACTGGAGTGAGCTTGATTGCTCGCCGGAGTTAGGGCTGGCGTCGGACTTCATCCGGCAGACGGTAGGCTGCGATTCGTGCCGAAGCAAAATAAGTACACTGTTAGACGCGGAATGATCTGGGGGTGATGTGAGCATCAATAGGAGGTGCTGGGGCGGTCGGAGTTCACCTGGAAAGTCCGTCGGAGAAACGGCAGACGGCGGCGGCGAGTCGAGCTTGTCGAAGACGGTGTTCTGGGTCACACGTGGGCGAACCAGGAGTACTAGGAGATGCGTGAGGTCTAGAGGAGTCCACTTGCGTGAAGTAGATGCAGAGGGGTGGTCGGAGTTGGCCGGAATCGGCGAGGGAAGTCGTCGGAGACCGAGGGAGTGTAGGGCAAAATTTGCTCCACTTTGAGGCGAGGGGTGCAGGTTAGGGAAAGGGAGGAGGAGCGGGCGGTTAAATGGGCGTTGTCACGGCAAGGTTTAATGGGGGGATTGACGCGGATTGATGGAGCTCTCAACGGGCAGAAACGGCCGCGCGGTGAGGGGGAGAAGGAGTCGCGCGGGGAAGAAGAAGGAGGTGGCGGTGGGGTCCTGCAGTCGATTGGGGAAAGGAAGGAGCAGGGGTCCACTTGTCGCCTGGTCTGAGGTTTCTTTTGCGGTGCAGAAAAACAGTTCGGGAGAGGAATAAGAGGAGGTGGGTCCGCTTGGCAGTGAAGGAAAAGGGAGTGGGGGTGGGTCCTGGTTGTCATTGACTCAGTGGGTCAGAAAGTTGGTGCCAAACTTTTATTCGAGGAGAAAACTGGGCTGGTTTCTTGGGCCTTAGTGGGATCTTTGTTGGGCTAGTTATTTGCTCTATTTTTTTCTGTCTAAATCTTTTTCTTTTTCTATTTTATTTTCTGTTTTGAATTTCAAACAATTATTCAAGCATTCAAACTACACTCAAATCAATTCAAACAAACAACAATCAAACAAATTCAAACAAACACTCAACTTTACTTTGAATTTGGTTCTGTTTTTCAACATAATCCAAATCTCAAAATAAAATAATATTTTTATATTTATTTTAGGATCCATTTATTAATTAAATAAAATGGATCTTTAGTTATTAGGGTTTGATTTATTTAATAAAATTTCCATTTGAAATCCAATTATTTTCAAAACCAAACCAGAAGGTTTTATTTGAAAAATAAAAGAATACTTGGAAACTTATTTAAATAAATAAATAAGATTTGGTGTTTAATTAAAATGGGAAAGCCTTTACTTAAATAAAATTGGATATTTAAATCCTTATTATTTTATTTAAATAAACCTTTACTCATTTTAATCAAAGCAAAACCTTTTAATAAAAGATTTCAAAGTAGTAATAAAATACTTGGTGTTCATTTAAAATGGGAAAAGCCTTTACTTAAATAAAATTGGATATTTAAATCCTTATTATTTTATTTAAATAAACTTTTACTCATTTTATCAAAACAAAATATTTTATTACAAAAGTTTGGCCAAAATTAATTTGGCTCACCTTTTCATTTGAAAACAAAGTCTTTTATTAAAAGATCCAAATAGTATTTCCAAAACAATTTTTTTCCTTTATTAAATGTTTATCTTTTTAATCCCTTTAGGATTATAATTGTTCACCAATTGGTATGGCTTTTGGTAAGGGCTTTATTGGCTTTGGAAATTCAATTTCCTTATCTTATTATATTCATAAGATTTTGTCTATGGTTCCCAAACTAAGTGAAAACAATCCCTAAGGTCTTTCTTGAACCTTTGTGATTATTTGTTGATCAAATTTGGTTTGGATCAAATCCATGGATTTGGAGATAACTTGGGAAATGATTTCCTTCCATCAGGGCTTAGGGGTTTGGATTTATTTTCCAAGTGTTTAAATTTCCAGATACATTCATTGAGGAATGCTTTTCCCTTGATTTGGATTTTTGTTGAATTCAAACTTTAGCCAAAGTTTTTTCAAGATGGGATTTTAAGTCTCCTTTTAGAAACAAAAGTTTCTTTTCACCCTGATTTTCAACAAAAGTTTATTTTCTTTAATTTAATTTTCACATTACAATATTTGGAAAATCTTGGGATGTGACAAACTATAAGCATGGGGTCCTTCATCTTGAAAGTGCCACAGGCAGATGTTGGTTGTAGACTTTGTAATCCTAATCAATCAATCTTCACTAAAATCAATCAAACCTGCAACATTGCAAGTTACAGCCACAAGGGTCAATACATTTGAATTGTATTGGCAAGTGATACTTTGGTAGTATAGTGGAGTCTATCATCTATATGCATTTGGCTAAGTGGAGTTGAGGCTTGCATTGCTCAAAATAGATTTTTCCCTATCATTTTGAAAATACTAAGTTTATGTTTGGCAAAAACTTTCCCAAGGCATCTACCAATCAAAGACTGAAGATCCACTCAGGGCATCTACCAATCAAAGACTGAAGATTTGCTTGGCAACAATTATTGCAAAAACTTTCCCAAGGCATCTACCAATCAAAGACTGAAGATCCTTCTCGAGGCATCTACCAATCAATGACTGAAGTGCTTGGCAAAATCATTTTTCCCAATCTAAGATTTCAAGATCCTTGTTCCAAGACATCTCTCCATCAAAGATTGAGGAATTCACACAACCCTTGTTCACCCACAAATTTTAATTTAGAAATTGGAGTGATGAGATTCTTGATTGCTTCCATGTCTTGATGCTCAAATTGTCCTTTACCAGGGACATGGCTAAGTACTTAGGTTTTACACTCTGCAGAGGTGGTGCACTTTTCCCACAAGACTTGGTTTCCCAAGACAAGATCTTTCAGAAGCTTTTCGTTAGACCATCATGGACGCGCTCCAACCTATCAAACACTACCACCCACTGTCCATATGGCTAAGTTCTTGCAACCTATATGATCATGGCAGAGCCCATATTGCCAAGTGGTTGCACTTGAAGCTTCTCAACATTTGACATCTCAAATCTCTTTGTTCCTGGGTGGCCATCCACAAGTGTGATACACCAGGGTAGTCCATTTAATGGGCCCTGAGTAACCACTCAACATAAACCATTCCTTCCATTTCCACCCAGGTGATTCATTAACTTAGTTGTTTTGTTAAACAAAACATAAGTCCACAGACTTAGTAATTTTTTCATAGCATGAATATATAATCCACCCTTGTTTTCTATTAGCTAGGCTAAGCTTGGTAGTAATAGGATTCCTAACTTAGGAAAAATCCTACTAAGGATTCATCTACTAGGTTTTCCTATAGCAAGGTCTATACTTAGCTAAACAAAAACCATGCAAGTTTTACTTAGCAAAAACACTAATGCATAGTGAAAATAATGGGACATAAGATATGAAGCATCACTTGCCTTTTTGGTAGAGGGTATAAGTTCACTCCTTGTCCTTGCAACAATTACACTCTTCAAGTCACTACAATTCAATCAAGCAAGGCACAAACTCAATCTACCAATCAAGCAAAACACAAAATCAACTAACACTCCAAACCAATAATCTCTCAAACAAAATCACCCACACAAGACAATGGGATCTAAGTCATGCATAAGCATGCAAAGGTTGGTTCTATTGTAAGGATGGTCTTCACTAGGCTTCTAACTTTGTAAGTTCCAATTTGGTCATTTACCAAAATGGCAAAGTCATTTGCAAAGAGGGTCTCTATTAGATTCCTTAAACTTTGTAAGATCCAAAATGGTCATTTACCAAAGTGGCAAAGTTAAAGTAATGCATGCAAGCATGCCAAGCCTTGTTTTGTTTGAAAAAGGGGTTCCTAATGGGTCATAGGCATTTGGGTACATCTAATGGTCATTTTGTAAAGTGGCTAAGTCATTTGCAAAAGGTTTCATTATAAAACCATTTTCAAAACAAAGTGTCATTCTATGTGGTGTAGAAATATTTTTACTAAGGCACTAACCTATAGGGTTCACCAAATGAGTTGCTATTGCAAAACTTGGTGTTTGGGTCAGTAGGTTTGGTCCAAACCATTTCTCAAAGTTTTCTTTACAAAAACATTTTCATAAACAAAACAATAGTTTTGTTTGGCTAGAAATGGACTAAACTAATTAATCCATTCTAAACCTTTACAAAAATCATTTTCCAAGACATAGGTTGGTTCCTTGGGTCAGTAAGGTCACAACAAACCAATTTGCAAAGGTTTGATCTCAAAAATTATTTTTAAACAATTTTTCTAATGATAGCAAGCACACAAAAGAATCTGCAAAGTTAACCAAGTTAACAGATACTATTTGCTAAACTAAGGGTAGGGTTGGTTCGGTCTTGCTCTCCTGAATCCAACGACATAAAATTTGTAATTTTTGGACGTGTGGATCCAAAGATACAAGGGTTTGAAAATGGCATCAAAATCTGTTTTCAAATTTCTTTTAAACAGATCTAGTGCCAATGACATCGTTCTTATTCGCCTGCACATCGTAAAATGGATCGAAAGGGCGTTAGATCTGTTAGATCGCGGCCCAGGGTCAGGTGACATACCGCGACTAAGTGGATCTATCCTAACCAAAGTGGATCGAGATCAACTAGGCAGTTGCGGCGGGCTCGACTAAAGCCAGCTACGGCCAAGTATTTACCGGGCGGAAGCGACAGAGGTGAGGAGAAGATGAGTTGCTCACCCCGTCAGGGGTCGCAGCGATGCTTAACGATCACTGGTTGGTCAAGGGCGCCGGGGCTAGGTGGAATCTCTCGGAGTTCGTGGCGCGGTGGTCCCGATGCTCGTCGAGATGGAGTGGATCACCTCGAGTCAAAATGATGACGCGTTAGATTCACAGGTCGAGGCGAAGTCGTGTGCATGAACGAGAGGTAGAGGCGGCGGAATCTACGTGGGGCTCGGAGAGGAAGCGGTAGCGCCGGTGTCGTCGAAAAGCGAGGTTAGGGAGCACCCTAGACAAACGATTAGCACCATTAGGTCCGCGAGAGCAGGCGATCATCATCGTATCCACGGGAATGAAAGGGGAGTCGCTTTACTGTGGAGACGCCGTGGTTGGAGCAGACGCGGCTGGCTCGGGAAAGTCGCCACGAGGCTCGGCGCCCAAGGGTGAGGCCGACAGAAGAGTCCATTGGGAATGCCGAGCACAGCAGCGTGCTCGAGGAGGCGGAGGTGGTGTGGCTTGGCCGAATTGCTCGGAGACGGTGGTCGGCTGTGGCGATAAGGGCTCAATTACGGCAGCCTCGGGCAGAGGGTGGCGGTGAGGGAAAGGAGGAGGGATGCTGGCGTTTAATAGTGCGTGGTCGTGGCGAGGTAAAGCAGCGAATGCTGAATTGATCTCGGCAATCAAAGACAAGACAGCAGAGAGGGGCTCGCTCGGCGGTGAGGAGGATGAACAGGGCTAGTGGGGTCCAACGGTGGGGAAAGAAAGGAGAGAGGTCCACCACCACCGCTAACAGGTGTTCCTTTCACGGTGAAGAAAAATGGTTCGGGGGAAATAAGAGGAGGTGGGGTCTGTTGTCAGCGGGAGGGTGAGAGGAGGAGTGGGTCCGGGCTGTCACTCTCTGTGCGGGTCTGTTTCTGAGTGAGAAAAGAAACGCTTCGGGGGGAGGGGGAGAAGACTGGCCGATTTGGCCAAATGTTAGAAAGCTGGGTCTGTCCTTTTCTTATTTTTTTTTGTCTGTTTTATTTTTCCTTTTCTATTCTATTTTCCTGTTTTGAATTTCAATCAATTTCTCAAGCAATCAAACAACACTCAATCAATTCAAACAATCAACAAAACTTTTCATTTGAATTTGGTTCTGTTTATCAACATAATCCAAATCCAAAATGAAATAATATTTTTATTTATTTTAGGATCCATTTATTAATTAAATAAAATGGATCTTTAGTTTATTAATATTGTTTGATTTATTTAATAAGATTTCCATTTGAAATCCAATTATTTTCAAAACCAAACCAGAAGGTTTTATTTGAAAAATAAAAGAATACTTGGAAACTTATTTAAATAAATACATAAGTTTTGGTGTTTAATTAAAATGGAAAGCCTTTACTTAAATAAAATTGGATATTTAAATCCTTATTATTTTATTTAAATAATTCTTTACTCATTTTAATCAAAACCTTTTAATAAAAGATTTCAAAGTAGTAATAAAATACTTGGTGTTCATTTAAAATGGGAAAAGCCTTTACTTAAATAAAATTGGATATTTAAATCCTTATTATTTTATTTAAATAAACCTTTACTCATTTTATCAAAACAAAATATTTTATTACAAAAGCTTGGCCAAAATTAATTTGGCTCACCTTTCATTTGAAAACAAAGTCTTTTATTAAAAGATCTAAATTAGTGTTTCCAAAACAATTTATTTTCCTTTGATAAATGTTTATTTTTATAAATCCTTTAGATTATTTGTTCACCAATTGGTATGGTTCAAATCCATAGATTTGGAGATACTTTGGAAAATGATTTCCTTCCATTAGGGCTTAGGATTTTGATTTACTTTCCTAGTGTTCAAATTTCGGATACATTCATTGAGGAATGCATTTCCTTGATTTGGATTTTGTTGAACTCAAACTTTAACCAAAGTTTGTTCAGATGGGATTTTAAGTTTCCTTTTAGAAACAAAAGTTTCTTTTCACTGATTTTCAACAAAATTTATTTTGTTTAATTATTTTTCACATTACAAGATTTGGAAAATCTTGGGATGTGATAAACAAGAGCACTCGTTGTCACTTAGGCCAGCTTGGGTTTTTTCAAAGGCAAGCAAATGATTTGCCACCTTCTTTCCTTTGTCAGGTTGCCTTTCTTGTCCTTCTTGAAACCGGGTGGTCCTATTGATCATCAACACTTGATGTTCTTTCCTAATCTCCACTTCTAGTCTTAAGCATTGACGGAAGATCGGAGACTTCTTCATGCCCCGCATATTATAGTTCATCATGAAGCTCTTGTAGCTAGGTGGCGGAGATTGGAGAACACGATGTATGCCTAAGTCAATGGGAATCATATTCCCAAGGACACAAGCTTATCGGCCATCTGCACATTTTGAGTACGTGCTCACTAACCAGCTCTTTTCCATCATGCAGCTAAAGAACTTTCTCGTAGCATTATAACTCTCACTAGCATGGGTATGAAAATCATTTTCAATTCTCCCATGGTATCAAAAGCATTGCCTTTTCAAACGCTTTCAAGTTCTCGCTCTAACCATACAAGATATCGCAATGAACTAAGTTGTGGTCCTGACGAGTTATATGACGTTCTTTTTCTCGTTAGGGCATCGAGCTGGTGGGAGGCCTAGCGCATCTAGCACATATTGCTTTTGTGCGTTGAGGAGAATCCTCAAATTCATAGCGATTGGGTGAAGTTGCTACCATTACATGAGAAGTTTCTTTTAACATGAACCCACATATGGATCAACCAATCTCATTGCATTTGTGTTTCCAATCATGAACCACATGGATCCACCAATGTCATTGCATGTGTGTTCTTTCCACTAACCATGCATGGATCCACCAAGTCATTGCATGTGTGTTCTTTCCACAAACCACATATGGATCCACCAATGTCATTGCATGTGTGTTCTTTCCACAAACCACACATGGATCAGCCAATGTCATTGCATGTGTGTTCTTTCCATAAACCACATATGGATCCACCAATGGCATTGCATGTGTGTTCTTTTCCACAAACCACATATGGATCCACTAGAGTCATTGCATGTGTGTTCTTTTCACAAACCACATATGGATCCACCAATGTCATTGCATGTGTGTTCTTTCCATGAACCACATATGGATCCACCAATGTTATTGCATGTGTGTTCTTTCGATGAACCACATATGGATCCACCAATGTCATTGCATGTGTGCTCTTTCCACTAACCACGTATGGATCCACTAGAGTCATTGCATGTGTGTTCTTTTCACAAACCACATATGGATCCACAATTGTCATTGCATGTGTGTTCTTTCCATGAACCACATATGGATCCACCATTGTCATTGCATGTGTGTTATTTCCACAAACCACACATGGATCCACCAATGTCATTGCATGTGTGTTCTTTCCACAAACCACATATGGATCAACCAATGGTGTTGCATGTGTGTTCTTTTCACAAACCACATATGGATCCACAAGTGTTCATTGCATGCGTGTTCTTTCCACAAACCACATATGGATCCACTAGAGTCATTGCATGTGTGTTCTTTTCACAATCCACATATGGATCCACAATTGTCATTGCATGTGTGTTCTTTCCATGAACCACATATGGATCGACCAATGTCATAGCATGTGTGTTCTTTCCACTAACCACACATGGATCCACTAGAGTCATGGCACGTGTGTTCTTTTCACAAACCACGTATGGATCCACCAGAATCATTGCATGTGTGTTCTTTTCCACAAACCACCCATGGATCAACCAATGGCATTGCATGTGTGTTATTGTCACAAACCACATATGCATACACCAATGTCATTGCATGTGTGTTCCTATCATGAACCACATATGGATCCAGCAGCGTTCATTGCATGTGTGTTCTTTCCACAAACCACATATGGATCCACTAGAGTCATTGCATGAGTATTATTTTCTCAAACCACATATGGATCCACCAGTGTTCATTGCATGTGTGTTCATTCCACAAACCACATATGGATCCACTAGAGTCATTGCACGCGTGTTCTTTTCACAAACCACATATGGATCCACCAATGTCATTGCATGTGTGTTCTTTCCATGAACCACATATGGATCCACTAGAGTCATTGCATGTGTGTTCTTTCCACAAACCACACATGGATCCACTAGAGTCATTGCATGTGTGTTCTTTTCACAAACCACATATGGATCCACTAGTGTTCATTGCATGTGTGTTCTTTCTACAAACCACACATGGATCCACTAGAGTCATTGCATGTGTGTTCTTTTCATGAACCCCATATGGATCCACCAGTGTTCATTGCATGTGTGTTCTTTCCACAAACCACATATGGATCCAGTAGATCATTGCATGTGTGTTCTTTTCACAAACCACATATGGATCCACCAATGTCATTGCATGTGTGTTCTTTCCACAAACCACATATGGATCCACCAATGTTCATTGCATGTGTGTTCTTTCCACAAACCACATATGGATCCACTAGAGTCATTGCATGTGTGTTCTTTTCACAAACCACATATGGATCCACCAATGTCATTGCATGTGTGTTCTTTCCACAAACCACATATGGATCAACCAATGGCATTGCATGTGTGTTCTTTTCACAAACCACATATGGATCCACCAATGTCATTGCATGTGTGTTCTTTCCACAAACCACATATGGATCCACTAGAGTCATTGCATGTGTGTTCTTTTCACAAACCACATATGGATCCACAATTGTCATTGCATGTGTGTTCTTTGCATGAACCACATATGGATCCACAATTGTCATTGAATGTTTGTTGTTTCACTAACCACATGGATCCACTAATGTCATTGCATGTGTGTTCTTTCCACAAACCACATATGGATCCACCAATAATCATTGCATGTGTGTCCTTTCCACAAACCACCATGGATCAACCAATGGCATTGCATGTGTGTTCTTTTCACAAACCACATATGGATCCACCAATGTCATTGCATGTGTGTTCTTTCCATGAACCGCATATGGATCCACCAATGTCATTGCATGTGTGTTCTTTCCACTAACCACGCATGGATCCACTAGAGTCATTGCATGTGTGTTCTTTCCTCAAACCACACATGGATCTACCAGATTCATTGCATGTGTGTTCTTTCCGCAAACCACATGGATCAGCCAATGTCATTGCATGTGTGTTCTTTCCATGAACCACATATGGATCCACCAATGTCATTGCATGTATGTTCTTTCCACAAACCACATATGTATCCACTAGAGTAATTGCATGTGTGTTCTTTTCACAAATGACACATGGATCAACCAATGTCATTGCATGTGTGTTCTTTCCACAAACCACATATGGATCCACCATATTCATTGCATGTGTGTTCTGAACAGCAACCACATGAAGATCCCCCAATGTCATTGCATGTGTGTTCTTTCCACAAACCACATATGGATCCACTAGAGTCATTGCATGTGTGTTCTTTTCACAAACCACATATGGATCCACCAATGCCATTGCATGTGTGTTCTTTCCATGAACCACATATGGATCCACCAATGTCATTGCATGTGTGTTCTTTCCACAAACCACATATGGATCCATGATGTCATTGCATGTGTGTTCTTTCCACAAACCACATATGGATCCACTAGAGTCATTGCATGTGTGTTCTTTTCCACAAACCACACATGGATCCACTAGACTCATTGCATGTGTGTTCTTTTCCACAAACCACTTATGGATCAACCAGTGGTCATTGCATGTGTGTTCTTTCCATGAACCACATATGGATCCACCAATGTCATTGCATGTGTGTTCTTTCCACTAACCACACATGGATCCACTAGAGTCATTGCATGTGTGTTCTTTTCACAAACCACATATGGATCCACCAGAGTCATTGCATGTGTGTTCTTTCCACAAACCACATATGGATCAACCAATGTCATTGCATGTGTGTTCTTGTCACAAACCACATATGGATCAGCAAATGTCATTGCATGTGTGTTCTTTCCACAAACCACATATGGATCCACAAGTGTCATTGCATGTGTGTTCTTTACACAAACCACATATGGATCCACTAGAGTCATTGCATGTGTGTTCTTTTCACAAACCACATATGGATTAACCAATGGCCTTGCATGTGTGTTCTTTAACAAACCACATATGGATCAACCAGTGTCATTGCATGTGTGTTCTTTCCACAAACCACATATGGATCCACAAGAGTTCATTGCATGTGTGTTCTTTCCACAAACCACATATGGATCCACCAGAGTCATTGCATGTGTGTTCTTTTCACAAACCACATATGGATCCACCAATGTCATTGCATGTGTGTTCTTTCCACAAACCACATATGGATCCACCAATGTCATTGCATGTGTGTTATTTCCACAAACCACATATGGATCCACCAATGTCATTGCATGTGTGTTCTTTCCATGAACCACATATGGATCCACTAGAGTCACTTCATGTGTGTTCTTTCCACTAACCACATATGGATCCACCAGTGTTCATTGCATGTGTGTTCTATCCACAAACCACATATGAATCCACTAGATTCATTGCATGTGTGTTCTTTTCACAAATCACATATGCATCCACCAATGACATTGCATGTGTGTTCTTTCCATGAACCACATATGGATCCACCAATGTCATTGCATGTGTGTTCTTTCCACTAACCACATATGGATCCACCAATGTCATTGCATGTGTGTTCTTTCCACAAACCACACATGGATCAACCAATGTCATTGCATGTGTGTTCTTTCCACAAACCACATATGGATCCACCAATGTCATTGCATGTGTGTTCTTTCCACAAACCACATATGTATCCACTAGAGTCATTGAATGTTTGTTCTTCTCATGAACCACATATGGATCCACCAGGGTTCATTGCATGTGTGTTCTTTCCACAAACCACATATGGATCCACCAGATACATTGCATGTGTGTTCTTTACACAAACCAAATATGGATCCACCAATGTCATTGCAAGTGTGTTCTTTCCATGAACCACATATGGATCCACTAGAGTCATTGCATTGTGTTCTTTCCACTAACCACATATGGATCCACAAGAGTCATTGCATGTGTGTTCTTTCCATGAACCACATATGGATCAACCAATATCATTGCATGTGTGTTCTTTCCATGAACCACATATGGATCCACCAATGTCATTGCATGTGTGTTCTTTCCACTAACCATGCATGGATCCACCAGAGTCATTGCATGTGTGTTCTTTCCACAAACCACATATGGATCCACCAATGTCATTGCATGTGTGTTCTTTCCACAAACCACACATGGATCCACCAGAGTCATTGCATGTGTGTTCTTTCCACAAACCACATATGGATCCACCAATGTCATTGCATGTGTGTTCTTTCCACAAACCACATATGGATCCACTAGAGTCATTGCATGTGTGTTCTTTTCACAAACCACATATGGATCCACCAATGTCATTGCATGTGTGTTCTTTCCATGAACCACATATGGATCCACCAATGTCATTGCATGTGTGTTCTTTACAAACCACACATGTATACACCAATGTCATTGCATGTGTGGTCTTTCCATGAACCACATATGGATCCACCAATGTCATTGCATGTGTGTTCTTTTCCACAAACCACATATGGATCCACTAGAGTCATTGCATGTGTGTTCTTTCCACAAACCACATATGGATCCACCATTGTCATTGCATGTGTGTTCTTTCCACAAACCACATATGGATCCACCAATGTCATTGCATGTGTGTTCTTTCCACAAACCACATATGGATCCACCAATGTCATTGCATGTGTGTTCTTTGCACAAACCACACATGGATCCACGAAAGTCATTGCATGTGTTTTCTTTACAAACAACATATGGTTCGAACAAGGTCATTTCCTGTGTGTTCATTTCCACAAACCACATATGTATCCACTAGAGTCATTGCATGTGTGTTCTTGTGATGAACCACATATGGATCCAATAGTGTTCATTGCATGTGTGTTCTTTCCACAAACCACATATGGATCCACTAGATTCATTGCATGTGTGTTCTTTTCACAAACCACATATGGATCCACCAATGTCATTGTATGTGTGTTCTTTCCAATAACCACATATGGATCCACTAGAGTCATTGCACGTGTGTTCTTTTAACAACCCACATATGGATCAACCAGTGTCATTGCATGTGTGTTCCTGTCATGAACCACATATGGATCCACTAGTGTTCATTGCATGTGTTTTCTTTGCACAAACCACATATGGATCCACTAGAGTCATTGCATGTGTGTTCTTTTCACAAACCACACATGGATCAACCAATGTCATTGCATGTGTGTTCTTTCCACAAACCACATATGGATCAACCAATGGCATTGCATGTGCGTTATTTTCACAAACCACATATGGATCCACAAGTGTTCATTGCATGTGTGTTCTTTCTAGAAACCACATATGGATCCACTAGAGTCATTGCATGCGTGTTCTTTTCACAAACCACATATGGATCCACAATTGTCATTGCATGTGTGTTCTTTGCATGAACCACATATGGATCCACCAATGTCATTGCATGTGTGTTCTTTCCACTAACCACACATGGATCCACTAGAGTCATTGCACGTGTGTTCTTTTCACAAACCACGTATGGATCCACCAGAATCATTACATGTGTGTTCTTTTTTCCACAAACCACCCATGGATCAACCAATGGCATTGCATGTGTGTTATTGTCGCAAACCACATATGGATCAACCAATCTCATTGCATTTGTGTTCCAATCATGAACCACATATGGATCCACCAATGTCATTGCATGTGTGTTCTTTCCACTAACCACGCATGGATCCACCAGAGTCATTGCATGTGTGTTCTTTCCACAAACCACATATGGATCCACCAATGTCATTGCATGTGTGTTCTTTCCACAAACCACACATGGATCAGCCAATGTCATTGCATGTGTGTTCTTTCCATAAACCACAAATGGATCCACCAATGTCATTGCATGTGTGTTCTTTTCCACAAACCACATATGGATCCACTAGAGTCATTGCATGTGTGTTCTTTTCACAAACCACATATGGATCCACCAATGTCATTGCATGTGTGTTCTTTCCATGAACCACATATGGATCCACTAGAGTCATTGCATGTGTGTTCTTTTCACAAACCACATATGGATCCACCAATGTCATTGCATGTGTGTTCTTTCCATGAACCACATATGGATCCACCATTGTCATTGCATGTGTGTTCTTTCCACAAACCACATATGGATCCACCAATGTCATTGCATGTGTGTTCTTTCCACAAACCACACATGGATCAACCAATGTCATTGCATGTGTGTTCTTTCCATAAACCACATATGGATCCACCAATGTCATTGCATGTGTGTTCTTTTCCACAAACCACATATGTATCCACTAGAGTCATTGCATGTGTGTTCCTCTCATGAACCACATATGGATCCACCAGTGTTCATTGCATGTGTGTTCTTTCCACAAACCACATATGGATCCACTAGATTCATTGCATGTGTGTTCTTTTCACAAACCACATATGTATCCACCAATGTAATTGCATGTGTGTTCTTTCCATGAACCACATATGGATCCACCAATGTCATTGCATATGTGCTATTTTCCACAAACCACACATGGATCAACCAATATCATTGCATGTGTGTTCTTTCCACAAACCACATATGGATCCACCAATGTCATTGCATGTGTTTTATTTTCCACAAACAACATACGGATCCGCAAGTGTTGATTGCATGTGTGTTCTTTCCATATACCACATATGGATCCACTAGAGTCATTGCATGTGTGTTCTTTTCACAAACCACATATGAATCCACCAATGTCATTGCATGTGTGTTCTTTGCATGAACCACATATGGATCCACCAATGTCATTATATGTGTGTTCTTTCCACTAACCACACATGGATCCACTAGAGTCATTACATGTGTGTTCTTTTCACAATCCACGTATGGATCCACCAGAGTCATTTCATGTGTGTTCTTTTCCACAAACCAGACATGGATCAACCAATGGCATTGCATGTGTGTTATTGTCACAAACTACATATGGATCATCCAATGGCATTGCATGTGTGTTCTTTTCACAAACCACATATGGATCCACAAGTGTTCATTGCATGTGTGTTCTTTCCACAAACCACATATGGATCCACTAGAGTCATTCCATGTGTGTTCTTTTCCACAAACCACATATGGATTAACCAATGGCATTGCATGTGTGTTCTTTTAACAACCCACATATGGATCAACCAGTGCCATTGCATGTGTGTTCCTGTCATGAACCACGTATGGATCCACTAGTGTTCATTGCATGTGTGTTCTTTCCACTAACCACATATGTATCCACTATAGTCATTGCGTGTGTGTTCTTTTTAAAAACCACACATGGATCAACCAATGTCATTGCATGTGTGTTCTTTTTACAAACCACACATGGATCAACCAATGTCATTGCATGTGTGTTCTTTCAACAAAACCACATATGGATCCACCAAAGTCACTGCATGTGTGTTCTTTCCATGAACCACATATGGATCCACCAATATCATTGCATGTGTGTTCTTTCCACTAACCACACATGGATCCACTAGATTCATTGTATGTGTGTTCTTTTCCACTAACCACAAATGTATCCACTAGAGTCATTGCATGTGTTTTCTTTCCACAAACCACACATGGATCCACTAGAGTCATTGCACGTGTCTTCTTTTCACAAACCACGTATGGATCCACCAATGTCATTGCATGTGTGTCCTTTCCACAAACCACCCATGGATCAACCAATGGCATTGCATGTGTGTATTTTCACAAACCACATATGGATCAACCAATGTCATTGCATGTGTGTTCCTATCATGAACCACATATGTATCCACGATTGTAATTGCATGTGTGTTCTTTCCACAAACCACATATGGATCCACCAATGTCATTGCATGTGTGTTCTTTCCACAAACCACACATGGATCAGCCAATGTCATTGCATGTGTGTTCTTTCCATAAACCACATATGGATCCACCAATGTCATTGCATGTATGTTCTTTTCCACAAACCACATATGTATCCACTAGAGTCATTGCATGTGTGTTCCTCTCATGAACCACATATGGATCCACCAGTGTTCATTGCATGTGTGTTCTTTCCACAAACCACATATGGATCCACTAGATTCATTGCATGTGTGTTCTTTTCACAAACCACATATGGATCCACCAATGTAATTGCATGTGTGTTCTTTCGATGAACCACATATGGATCCACCAATGTCATTGCATGTGTGCTATTTTCCACAAACCACACATGGATCAACCAATATCATTGCATGTGTGTTCTTTCCACAAACCACATATGGATCCGCCAATGTCATTGCATGTGTTTTTGTTTTCCACAAACAACATACGGATCCGCAAGTGTTCATTGCATGTGTGTTCTTTCCACAAACCACATATGTATCCACTAGAGTCATTGCATGTGTGTTCTTTTCACAAACCACATATGGATCCACCAATGTCATTGCCGGTGTGTTCTTTCCATGAACAACATATGGATCCACCAATGTCATTGCATGTGTGTTCTTTCCACTAACCACACATGGATCCACTAGAGTCATTGCATGTGTGTTCTTTTCACAAACCACGTATGGATCCACCAGAGTCATTGCATGTGTGTTCTTTTCCACAAACCAGACATGGATCAACCAATGGCATTGCATGTGTGTTATTGTCACAAACCACATATGGATCATCCAATGGCATTGCATGTGTGTTATTTTCACAAACCACATATGGATCCACAAGTGTTCATTGCATGTGTGTTCTTTTCCACAAACCACATATGGATTAACCAATGTCATTGCATGTGTGTTCTTTCCACAAACCACATATGGATCAACCAATGGCATTGCATGTGCGTTATTTTCACAAACCACATATGGATCCACAAGTGTTCATTGCATGTGTGTTCTTTCTAGAAACCACATATGGATCCACTAGAGTCATTGCATGTGTGTTCTTTTCACAAACCACATATGGATCCACAATTGTCATTGCATGTGTGTTCTTTGCATGAACCACATATGGATCCACCAATGTCATTGCATGTGTGTTCTTTCCACTAACCACACATGGATCCACTAGAGTCATTGCACGTGTGTTCTTTTCACAAACCACGTATGGATCCACCAGAATCATTACATGTGTGTTCTTTTTTCCACAAACCACCCATGGATCAACCAATGGCATTGCATGTGTGTTATTGTCGCAAACCACATATGGATCAACCAATCTCATTGCATTTGTGTTACAATCATGAACCACATATGGATCCACCAATGTCATTGCATGTGTGTTCTTTCCACTAACCACGCATGGATCCACCAGAGTCATTGCATGTGTGTTCTTTCCAACAACCACATATGGATCCACCAATGTCATTGCATGTGTGTTCTTTCCACAAACCACACATGGATCAGCCAATGTCATTGCATGTGTATTCTTTCCATAAACCACAAATGGATCCACCAATGTCATTGCATGTGTGTTCTTTTCCACAAACCACATATGGATCCACTAGAGTCATTGCATGTGTGTTCTTTTCACAAACCACATATGGATCCACCAATGTCATTGCATGTGTGTTCTTTCCATGAACCACATATGGATCCACCAATGTTATTGCATGTGTGTTCCTTCGATGAACCACATATGGATCCACCAATGTCATTGCATGTGTGCTCTTTCCACTAACCACGTATGGATCCACTAGAGTCATTGCATGTGTGTTCTTTTCACAAACCACATATGGATCCACAATTGTCATTGCATGTGTGTTCTTTCCATGAACCACATATGGATCCACCATTGTCATTGCATGTGTGTTCTTTCCACAAACCACATATGGATCCACCAATGTCATTGCATGTGTGTTCTTTCCACAAACCACACATGGATCAACCAATGTCATTGCATGTGTGTTCTTTCCATAAACCACATATGGATCCACCAGTGTCATTGCATGTGTGTTCTTTTCCACAAACCACATATGTATCCACTAGAGTAATTGCATGTGTGTTCCTCTCATGAACCACATATGGATCCACCAGTGTTCATTGCATGTGTGTTCTTTCCACAAACCACATATGGATCCACTAGATTCATTGCATGTGTGTTCTTTTCACAAACCACATATGTATCCACCAATGTAATTGCATGTGTGTTCTTTCCATGAACCACATATGGATCCACCAATGTCATTGCATATGTGCTATTTTCCACAAACCACACATGGATCAACCAATATCATTGCATGTGTGTTCTTTCCACAAACCACATATGGATCCACCAATGTCATTGCATGTGTTTTATTTTCCACAAACAATATACGGATCCGCAAGTGTTCATTGCATGTGTGTTCTTTCCATATACCACATATGGATCCACTAGAGTCGTTGCATGTGTGTTCTTTTCACAAACCACATATGAATCCACCAATGTCATTGCATGTGTGTTATTTCCATGAACCACATATGGATCCACCAATGTCATTATATGTGTGTTCTTTCCACTAACCACACATGGATCCACTAGAGTCATTACATGTGTGTTCTTTTCACAAACCACGTATGGATCCACCAGAGTCATTTCATGTGTGTTCTTTTCCACAAACCAGACATGGATCAACCAATGGCATTGCATGTGTGTTATTGTCACAAACCACATATGGATCATCCAATGGCATTGCATGTGTGTTCTTTTCACAAACCACATATGGATCCACAAGTGTTCATTGCATGTGTGTTCTTTCCACAAACCACATATGGATCCACTAGAGTCATTCCATGTGTGTTCTTTTCCACAAACCACATATGGATTAACCAATGGCATTGCATGTGTGTTCTTTTAACAACCCACATATGGATCAACCAGTGCCATTGCATGTGTGTTCCTGTCATGAACCACGTATGGATCCACTAGTGTTCATTGCATGTGTGTTCTTTCCACTAACCACATATGTATCCACTAGAGTCATTGTGTGTGTGTTCTTTTTAAAAACCACACATGGATCAACCAATGTCATTGCATGTGTGTTCTTTTTACAAACCACACATGGATCAACCAATGTCATTGCATGTGTGTTCTTTCAACAAAACCACATATGGATCCACCAAAGTCACTGCATGTGTGTTCTTTCCATGAACCACATATGGATCCACCAATATCATTGCATGTGTGTTCTTTCCACTAACCACACATGGATCCACTAGATTCATTGTATGTGTGTTCTTTTCCACTAACCACAAATGTATCCACTAGAGTCATTGCATGTGTTTTCTTTCCACAAACCACACATGGATCTACTAGAGTCATTGCACGTGTCTTCTTTTCACAAACCACATGGATCCACTGTAATCATTGCATGTGTGTCTTTCCACAAACCACCCATGGATCAACCAATGGCATTGCATGTGTGTTATTGTCACAAACCACATATGGATCAACCAATGTCATTGCATGTGTGTTCATATCATGAACCACATATGGATCCACCAATGTCATTGAATGTGTGTTCTTTCCACTAACCACGCATGGATCCACCAGAGTCATTGCATGTGTGTTCTTTCCACAAACCACATATGGATCCACCAATGTCATTGCATGTGTTATTTTCCACAAACCACACATGGATCCGCCAATGTCATTGCATGTGTGTTCTTTCCATAAACCACATATGGATCCACCAATTTCATTGCATGTATGTTCTTTTCCACAAACCCCATATGTATCCACTAGAGTCATTGCATGTGTGTTCTTTTCACAAACCACATATGGATCCACCAATGTTCATTGCATGTGTGGTCTTTCCACAAACCACATATGGATCCACCAATGTCATTGCATGTGTGTTCTTTCCACAAACCACATATGGATCCACCAATGTCATTGCATGTGTGTTCTTTCCACAAACCACATATGGATCCACTAGAGTCATTGCATGTGTGTTCTTTTCACAAACCACATATGGATCCACCAATGTCATTGCATGTGTGTTCTTTCCACAAACCACATATGGATCCACCAATGTCATTGCATGTGTGTTCTTTCCACAAACCACATATGGATCCACCAATGTCATTGCATGTGTGTTCTTTCCACAAACCACATATGGATCCACTAGTGTCATTGCATGTGTGTTCTTTTCCACAAACCACATATGGATCAACCAATGGCATTGCATGTGTGTTATTGTCACAAACCACATATGGATCATCCAATGGCATTGCATGTGTGTTATTTTCACAAACCACATATGGATCCACAAGTGTTCATTGCATGTGTGTTCTTTTCCACAAACCACATATGGATTAACCAATGTCATTGCATGTGTGTTCTTTCCACAAACCACATATGGATCAACCAATGGCATTGCATGTGCGTTATTTTCACAAACCACATATGGATCCACAAGTGTTCATTGCATGTGTGTTCTTTCTAGAAACCACATATGGATCCACTAGAGTCATTGCATGTGTGTTCTTTTCACAAACCACATATGGATCCACAATTGTCATTGCATGTGTGTTCTTTGCATGAACCACATATGGATCCACCAATGTCATTGCATGTGTGTTCTTTTCCACAAACCACATATGGATCCACCAGAATCATTACATGTGTGTTCTTTTTTCCACAAACCACCCATGGATCAACCAATGGCATTGCATGTGTGTTATTGTCGCAAACCACATATGGATCAACCAATCTCATTGCATTTGTGTTCCAATCATGAACCACATATGGATCCACCAATGTCATTGCATGTGTGTTCTTTCCACTAACCACGCATGGATCCACCAGAGTCATTGCATGTGTGTTCTTTCCACAAACCACATATGGATCCACCAATGTCATTGCATGTGTGTTCTTTCCACAAACCACACATGGATCAGCCAATGTCATTGCATGTGTGTTCTTTCCATAAACCACAAATGGATCCACCAATGTCATTGCATGTGTGTTCTTTTCCACAAACCACATATGGATCCACTAGAGTCATTGCATGTGTGTTCTTTTCACAAACCACATATGGATCCACCAATGTCATTGCATGTGTGTTCTTTCCATGAACCACATATGGATCCACCAATGTTATTGCATGTGTGTTCTTTCGATGAACCACATATGGATCCACCAATGTCATTGCATGTGTGCTCTTTCCACTAACCACGTATGGATCCACTAGAGTCATTGCATGTGTGTTCTTTTCACAAACCACATATGGATCCACAATTGTCATTGCATGTGTGTTCTTTCCATGAACCACATATGGATCCACCATTGTCATTGCATGTGTGTTCTTTCCACAAACCACATATGGATCCACCAATGTCATTGCATGTGTGTTCTTTCCACAAACCACACATGGATCAACCAATGTCATTGCATGTGTGTTCTTTCCATAAACCACATATGGATCCACCAATGTCATTGCATGTGTGTTCTTTTCCACAAACCACATATGGATCCACCAGTGTTCATTGCATGTGTGTTCTTTCCACAAACCACATATGGATCCACTAGATTCATTGCATGTGTGTTCTTTTCACAAACCACATATGTATCCACCAATGTAATTGCATGTGTGTTCTTTCCATGAACCACATATGGATCCACCAATGTCATTGCATATGTGCTATTTTCCACAAACCACACATGGATCAACCAATATCATTGCATGTGTGTTCTTTCCACAAACCACATATGGATCCACCAATGTCATTGCATGTGTTTTATTTTCCACAAACAACATACGGATCCGCAAGTGTTCATTGCATGTGTGTTCTTTCCATATACCACATATGGATCCACTAGAGTCGTTGCATGTGTGTTCTTTTCACAAACCACATATGAATCCACCAATGTCATTGCATGTGTGTCTTTCCATGAACCACATATGGATCCACCAATGTCATTATATGTGTGTTCTTTCCACTAACCACACATGGATCCACTAGAGTCATTACATGTGTGTTCTTTTCACAAACCACGTATGGATCCACCAGAGTCATTTCATGTGTGTTCTTTTCATGAACCAGACATGGATCAACCAATGGCATTGCATGTGTGTTATTGTCACAAACCACATATGGATCATCCAATGGCATTGCATGTGTGTTCTTTTCACAAACCACATATGGATCCACAAGTGTTCATTGCATGTGTGTTCTTTCCACAAACCACATATGGATCCACTAGAGTCATTCCATGTGTGTTCTTTTCCACAAACCACATATGGATTAACCAATGGCATTGCATGTGTGTTCTTTTAACAACCCACATATGGATCAACCAGTGCCATTGCATGTGTGTTCCTGTCATGAACCACGTATGGATCCACTAGTGTTCATTGCATGTGTGTTCTTTCCACTAACCACATATGTATCCACTAGAGTCATTGTGTGTGTGTTCTTTTTAAAAACCACACATGGATCAACCAATGTCATTGCATGTGTGTTCTTTTTACAAACCACACATGGATCAACCAATGTCATTGCATGTGTGTTCTTTCAACAAAACCACATATGGATCCACCAAAGTCACTGCATGTGTGTTCTTTCCATGAACCACATATGGATCCACCAATATCATTGCATGTGTGTTCTTTCCACTAACCACACATGGATCCACTAGATTCATTGTATGTGTGTTCTTTTCCACTAACCACAAATGTATCCACTAGAGTCATTGCATGTGTTTTCTTTCCACAAACCACACATGGATCCACTAGAGTCATTGCACGTGTCTTCTTTTCACAAACCACGTATGGATCCACCAGAATCATTGCATGTGTGTCCTTTTCCACAAACCACCCATGGATCAACCAATGGCATTGCATGTGTGTTATTGTCACAAACCACATATGGATCAACCAATGTCATTGCATGTGTGTTCCTATCATGAACCACATATGGATCCACCAATGTCATTGAATGTGTGTTCTTTCCACTAACCACGCATGGATCCACCAGAGTCATTGCATGTGTGTTCTTTCCACAAACCACATATGGATCCACCAATGTCATTGCATGTGTGTTCTTTCCACAAACCACACATGGATCAGCCAATGTCATTGCATGTGTGTTCTTTCCATAAACCACATATGGATCCACCAATGTCATTGCATGTATGTTCTTTTCCACAAACCACATATGTATCCACTAGAGTCATTGCATGTGTGTTCCTCTCATGAACCACATATGGATCCACCAGTGTTCATTGCATGTGTGTTCTTTCCACAAACCACATATGGATCCACTAGATTCATTGCATGTGTGTTCTTTTCACAAACCACATATGGATCCACCAATGTAATTGCATGTGTGTTCTTTCGATGAACCACATATGGATCCACCAATGTCATTGCATGTGTGCTATTTTCCACAAACCACACATGGATCAACCAATATCATTGCATGTGTGTTCTTTCCACAAACCACATATGGATCCGCCAATGTCATTGCATGTGTTTTTGTTTTCCACAAACAACATACGGATCCGCAAGTGTTCATTGCATGTGTGTTCTTTCCACAAACCACATATGGATCCACTAGAGTCATTGCATGTGTGTTCTTTTCACAAACCACATATGGATCCACCAATGTCATTGCCGGTGTGTTCTTTCCATGAACAACATATGGATCCACCAATGTCATTGCATGTGTGTTCTTTCCACTAACCACACATGGATCCACTAGAGTCATTGCATGTGTGTTCTTTTCACAAACCACGTATGGATCCACCAGAGTCATTGCATGTGTGTTCTTTTCCACAAACCAGACATGGATCAACCAATGGCATTGCATGTGTGTTATTGTCACAAACCACATATGGATCATCCAATGGCATTGCATGTGTGTTATTTTCACAAACCACATATGGATCCACAAGTGTTCATTGCATGTGTGTTCTTTTCCACAAACCACATATGGATTAACCAATGGCATTGCATGTGTGTTCTTTTAACAACCCACATATGGATCAACCAGTGTCATTGCATGTGTGTTCCTGTCATGAACCACGTATGGATCCACTAGTGTTCATTGCATGTGTGTTCTTTCCACTAACCACATATGTATCCATTAGAGTCATTGCGTGTGTGTTCTTTTTAAAAACCACACATGGATCAACCAATGTCATTGCATGTGTGTTCTTTTTACAAACCACACATGGATCAACCAATGTCATTGCATGTGTGTTATTTCCACAAACCACATATGGATCCACCAATGTCATTGCATGTGTGTTCTTTCCATGAACCACATATGGATCCACCAATATCATCGCATGTGTGTTCTTTCCACAAACCACATATGGATCCACCAATGTCATTGCATGTGTGTTCTTTTCCACAAACCACATATGTATCCACTAGAGTCATTGCATCTGTGTTCCTATCATGAACCACATATGGATCCACCAGTGTTCATTGCATGTGTGTTCTTTCCACAAACCACATATGGATCCACTAGATTCATTGCATGTGTGTTCTTTTCACAAACCATAGATGGATCCACCAATGTAATCGCATGTGTGTTCTTTCCATGAACCACATATGGATCCACCAGTGTCATTACATTGTGTTCTTTCCACTAACCACAAATGGATCCACTAGAGTCATTGCATGTGTGTTCTTTTAACAACCCACATATGGATCAACCAGTGTCATTGCATGTGTGTTCCTGTCATGAACCACATATGGATACACCAGTGTTCATTGCATGTGTGTTCTTTTCCACAAACCACATATGTATCCACTAGAGTCATTGCATGTGTGTTCTTTTCAAAAACCACACATGGATCAACCGATGTCATTGCATCTGTGTTCTTTCCACAAACCACATATGGATCAACCAATGGTATTGCATGTGTGTTCTTTTCACAAACCACATATGGATCCATAAGTGTTCATTGCATCTGTGTTCTTTCCACAAACCACATATGGATCCACTAGAGTCATTGCATGTGTGTTCTTTTCACAAACCACATATGGATCCACCAATGTCATTGCATGTGTGTTCTTTCCATGAACCACATATGGATCCACCAATGTTATTGCATGTGTGTTCTTTCGATGAACCACATATGGATCCACCAATGTCATTGCATGTGTGCTCTTTCCACTAACCACGTATGGATCCACCAGAGTCATTGCATGTGTGTTCTTTTCACAAACCACATATGGATCCACAATTGTCATTGCATGTGTGTTCTTTCCATGAACCACACATGGATCAAACAATTTCATTGCATGTGTGTTCTTTCCACAAACCACATATGGATCCACCAATGTCATTGCATGTGTGTTCATTTCCAGAAACCACATATGTATCCACTAGAGTCATTGCATGTGTGTTCTTGTGATGAACCACATATGGATCCACTAGTGTTCATTGCATGTGTGTTCTTTCCACAAACCACATATGGATCCACTAGATTCATTTCATGTGTGTTCTTTTCACAAACCATATATGGATCCACCAATGTCATTGCATGTTTGTTCTTTCCACTAACCACATATGGATCCACTAGAGTCATTGCACGTGTGTTCTTTTAACAACCCACATATGGATCAACCAGTTTCATTGCATGTGTGTTCCTGTCATGAACCACATATGGATCCACCAGTGTTCATTGCATGTGTGTTCTTTGCACAAACCACATATGGATCCACTAGAGTCATTGCATGTGTGTTCTTTTCACAAACCACACAAGGATCAACCAATGTCATTGCATGTGTGTTCTTTCCACAAACCACATATGGATCAACCAATGGCATTGCATGTGTGTTCTTTTCACAAACCACATATGGATCCACAAGTGTTCATTGCATGTGTGTTCTTTCTAGAAACCACATATGGATCCACTAGAGTCATTGCATGTGTGTTCTTTTCACAAACCACATATGGATCCACAATTGTCATTGCATGTGTGTTCTTTGCATGAACCACATATGGATCCACCAATGTCATTGCATGTGTGTTCTTTCCACTAACCACACATGGATCCACTAGAGTCATTGCATGTGTGTTCTTTTCACAAACCACGTATGGATCCACCAAAATCATTACATGTGTGTTCTTTTTTCCACAAACCACCCATGGATCAACCAATGGCATTGCATGTGTGTTATTGTCACAAACCACATATGGATCAACCAATCTCATTGCATTTGTGTTCCAATCATGAACCACATATGGATCCACCAATGTCATTGCATGTGTGTTCTTTCCACTAACCACGCATGGATCCACCAGAGTCATTGCATGTGTGTTCTTTCCACTAACCACGCATGGATCCACCAGAGTCATTGCATGTGTGTTCTTTCCACAAACCACATATGGATCCACCAATGTCATTGCATGTGTGTTCTTTCCACAAACCACACATGGATCAGCCAATGTCATTGCATGTGTGTTCTTTCCATAAACCACATATGGATCCACCAATGTCATTGCATGTGTGTTCTTTTCCACAAACCACATATGTATCCACTAGAGTCATTGCATGTGTGTTCCTCTCATGAACCACATATGGATCCACCAGTGTTCATTGCATGTGTGTTCTTTCCACAAACCACATATGGATCCACTAGATTCATTGCATGTGTGTTCTTTTCACAAACCACATATGGATCCACCAATGTAATTGCATGTGTGTTCTTTCCATGAACCACATATGGATCCACCAATGTCATTGCATATGTGCTATTTTCCACAAACCACACATGGATCAACCAATATCATTGCATGTGTGTTCTTTCCACAAACCACATATGGATCCACCAATGTCATTGCATGTGTTTTCTTTTCCACAAACAACATACGGATCCGCAAGTGTTCATTGCATGTGTGTTCTTTCCATATACCACATATGGATCCAATAGAGTCATTGCATGTGTGTTCTTTTCACAAACCACATATGGATCCACCAATGTCATTGCATGTGTGTTCTTTCCATGAACCACATATGGATCCACCAATGTCATTATATGTGTGTTCTTTCCACTAACCACACATGGATCCACTAGAGTCATTACATGTGTGTTCTTTTCACAAACCACGTATGGATCCACCAGAGTCATTTCATGTGTGTTCTTTTCCACAAACCAGACATGGATCAACCAATGGCATTGCATGTGTGTTATTGTCACAAACCACATATGGATCATCCAATGGCATTGCATGTGTGTTATTTTCACAAACCACATATGGATCCACAAGTGTTCATTGCATGTGTGTTCTTTCCACAAACCACATATGGATCCACTAGAGTCATTGCATGTGTGTTCTTTTCCACAAACCACATATGGATTAACCAATGGCATTGCATGTGTGTTCTTTTAACAACCCACATATGGATCAACCAGTGCCATTGCATGTGTGTTCCTATCATGAACCACGTATGGATCCACTAGTGTTCATTGCATGTGTGTTCTTTCCACTAACCACATATGTATCCACTAGAGTCATTGCGTGTGTGTTCTTTTTAAAAACCACACATGGATCAACCAATGTCATTGCATGTGTGTTCTTTTTACAAACCACACATGGATCAACCAATGTCATTGCATGTGTGTTCTTTCAACAAAACCACATATGGATCCACCAAAGTCATTGCATGTGTGTTCTTTCCATGAACCACATATGGATCCACCAATATCATTGCATGTGTGTTCTTTCCACTAACCACACATGGATCCACTAGATTCATTGCTTGTGTGTTCTTTTCCACTAACCACAAATGTATCCACTAGAGTCATTGCATGTGTTTTCTTTCCACAAACCACACATGGATCCACTAGAGTCATTGCACGTGTCTTCTTTTCACAAACCACGTATGGATCCACCAGAATCATTGCATGTGTGTCCTTTTCCACAAAGCACACATGGATCAACCGATGTCATTGCATCTGTGTTCTTTCCACAAACCACATATGGATCAACCAATGGCATTGCATGTGTGTTCCTATCATGAACCACATATGGATCCACCAATGTCATTGAATGTGTATTCTTTCCACTAACCACGCATGGATCCACCAATGTCATTGAATGTGTGTTCTTTCCATAAACCACATATGGATCCACCAATGTCATTACATGTATGTTCTTTTCCACAAACCACATATGTATCCACTGGAGTCATTGCATGTGTGTTCCTCTCATGAACCACATATGGATCCACCAGTGTTCATTGCATGTGTGTTCTTTCCACAAACCACATATGGATCCACTAGATTCATTGCATGTGTGTTCTTTTCACAAACCACATATGGATCCACCAATGTAATTACATGTGTGTTCTTTCCAGGAACCACATATGGATCCACCAATGTCATTGCATGTGTGCTATTTTCCACAAACCACACATGGATCAACCAATATCATTGCATGTGTGTTCTTTCCACAAACCACATATGGATCCACCAATGTCATTGCATGTGTTTTCTTTTCCACAAACAACATACGGATCCGCAAGTGTTCATTGCATGTGTGTTCTTTCCACAAACCACATATGGATCCAGTAGAGTCATTGCATGTATGTTCTTTTCACAAACCACATATGGATTCACCAATGTCATTGCATGTGTGTTCTTTCCATGAAACACATATGGATCCACCAATGTCATTGCATGTGTGTTCTTTCCACTAACCACACATGGATCCACTAGAGTCATTGCATGTGTGTTCTTTTCACAAACCACATATGGATCCACCAGAGTCATTGCATGTGTGTTCTTTTCCACAAACCAGACATGGATCAACCAATGGCATTGCATGTGTGTTATTGTCACAAACCACATATGGATCATCCAATGGCATTGCACGTGTGTTCTTTTCACAAACCACATATGGATCCACAAGTGTTCATTGCATGTGTGTTCTTTCCACAAAGCACATATGGGTCCACTAGAGTCATTGCATGTGTGTTCTTTTCCACAAACCACATATGGATTAACCAATGGCATTGCATGTGTGTTCTTTTAACAACCCACATATGGATCAACCAGTGTCATTGCATGTGTGTTCCTGTCATGAACCATGTATGGATCCACTAGTGTTCATTGCATGTGTGTTCTTTCCAATAACCACATATGGATCCACCAGAGTTCATTGCATGTGTGTTCTTTGCACAAACCACATATGGATCCACTAGAGTCATTGCATGTGTGTTCTTTTCACAAACCACACATGGATCAACCAATGTCATTGCATGTGTGTTCTTTCCACAAACCACATATGGATCCACCAATGTCATTGCATGTGTGTTCTTTCCATGAACCACATATGGATCCACCAATATCATCGCATGTGTGTTCTTTCCACTAACCACACATGGATTCACTAGATTCATTGCATGTGTGTTCTTTTCCACAAACCACAGATGTATCCACTAGAGTCATTGCATGTGTGTTCTTTCCACAAACCACACATGGATCCACCAGAGTCATTGCATGTATCTTCTTTCCACAAACCACACATGGATCCACCAGAGTCATTGCATGTGTGTTCTTTCCACAAACCACATATGGATCCACCAATGTCATTGCATGTGTGTTCTTTCCACAAACCACAAATGGATCAACCAATTTCATTGCATGTGTGTTCTTTCCACAAACCACATATGGATCCACCAATGTCATTGCATGTGTGTTCTTTTCCACAAAGCACATATGTATCCACTAGAGTCATTGCATCTGTGTTCTTATCATGAACCACATATGGATCCACCAGTGTTCATTGCATGTGTGTTCTTTCCACAAACCACATATGGATCCACTAGATTCATTGCATGTGTGTTCTTTTCACAAACCATAGATGGATCCACCAATGTAATTGCATGTGTGTTCTTTCCATGAACCACATATGGATCCACCAATGTCATTGCATTGTGTTCTTTCCACTAACCACAAATGGATCCACAAGAGTCATTGCATGTGTGTTCTTTTAACAACCCACATATGGATCAACCAATCTCATTGCATTTGTGTTCCAATCATGAACCACATATGGATCCACCAATGTCATTGCATGTGTGTTCTTTCCACTAACCACGCATGGATCCACCAGAGTCATTGCATGTGTGTTCTTTCCACAAACCACATATGGATCCACCAATGTCATTGCATGTGTGTTCTTTCCACAAACCACACATGGATCAGCCAATGTCATTGCATGTGTGTTCTTTCCATAAACCACATATGGATCCACCAATGTCATTGCATGTGTGCTCTTTCCACTAACCACGTATGGATCCACCAGAGTCATTGCATGTGTGTTCATTTCCACAAACCACATATGTATCCACTAGAGTCATTGCATGTGTGTTCTTGTGATGAACCACATATGGATCCAGTAGTGTTCATTGCATGTGTGTTCTTTCCACAAACCACATATGGATCCACTAGATTCATTGCATGTGTGTTCTTTTCACAAACCACATATGGATCCACCAATGTCATTGCATGTGTGTTCTTTCCACTAACCACATATGGATCCACTAGAGTCATTGCACGTGTGTTCTTTTAACAACCCACATATGGATCAACCAGTGTCATTGCATGTGTGTTCCTGTCATGAACCACATATGGATCCACCAGTGTTCATTGCATGTGTGTTCTTTGCACAAACCACATATGGATCCACTAGAGTCATTGCATGTGTGTTCTTTTCACAAACCACACATGGATCAACCAATGTCATTGCATGTGTGTTCTTTCCACAAACCACATATGGATCAACCAATGGCATTGCATGTGTGTTATTTTCACAAACCACATATGGATCCACAAGTGTTCATTGCATGTGTGTTCTTTCTAGAAACCACATATGGATCCACTAGAGTCATTGCATGTGTGTTCTTTTCACAAACCACATATGGATCCACAATTGTCATTGCATGTGTGTTCTTTGCATGAACCACATATGGATCCACCAATGTCATTGCATGTGTGTTCTTTCCACTAACCACACATGGATCCACTAGAGTCATTGCATGTGTGTTCTTTCAACAAAACCACATATGGATCCACCAAAGTCATTGCATGTGTGTTCTTTTTTCCACAAACCACCCATGGATCAACCAATGGCATTGCATGTGTGTTATTGTCGCAAACCACATATGGATCAACCAATCTCATTGCAT
The DNA here is from genome assembly GCA_023614405.1 of Avena insularis. Classification (NCBI taxonomy): domain Eukaryota; kingdom Viridiplantae; phylum Streptophyta; class Magnoliopsida; order Poales; family Poaceae; genus Avena; species Avena insularis. Next base: position 142,777,475 of record CM042690.1, on the reverse strand, counting down.
TTGTGTTCCAATCATGAACCACATATGGATCCACCAATGTCATTGCATGTGTGTTCTTTCCACTAACCACGCATGGATCCACCAGAGTCATTGCATGTGTGTTATTTCCACAAACCACATATGGATCCACCAATGTCATTGCATGTGTGTTCTTTCCACAAACCACACATGGATCAGCCAATGTCATTGCATGTGTGTTCTTTCCATAAACCACAAATGGATCCACCAATGTCATTGCATGTGTGTTCTTTTCCACAAACCACATATGGATCCACTAGATTCATTGCATGTGTGTTCTTTTCACAAACCACATATGGATCCACCAATGTCATTGCATGTGTGTTCTTTCCATGAACCACATATGGATCCACCAATGTTATTGCATGTGTGTTCTTTCGATGAACCACATATGGATCCACCAATGTCATTGCATGTGTGCTCTTTCCACTAACCACGTATGGATCCACTAGAGTCATTGCATGTGTGTTCTTTTCACAAACCACATATGGATCCACAATTGTCATTGCATGTGTGTTCTTTCCATGAACCACATATGGATCCACCATTGTCATTGCATGTGTGTTCTTTCCACAAACCACATATGGATCCACCAATGTCATTGCATGTGTGTTCTTTCCACAAACCACACATGGATCAACCAATGTCATTGCATGTGTGTTCTTTCCACAAACCACATATGGATCCAACAATGTCATTGCATGTGTGTCCATTTCCACAAACCACATATGTATCCACTAGAGTCATTGCATGTGTGTTCTTGTGATGAACCACATATGGATCCAGTAGTGTTTATTGCATGTGTGTTCTTTCCACAAACCACGTATGGATCCACCAAAATCATTACATGTGTTCTTTTTTCCACAAACCACCCATGGATCAACCAATGGCATTGCATGTGTGTTATTGTCACAAACCACATATGGATCAACCAATCTCATTGCATTTGTGTTCCAATCATGAACCACATATGGATCCACCAATGTCATTGCATGTGTGTTCTTTCCAGGAACCACATATGGATCCACCATTGTCATTGCATGTGTGTTCTTTCCACAAACCACATATGGATCCACCAATGTCATTGCATGTGTGTTCTTTCCACAAACCACACATGGAATAAACCAATGTCATTGCATGTGTGTTCTTTCCACAAACCACATATGGATTCAACAATGTCATTACATGTGTGTCCATTTCCACAAACCACATATGTATCCACTAGAGTCATTGCATGTGTGTTCTTGTGATGAACCACATATGGATCCAGTAGTGTTTATTGCATGTGTGTTCTTCCCACAAACCACGTATGGATCCACCAAAATCATTACATGTGTGTTCTTTTTTCCACAAACCACCCATGGATCAACCAATGGCATTGCATGTGTGTTATTGTCACAAACCACATATGGATCAACCAATCTCATTGCATTTGTGTTCCAATCATGAACCACATATGGATCCACCAATGTCATTGCATGTGTGTTCTTTCCACTAACCACGCATGGATCCACCAGAGTCATTGCATGTGTGTTCTTTCCACTAACCACGCATGGATCCACCAGAGTCATTGCATGTGTGTTCTTTCCACAAACCACATATGGATCCACCAATGTCATTGCATGTGTGTTCTTTCCACAAACCACACATGGATCAGCCAATGTCATTGCATGTGTGTTCTTTCCATAAACCACATATGGATCCACCAATGTCATTGCATGTGTGCTCTTTCCACTAACCACGTATGGATCCACCAGAGTCATTGCATGTGTGTTCTTTTCACAAACCACATATGGATCCACAATTGTCATTGCATGTGTGTTCTTTCCATGAACCACATATGGATCCACCAATGTCATTGCATGTGTGTTCTTTCCACAAACCACATATGGATCCACCAATGTCATTGCATGTGTGTTCTTTCCATAAACCACACATGGATCAAACAATGTCATTGCATGTGTGTTCTTTCCACAAACCACATATGGATCCAACAATGTCATTGCACGTGTGTTCATTTCCAGAAACCACATATGTATCCACTAGAGTCATTGCATGTGTGTTCTTGTGATGAACCACATATGGATCCACTAGTGTTCATTGCATGTGTGTTCTTTCCACAAACCACATATGGATCCACTAGATTCATTGCATGTGTGTTCTTTTCACAAACCACATATGGATCCACCAATGTCATTGCATGTGTGTTCTTTCCACTAACCACATATGGATCCACTAGAGTCATTGCACGTGTGTTCTTTTAACAACCCACATATGGATCAACCAGTGTCATTGCATGTGTGTTCCTGTCATGAACCACATATGGATCCACCAGTGTTCATTGCATGTGTGTTCTTTGCACAAACCACATATGGATCCACTATAGTCATTGCATGTGTGTTCTTTTCACAAACCACACATGGATCAACCAATGTCATTGCATGTGTGTTATTTCCACAAACCACATATGGATCAACCAATGGCATTGCATGTGTGTTCTTTTCACAAACCACATATGGATCCACAAGTGTTCATTGCATGTGTGTTCTTTCTAGAAACCACATATGGATCCACTAGAGTCATTGCATGTGTGTTCTTTTCACAAACCACATATGGATCCACAATTGTCATTGCATGTGTGGTCTTTGCATGAACCACATATGGATCCACCAATGTCATTGCATGTGTGTTCTTTCCACTCACCACACATGGATCCACTAGAGTCATTGCACGTGTGTTCTTTTCACAAACCACGTATGGATCCACCAGAATCATTACATGTGTGTTCTTTTTTCCACAAACCACCCATGGATCAACCAATGGCATTGCATGTGTTTTATTGTCACAAACCACATATGGATCAACCAATCTCATTGCATTTGTGTTCCAATCATGAACCACATATGGATCCACCAATGTCATTGCATGTGTGTTCTTTCCACTAACCTCGCATGGATCCACCAGAGTCATTGCATGTGTGTTCTTTCCACAAACCACATATGGATCCACCAATGTCATTGCATGTGTGTTCTTTCCACAAACCACACATGGATCAGCCAATGTCATTGCATGTGTGTTCTTTCCATAAACCACATATGGATCCACCAATGTCATTGCATGTGTGTTCTTTTCCACAAACCACATATGTATCCACTAGAGTCATTGCATGTGTGTTCCTCTCATGAACCACATATGGATCCACCAGTGTTCATTGCATGTGTGTTCTTTCCACAAACCACATATGGATCCACTAGATTGATTGCATGTGTGTTCTTTTCACAAACCACATATGGATCCACCAATGTAATTACATGTGTGTTCTTTCCATGAACCACATATGGAATCACCAATGTCATTGCATATGTGCTATTTTCCACAAACCACACATGGATCAACCAATATCATTGCATGTGTGTTCTTTTCACAAACCACATATGGATCCACCAATGTCATTGCATGTGTGTTCTTTCCATGAACCACATATGGATCCACCAATGTCATTATATGTGTGTTCTTTTCACAAACCACGTATGGATCCACCAGAGTCATTTCCTGTGTGTTCTTTTCCACAAACCAGACATGGATCAACCAATGGCATTGCATGTGTGTTATTGTCACAAACCACATATGGATCATCCAATGGCATTGCATGTGTGTTCTTTTCACAAAGCACATATGGATCCACAAGTGTTCATTGCATGTGTGTTCTTTCCACAAACCACATATGGATCCACTAGAGTCATTGCATGTGTGTTATTTTCCACAAACCACATATGGATTAACCAATGGCATTGCATGTGTGTTCTTTTAACAACCCACATATGGATCAACCAGTGCCATTGCATGTGTGTTCCTATCATGAACCACGTATGGATCCACTAGTGTTCATTGCATGTGTGTTCTTTCCACTAACCACATATGTATCCACTAGAGTCATTGCGTGTGTGTTCTTTTTAAAAACCACACATGGATCAACCAATGTCATTGCATGTGTGTTCTTTTTACAAACCACACATGGATCAACCAATGTCATTGCATGTGTGTTCTTTCAACAAAACCACATATGGATCCACCAAAGTCATTGCATGTGTGTTCTTTCCATGAACCACATATGGATCCACCAATATCATTGCATGTGTGTTCTTTCCACTAACCACACATGGATCCACTAGATTCATTGCTTGTGTGTTCTTTTCCACTAACCACAAATGTATCCACTAGAGTCATTGCATGTGTTTTCTTTCCACAAACCACACATGGATCCACTAGAGTCATTGCACGTGTCTTCTTTTCACAAACCACGTATGGATCCACCAGAATCATTGCATGTGTGTCCTTTTCCACAAACCACCCATGGATCAACCAATGGCATTGCATGTGTGTTATTGTCACAAACCACATATGGATCAACCAATGTCATTGCATGTGTGTTCCTATCATGAACCACATATGGATCCACCAATGTCATTGAATGTGTGTTCTTTCCACTAACCACGCATGGATCCACCAGAGTCATTGCATGTGTGTTCTTTCCACAAACCACATATGGATCCACCAATGTCATTGCATGTGTGTTCTTTCCACAAACCACACATGGATTAGCCAATGTCATTGAATGTGTGTTCTTTCCATAAACCACATATGGATCCACCAATGTCATTGCATGTATGTTCTTTTCCACAAACCACATATGTATCCACTAGAGTCATTGCATGTGTGTTCCTCTCATGAACCACATATGGATCCACCAGTGTTCATTGCATGTGTGTTCTTTCCGCAAACCACATATGGATCCACTAGATTCATTGCATGTGTGTTCTTTTCACAAACCACATATGGATCCACCAATGTAATTGCATGTGTGTTCTTTCCATGAACCACATATGGATCCACCAATGTCATTGCATGTGTGCTATTTTCCACAAACCACACATGGATCAACCAATATCATTGCATGCGTGTTCTTTCCACAAACCACATATGGATCCACCAATGTCATTGCATGTGTTTTCTTTTCCACAAACAATATACGGATCCGCAAGTGTTCATTGCATGTGTGTTCTTTCCACAAACCACATATGGATCCACTAGAGTCATTGCATGTATGTTCTTTTCACAAACCACATATGGATTCACCAATGTCATTGCATGTGTGTTCTTTCCATGAACCACATATGGATCCACCAATGTCATTGCATGTGTGTTCTTTCCACTAACCACACATGGATCCACTAGAGTCATTGCATGTGTGTTCTTTTCACAAACCACATATGGATCCACCAGAGTCATTGTATGTGTGTTCTTTTCCACAAACCAGACATGGATCAACCAATGGCATTGCATGTGTGTTATTGTCACAAACCACATATGGATCATCCAATGGCATTGCACGTGTGTTCTTTTCACAAACCACATATGGATCCACAAGTGTTCATTGCATGTGTGTTCTTTCCACAAAGCACATATGGATCCACTAGAGTCATTGCATGTGTGTTCTTTTCCACAAACCACATATGGATTAACCAATGGCCTTGCATGTGTGTTCTTTTAACAACCCACATATGGATCAACCAGTGTCATTGCATGTGTGTTCCTGTCATGAACCACGTATGGATCCACTAGTGTTCATTGCATGTGTGTTCTTTCCACTAACCACATATGGACCACCAGTGTTCATTGCATGTGTGTTCTTTGCACAAACCACATATGGATCCACTAGAGTCATTGCATGTGTGTTCTTTTCACAAACCACACATGGATCAACCAATGTCATTGCATGTGTGTTCTTTCCACAAACCACATATGGATCCACCAATGTCATTGCATGTGTGTTCTTTCCATGAACCACATATGGATCCACCAATATCATCGCATGTGTGTTCTTTCCACTAACCACACATGGATCCACTAGATTCATTGCATGTGTGTTCTTTTCCACTAACCACAGATGTATCCACTAGAGTCATTGCATGTGTGTTCTTTCCACAAACCACACATGGATCCACCAGAGTCATTGCATGTATCTTCTTTCCACAAACCACACATGGATCCACCAGAGTCATTGCATGTGTGTTCTTTCCACAAACCACATATGGATCCACCAATGTCATTGCATGTGTGTTCTTTCCACAAACCACAAATGGATCAACCAATTTCATTGCATGTGTGTTCTTTCCACAAACCACATATGGATCCACCAATGTCATTGCATGTGTGTTCTTTTCCACAAAGCACATATGTATCCACTAGAGTCATTGCATCTGTGTTCTTATCATGAACCACATATGGATCCACCAGTGTTCATTGCATGTGTGTTCTTTCCACAAACCACATATGGATCCACTAGATTCATTGCATGTGTGTTCTTTTCACAAACCATAGATGGATCCACCAATGTAATTGCATGTGTATTCTTTCCATGAACCACATATGGATCCACCAGTGTCATTGCATTGTGTTCTTTCCACTAACCACAAATGGATCCACAAGAGTCATTGCATGTGTGTTCTTTTAACAACCCACATATGGATCAACCAATCTCATTGCATTTGTGTTCCAATCATGAACCACATATGGATCCACCAATGTCATTGCATGTGTGTTCTTTCCACTAACCACGCATGGATCCACCAGAGTCATTGCATGTGTGTTCTTTCCACAAACCACATATGGATCCACCAATTTCATTGCATGTGTGTTCTTTCCACAAACCACACATGGATCAGCCAATGTCATTGCATGTGTGTTCTTTCGATAAACCACATATGGATCCACCAATGGCATTGCATGTGTGTTCTTTTCCACAAACCACATATGGATCCACTAGAGTCATTGCATGTGTGTTCTTTTCACAAACCACATATGGATCCACCAATGTCATTGCATGTGTGTTCTTTCCATGAACCACATATGGATCCACCAATGTTATTGCATGTGTGTTCTTTCGACGAACCACATATGGATCCACCAATGTCATTGCATGTGTGCTCTTTCCACTAACCACGTATGGATCCACTAGAGTCATTGCATGTGTGTTCTTTTCACAAACCACATATGGATCCACAATTGTCATTGCATGTGTGTTCTTTCCATGAACCACATATGGATCCACCATTGTCATTGCATGTGTGTTATTTCCACAAACCACATATGGATCCACCAATGTCATTGCATGTGTGTTCTTTCCACAAACCACACATGGATCAACCAATGTCATTGCATGTGTGTTCTTTCCACAAACCACATATGGATCCAACAATGTCATTGCCTGTGTGTTCATTTCCACAAACCACATATGTATCCACTAGAGTCATTGCATGTGTGTTCTTGTGATGAACCACATATGGATCCAGTAGTGTTCATTGCATGTGTGTTCTTTCCACAAACCACATATGGATCCACTAGATTTATTGCATGTGTGTTCTTTTCACAAACCACATATGGATCCACCAATGTCATTGCATGTGTGTTCTTTCCACTAACCACATATGGATCCACTAGAGTCATTGCACGTGTGTTCTTTTAACAACCCACATATGGATCAACCAGTGTCATTGCATGTGTGTTCCTGTCATGAACCACATATGGATCCACCAGTGTTCATTGCATGTGTGTTCTTTGCACAAACCACATATGGATCCACTAGAGTCATTGCATGTGTGTTCTTTTCACAAACCACACATGGATCAACCAATGTCATTGCATGTGTGTTCTTTCCACAAACCACATATGGATCAACCAATGGCATTGCATGTGTGTTATTTTCACAAACCACATATGGATCCACAAGTGTTCATTGCATGTGTGTTCTTTCTAGAAACCACATATGGATCCACTAGAGTCATTGCATGTGTGTTCTTTTCACAAACCACATATGGATCCACAATTGTCATTGCATGTGTGTTCTTTGCATGAACCACATATGGATCCACCAATGTCATTGCATGTGTGTTCTTTCCACTAACCACACATGGATCCACTAGAGTCATTGCATGTGTGTTCTTTCAACAAAACCACATATGGATCCACCAAAGTCATTGCATGTGTGTTCTTTTTTCCACAAACCACCCATGGATCAACCAATGGCATTGCATGTGTGTTATTGTCGCAAACCACATATGGATCAACCAATCTCATTGCATTTGTGTTCCAATCATGAACCACATATGGATCCACCAATGTCATTGCATGTGTGTTCTTTCCACTAACCACGCATGGATCCACCAGAGTCATTGCATGTGTGTTCTTTCCACAAACCACATATGGATCCACCAATGTCATTGCATGTGTGTTCTTTCCACAAACCACATATGGATCCACTAGATTTATTGCATGTGTGTTCTTTTCACAAACCACATATGGATCCACCAATGTCATTGCATGTGTGTTCTTTCCACTAACCACATATGGATCCACTAGAGTCATTGCACGTGTGTTCTTTTAACAACCCACATATGGATCAACCAGTGTCATTGCATGTGTGTTCCTGTCATGAACCACATATGGATCCACCAGTGTTCATTGCATGTGTGTTCTTTGCACAAACCACATATGGATCCACTAGAGTCATTGCATGTGTGTTCTTTTCACAAACCACACATGGATCAACCAATGTCATTGCATGTGTGTTCTTTCCACAAACCACATATGGATCAACCAATGGCATTGCATGTGTGTTATTTTCACAAACCACATATGGATCCACAAGTGTTCATTGCATGTGTGTTCTTTCTAGAAACCACATATGGATCCACTAGAGTCATTGCATGTGTGTTCTTTTCACAAACCACATATGGATCCACAATTTTCATTGCATGTGTGTTCTTTGCATGAACCACATATGGATCCACCAATGTCATTGCATGTGTGTTCTTTCCACTAACCACACATGGATCCACTAGAGTCATTGCATGTGTGTTCTTTCAACAAAACCACATATGGATCCACCAAAGTCATTGCATGTGTGTTCTTTTTTCCACAAACCACCCATGGATCAACCAATGGCATTGCATGTGTGTTAGTGTCGAAAACCACATATGGATCAACCAATCTCATTGCATTTGTGTTCCAATCATGAACCACATATGGATCCACCAATGTCATTGCATGTGTGTTCTTTCCACTAACCACGCATGGATCCACCAGAGTCATTGCATGTGTGTTCTTTCCACAAACCACATATGGATCCACCAATGTCATTGCATGTGTGTTCTTTCCACAAACCACACATGGATCAGCCAATGTCATTGCATGTGTGTTCTTTCCATAAACCACAAATGGATCCACCAATGTCATTGCATGTGTGTTCTTTTCCACAAACCACATATGGATCCACTAGAGTCATTGCATGTGTGTTCTTTTCACAAACCACATATGGATCCACCAATGTCATTGCATGTGTGTTCTTTCCATGAACCACATATGGATCCACCAATGTTATTGCATGTGTGTTCTTTCGATGAACCACATATGGATCCACCAATGTCATTGCATGTGTGCTCTTTCCACTAACCACGTATGGATCCACTAGAGTCATTGCATGTGTGTTCTTTTCACAAACCACATATGGATCCACAATTGTCATTGCATGTGTGTTCTTTCCATGAACCACATATGGATCCACCATTGTCATTGCATGTGTGTTCTTTCCACAAACCACATATGGATCCACCAATGTCATTGCATGTGTGTTCTTTCCACAAACCACACATGGATCAACCAATGTCATTGCATGTGTGTTCTTTCCACAAACCACATATGGATCCAACAATGTCATTGCATGTGTGTCCATTTCCACAAACCACATATGTATCCACTAGAGTCATTGCATGTGTGTTCTTGTGATGAACCACATATGGATCCAGTAGTGTTTATTGCATGTGTGTTCTTTCCACAAACCACGTATGGATCCACCAAAATCATTACATGTGTGTTCTTTTTTCCACAAACCACCCATGGATCAACCAATGGCATTGCATGTGTGTTATTGTCACAAACCACATATGGATCAACCAATCTCATTGCATTTGTGTTCCAATCATGAACCACATATGGATCCACCAATGTCATTGCATGTGTGTTCTTTCCATGAACCACATATGGATCCACCATTGTCATTGCATGTGTGTTCTTTCCACAAACCACATATGGATCCACCAATGTCATTGCATGTGTGTTCTTTCCACAAACCACACATGGAATAAACCAATGTCATTGCATGTGTGTTCTTTCCACAAACCACATATGGATCCAACAATGTCATTGCATGTGTGTCCATTTCCACAAACCACATATGTATCCACTAGAGTCATTGCATGTGTGTTCTTGTGATGAACCACATATGGATCCAGTAGTGTTTATTGCATGTGTGTTCTTTCCACAAACCACGTATGGATCCACCAAAATCATTACATGTGTGTTCTTTTTTCCACAAACCACTCATGGATCAACCAATGGCATTGCTTGTGTGTTATTGTCACAAACCACATATGGATCAACCAATCTCATTGCATTTGTGTTCCAATCATGAACCACATATGGATCCACCAATGTCATTGCATGTGTGTTCTTTCCACTAACCACGCATGGATCCACCAGAGTCATTGCATGTGTGTTCTTTCCACTAACCACGCATGGATCCACCAGAGTCATTGCATGTGTGTTCTTTCCACAAACCACATATGGATCCACCAATGTCATTGCATGTGTGTTCTTTCCACAAACCACACATGGATCAGCCAATGTCATTGCATGTGTGTTCTTTCCATAAACCACATATGCATCCACCAATGTCATTGCATGTGTGCTCTTTCCACTAACCACGTATGGATCCACCAGAGTCATTGCATGTGTGTTCTTTTCACAAACCACATATGGATCCACAATTGTCATTGCATGTGTGTTCTTTCCATGAACCACATATGGATCCACCAATGTCATTGCATGTGTGTTCTTTCCACAAACCACATATGGATCCACCAATGTCATTGCATGTGTGTTCTTTCCATAAACCACACATGGATCAAACAATGTCATTGCATGTGTGTTCTTTCCACAAACCACATATGGATCCAACAATGTCATTGCATGTGTGTTCATTTCCAGAAACCACATATGTATCCACTAGAGTCATTGCATGTGTGTTCTTGTGATGAACCACATATGGATCCACTAGTGTTCATTGCATGTGTGTTCTTTCCACAAACCACATATGGATCCACTAGATTCATTGCATGTGTGTTCTTTTCACAAACCACATATGGATCCACCAATGTCATTGCATGTGTGTTCTTTCCACTAACCACATATGGATCCACTAGAGTCATTGCACGTGTGTTCTTTTAACAACCCACATATGGATCAACCAGTGTCATTGCATGTGTGTTCCTGTCATGAACCACATATGGATCCACCAGTGTTCATTGCATGTGTGTTCTTTGCACAAACCACATATGGATCCACTATAGTCATTGCATGTGTGTTCTTTTCACAAACCACACATGGATCAACCAATGTCATTGCATGTGTGTTCTTTTCACAAACCACATATGGATCCACAAGTGTTCATTGCATGTGTGTTCTTTCTAGAAACCACATATGTATCCACTAGAGTCATTGCATGTGTGTTCTTGTGATGAACCACATATGGATCCAGTAGTGTTTATTGCATGTGTGTTCTTTCCACAAACCACGTATGGATCCACCAAAATCATTACATGTGTGTTCTTTTTTCCACAAACCACCCATGGATCAACCAATGGCATTGCTTGTGTGTTATTGTCACAAACCACATATGGATCAACCAATCTCATTGCATTTGTGTTCCAATCATGAACCACATATGGATCCACCAATGTCATTGCATGTGTGTTCTTTCCACTAACCACGCATGGATCCACCAGAGTCATTGCATGTGTGTTCTTTCCACTAACCACGCATGGATCCACCAGAGTCATTGCATGTGTGTTCTTTCCACAAACCACATATGGATCCACCAATGTCATTGCATGTGTGTTCTTTCCACAAACCACACATGGATCAGCCAATGTCATTGCATGTGTGTTCTTTCCATAAACCACATATGGATCCACCAATGTCATTGCATGTGTGCTCTTTCCACTAACCACGTATGGATCCACCAGAGTCATTGCATGTGTGTTCTTTTCACAAACCACATATGGATCCACAATTGTCATTGCATGTGTGTTCTTTCCATGAACCACATATGGATCCACCAATGTCATTGCATGTGTGTTCTTTCCACAAACCACATATGGATCCACCAATGTCATTGCATGTGTGTTCTTTCCATAAACCACACATGGATCAAACAATGTCATTGCATGTGTGTTCTTTCCACAAACCACATATGGATCCAACAATGTCATTGCATGTGTGTTCATTTCCAGAAACCACATATGTATCCACTAGAGTCATTGCATGTGTGTTCTTGTGATGAACCACATATGGATCCACTAGTGTTCATTGCATGTGTGTTCTTTCCACAAACCACATATGGATCCACTAGATTCATTGCATGTGTGTTCTTTTCACAAACCACATATGGATCCACCAATGTCATTGCATGTGTGTTCTTTCCACTAACCACATATGGATCCACTAGAGTCATTGCACGTGTGTTCTTTTAACAACCCACATATGGATCAACCAGTGTCATTGCATGTGTCTTCCTGTCATGAACCACATATGGATCCACCAGTGTTCATTGCATGTGTGTTCTTTGCACAAACCACATATGGATCCACTATAGTCATTGCATGTGTGTTCTTTTCACAAACCACACATGGATCAACCAATGTCATTGCATGTGTGTTCTTTTCACAAACCACATATGGATCCACAAGTGTTCATTGCATGTGTGTTCTTTCTAGAAACCACATATGGATCCACTAGAGTCATTGCATGTGTGTTCTTTTCACAAACCACATATGGATCCACAATTGTCATTGCATGTGTGGTCTTTGCATGAACCACATATGGATCCACCAATGTCATTGCATGTGTGTTCTTTCCACTCACCACACATGGATCCACTAGAGTCATTGCACGTGTGTTCTTTTCACAAACCACGTATGGATCCACCAGAATCATTACATGTGTGTTCTTTTTTCCACAAACCACCCATGGATCAACCAATGGCATTGCATGTGTTTTATTGTCACAAACCACATATGGATCAACCAATCTCATTGCATTTGTGTTCCAATCATGAACCACATATGGATCCACCAATGTCATTGCATGTGTGTTCTTTCCACTAACCTCGCATGGATCCACCAGAGTCATTGCATGTGTGTTCTTTCCACAAACCACATATGGATCCACCAATGTCATTGCATGTGTGTTCTTTCCACAAACCACACATGGATCAGCCAATGTCATTGCATGTGTGTTCTTTCCATAAACCACATATGGATCCACCAATGTCATTGCATGTGTGTTCTTTTCCACAAACCACATATGTATCCACTAGAGTCATTGCATGTGTGTTCCTCTCATGAACCACATATGGATCCACCAGTGTTCATTGCATGTGTGTTCTTTCCACAAACCACATATGGATCCACTAGATTGATTGCATGTGTGTTCTTTTCACAAACCACATATGGATCCACCAATGTAATTGCATGTGTGTTCTTTCCATGAACCACATATGGATCCACCAATGTCATTGTATGTGTGTTCTTTCCACTAACCACACATGGATCAACCAATGTTATTGCATGTGTGTTCTTTCCACAAACCACATATGGATCCACCAATGTCATTGCATGTGTGTTCTTTCCATATACCACATATGGATCCAATAGAGTCATTGCATGTGTGTTCTTTTCACAAACCACATATGGATCCACCAATGTCATTGCATGTGTGTTCTTTCCACAAACCACATATGGATCCACCAGAGTCATTGCATGTGTGTTCTTTCCATGAACCACATATGGATCCACCAGTGTTCATTGCATGTGTGTTCTTTCCACAAACCACATATGGATCCACTAGATTCATTGAATATGTGTTCTTTTCACAAACCACATATGGATCCACCAATGTAATTGCATGTGTGTTCTTTCGATGAACCACATATGGATCCACCAATGTCATTGCATGTGTGCTATTTTCCACAAACCACACATGGATCAACCAATATCATTGCATGTGTGTTCTTTCCACAAACCACATATGGATCCACCAATGTCATTGCATGTGTTTTTGTTTTCCACAAACAACATACGGATCCGCAAGTATTCATTGCATGTGTGTTCTTTCCACAAACCACATATGGATCCACTAGAGTCATTGCACGTGTGTTCTTCTCACAAACCACATATGGATCCACCAATGTCATTGCCGGTGTGTTCTTTCCATGAACAACATATGGATCCACCAATGTCATTGCATGTGTGTTCTTTCCACTAACCACACATGGATCCACTAGAGTCATTGCATGTGTGTTCTTTTCACAAACCACGTATGGATCCACCAGAGTCATTGCATGTGTGTTCTTTTCCACAAACCAGACATGGATCAACCAATGGCATTGCATGTGTATTATTGTCACAAACCACATATGGATCATCCAATGGTATTGCATGTGTGTTCTTTTCACAAACCACATATCGATCCACAAGTGTTCATTGCATGTGTGTTCTTTTCCACAAACCACATATGGATTAACCAATGGCATTGCATGTGTGTTCTTTTAACAACCTACATATGGATCAACTAGTGTCATTGCATGTGTGTTCCTGTCATGAACCACGTATGGATCCACTAGTGTTCATTGCATGTGTGTTCTTTCCACTAACCACATATGTATCCACTAGAGTCATTGCGTGTGTGTTCTTTTTAAAAACCACACATGGATCAACCAATGTCATTGCATGTGTGTTCTTTTTACAAACCACACATGGATCAACCAATGTCATTGCATGTGTGTTATTTCCACAAACCACATATGGATCCACCAATGTCATTGCATGTGTGTTCTTTCCATGAACCACATATGGATCCACCAATATCATCGCATGTGTGTTCTTTCTAGAAACCACATATGGATCCACCAATGTTATTGCATGTGTGTTCTTTTCCACAAACCACATATGTATCCACTAGAGTCATTGCATCTGTGTTCCTATCATGAACCACATATGGATCCACCAGTGTTCATTGCATGTGTGTTCTTTCCACAAACCACATATGGATCCACTAGATTCATTGGATGTGTGTTCTTTTCACAAACCATAGATGGATCCACCAATGTGAAATTGTGTGTTTTTCTTTCCATGAACCACATATGGATCCACCAGTGTCATTACATTGTGTTCTTTCCACTAACCACAAATGGATCCACTAGAGTCATTGCATGTGTGTTCTTTTAACACCCCACATATGGATCAACCAGTGTCATTGCATGTGTGTTCCTGTCATGAACCACATATGGATCCACCAGTGTTCATTGCATGTGTGTTCTTTTCCACAAACCACATATGTATCCACTAGAGTCATTGCATGTGTGTTCTTTTCACAAACCACACATGGATCAACCAATGTCATTGCATCTGTGTTCTTTCCACAAACCACATATGGATCAACCAATGGCATTGCATGTGTGTTCTTTTCACAAACCACATATGGATCCACAAGTGTTCATTGCATCTGTGTTCTTTCCACAAACCACATATGGATCCACTAGAGTCATTGCATGTGTGTTCTTTTCACAAACCACATATGGATCCACAATTGTCATTGCATGTGTGTTCTTTGCATGAACCACATATGGATCCACCAATGTCATTGCATGTGTGTTCTTTCCACTAACCACACATGGATCCACTAGAGTCATTGCACGTGTGTTCTTTTCACAAACCACGTATGGATCCACCAGAATCATTGCATGTGTGTTCTTTTTTCCACAAACCACCCATGGATCAACCAATGGCATTGCATGTGTGTTCCAATCATGAACCACATGTGGATCCACCAATGTCATTGCATATGTGTTCTTTCCACTAACCACGCATGGCTCCACCAGAGTCATTGCATGTGTGTTCTTTCCACAAACCACATATGGATCCACCAATGTCATTGCATGTGTGTTCTTTCCACAAACCACACATGGATCAGCCAATGTCATTGCATGTGTGTTCTTTCCATAAACCACATATGGATCCACCAATGTCATTGCATGTGTGTTCTTTTCCACAAACCACATATGTATCCACTAGAGTCATTGCATGTGTGTTCCTCTCATGAACCACATATGGATCCACCAGTGTTCATTGCATGTGTGTTCTTTCCACAAACCACATATGGATCCACTAGATTCATTGCATGTGTGTTCTTTTCACAAACCACGTATGGATCCACCAGAATCATTACATGTGTGTTCTTTTTTCCACAAACCACCCATGGATCAACCAATGGCATTGCATGTGTTTTATTGTCACAAACCACATATGGATCAACCAATCTCATTGCATTTGTGTTCTTTCCACAAACCACATATGGATCCACCCATGTCATTGCATGTGTGTTCTTTCCACTAACCACATATGGATCCACCAATGTCATTGCATGTGCGTTCTTTCCATAACCACATATGGATCCACCAATGTCATTGCATGTGTGTTCTTTTCCACAAACCACACATGGATCAACCAATGTCATTGCATGTGTGTTCTTTCCATAAACCACATATGGATCCACCAATGTCATTGCATGTGTGTTCTTTCGACAAACCACATATGGATCCACTAGAGTCATTGCATGTGTGTTCTTTTCACAAACCACATATGGATCCACCAATGTCATTGCATGTGTGTTCTTTCCACAAACCACATATGGATCCACCAATGTCATTGCATGTGTGTTCTTTTCACAAACCACATATGGATCCACCAATGTCATTGCATGTGTGTTCTTTCCACAAACCACATATGGATCCACCAATGTCATTGCATGTGTGTTCTTTTCCACAAACCACATATGGATCCACCAATGTCATTGCATGTGTGTTCTTTCCATGAACCACATATGGATCCACCAATGTCATTGCATGTGTGTTCTTTCCACAAACCACATATGGATCCACCAATGTCATTGCATGTGTGTTCTTTCCATGAACCACATATGGATCCACCAATGTCATTGCATGTGTTCTTTCCAAAAACCACTTATGGATCCACTAGAGTCATTGCATGTGTGTTCTTTTCACAAACCACATATGGATCCACCAATGTCATTGCATGTGTGTTCTTTCCACAAACCACACATGGATCAACCCATGTCATTGCATGTGTGTTCTTTCCACAAACCACATATGGATCCACCAATGTCATTGCATGTGTGTTCTTTCCACAAACCACATATGGATCCACCAATGTCATTGCATGTGTGTTCTTTTCACAAACCACATATGGATCCACCAATGTCATTGCATGTGTGTTCTTTCCACAAACCACATATGGATCCACCAATGTCATTGCATGTGTGTTCTTTCCACAAACCACATATGGATCCACTAATTTCATTGCATGCGTGTTTTTCACAAACCACATGGATCCACCAATCATTGCATGTGTGTTCTTTCCACAAACCACATGGATCCACCAATGTCATTGCATGTGTTCTTTCACAAACCACACATGTATCCACCAATGTCATTGAAGGTGTGTTATTTACATAAACCACATATGGATCCACCAATGTCATTGCATGTGTGTTCTTTCCACAAACCACATGGATCCACTAGAGTCATTGCATGTGTGTTCTTTTCACAAACCACATATGGATCCACCAATGTCATTGCATGTGTGTTCTTTCCACAAACCACATATGGATCCACCAATGTCATTGCATGTGTGTTCTTTCCACAAACCACATATGGATCCACCAATGTCATTGCATGTGTGTTCTTTTCCACAAACCACATATGGATCCACTAGAGTCATTGCATGTGTGTTCTTTTCACAAACCACATATGGATCCACCAATGTCATTGCATGTGTGTTCTTTCCACAAACCACATATGGATCAACCAATGGCATTGCATGTGTGTTCTTTTCACAAACCACATATGGATCCACCAATGTCATTGCATGTGTGTTCTTTTCACAAACCACATATGGATCCACCAATGTCATTGCATGTGTGTTCTTTTCCACAAACCACATATGGATCAACCAATGTCATTGCATGTGTGTTCTTTCCACAAACCACATATGGATCAACCAATGTCATTGCATGTGTGTTCTTTTCACAAACCACATATGGATCCACCAGTGTTCATTGCATGTGTGTTCTTTCCACAAACCACATATGGATCCACTAGAGTCATTGCATGTGTGTTCTTTTCACAAACCACATATGGATCCACCAATGTCATTGCATGTGTGTTCTTTCCATGAACCGCATATGGATCCACCAATGTCATTGCATGTGTGTTCTTTCCACTAACCACACATGTATCCACTAGAGTCATTGCATGTGTGTTCTTTCCACAAACCACACATGGATCAACCAGTGTCATTGCATGTGTGTTCTTTCCACAAACCACATATGGATCCACCAATGTCATTGCATGTGTGTTCTTTTCACAAACCACATATGGATCCACCAATGTCATTGCATGTGTGTTCTTTCCACAAACCACATATGGATCCACCAGTGTTATTGCATGTGTGTTCTTTTCCACAAACCACATATGGATCCACCAATGTCATTACATGTGTGTTCTTTTCCACAAACCACACATGGATCCACTAGAATCATTGCATGTGTGTTCTGTCCATAAACCACATATGGATCCACCAGTGTTCATTGCATGTGTGTTCTTTCCACAAACCACATATGGATCCACTAGAGTCATTGCATGTGTGTTCTTTTCACAAACCACACATGGATCCACCAATGTCATTGCATGTGTGTTCTTTCCACAAACCACATATGGATCAACCAATGTCATTGCATGTGTGTTCTTTTCACAAACCACATATGGATCCACCAATGTCATTGCATGTGTTCTTTCCACAAACCACATATGGATCCACTAGAGTCATTGCATGTGTGTTCTTTCCACAAACCACATATGGATCAACCAATGTCATTGCATGTGTGTTCTTTCCACAAACCACATATGGATCCACCAATGTCATTGCATGTGTGTTCTTTTCCACAAACCACCCATGGATCCACTAATGTCATTGCATGTGTGTTCTTTCCACAAACCACATATGGATCCACTAGAGTCATTGCATGTGTGTTCTTTTCACAAACCACATATGGATCCACCAATGTCATTGCATGTGTGTTCTTTCCATGAACCACATATGGATCCACCAATGTCATTGCATGTGTGTTCTTTCCACTAACCACATATGGATCCACTAGAGTCATTGCATGTGTGTTCTTTCCACAAACCACATATGGATCCACCAATGTCATTGCATGTGTGTTCTTTCCACAAACCACATATGGATCCACCAATGTCATTGCATGTGTGTTCTTTCCACAAACCACATATGGATCCACCAATGTCATTGCATGTGTGTTCTTTCACAAACCACATATGGATCCACCAATGTCATTGCATGTGTTCTTTTCACAAACCACATATGGATCCACTAGAGTCATTGCATGTGTGTTCTTTCCACAAACCACATATGGATCCACCAATGTCATTGCATGTGTGTTCTTTCCACAAACCACATATGGATCCACTAGAGTCATTGCATGTGTGTTCTTTTCACAAACCACATATGGATCCACCAATGTCATTGCATGTGTGTTCTTTCCATGAACCACATATGGATCCACCAATGTCATTGCATGTGTGTTCTTTTCACAAACCACATATGGATCCACCAATGTCATTGCATGTGTGTTCTTTCCACAAACCACATATGGATCCACTAGAGTCATTGCATGTGTGTTCTTTTCACAAACCACATATGGATCCACCAATGTCATTGCATGTGTGTTCTTTCCATGAACCACATATGGATCCACCAATGTCATTGCATGTGTGTTCTTTCCACAAACCACACATGGATCCACCAGAGTCATTGCATGTGTGTTCTTTCCACAAACCACATATGGATCAGACAATGTCATTGCATGTGTGTTCTTTTCCACAAACCACACATGGATCAACCAATGTCATTGCATGTGTGTTCTTTCCACAACCAACATATGGATGCACCAGAGTCATCGCATGTGTGTTCTTTTCACAAACCACATGTGGATCCACCAATGTCATTGCATGTGTGTTCTTTCCACAAACCACATATGGATCCACAAGATTCATTGCATGTGTGTTCTTTTCACAAACCACATATGGATCCACCAATGTCATTGCATGTGTGTTCTTTCCATGAACCACATATGGATCCACCAATGTCATTGCATGTGTTCTTTACACAAACCACATATGGATCAACCAATGTCATTGCATGTGTGTTCTTTCCACAAACCACATATGGATCCACCAATGTCATTGCATGTGTGTTCTTTCCACAAACCACATATTGATCCACCAAAGTCATTGCATGTGTGTTCTTTCCACAAACCACACATGGATACACCAATCGCAGTGCATGTGTGTTCATTTCACAAACCACAGATGGATCCACTATGTCATTGCATGTGTGTTCTTTTCCATGAACCACATATGGATCCACTAATGTCATTGCATGTGTTCTTTCCGCAAACCACACATGGATCCACTAGAGTCATTGCATGTGTGTTCTTTTCACAAACCACATATGGATCCACCAATGTCATTGCATGTGTGTTCTTTTCCACAAACTACACATGGATCAAACAATGTCATTGCATGTGTGTTCTTTCCACAAACCACATATGGATCCACCAATGTCATTGCATGTGTGTTCTTTACACAAACCACACATGGAACCACCAAAGTCATTGCATGTGGGTTATTTCCACAAACCACACATGGATCCACCAAAGTCATTGCATGTGTGTTCTTTCCACAAACCACATATGGATCCACCAATGTCATTGCATGAGAGTTCTTTCCACAAACCACACATGGATCAACTAATGTCATTGCATGTGTCTTCTTTCCACAAACCAAATATGGATCCACAAATGACATTGCATGTGTGTTCTTTTCCACAAACCACATATGTATCCACTAGAGTCATTGCATGTGTGTTCCTGTCATGAACCACATATGGATCCACCAGTCTTCATTGCATGTCTGTTCTTTGCACAAACAACATATGGATCCACTAGAGTTATTGCATGTGTGTTCTTTTCACAAACCACATATGGATCCACCAATGTAATTGCATGTGTGTTCTTTCGATGAACCACATATGGATCCACCAATGTCATTGCATGTGTGCTATTTTCCACAAACCACACATGGATCAACCAATATCATTGCATGTGTGTTCTTTCCACAAACCACATATGGATCCACCAATGTCATTGCATGTGTTTTGTTTCCACAAACAACATATGGATCCACAAGTATTCATTGCATGTGTGTTCTTTCCACAAACCACATATGGATCCACTAGAGTTATTGCATGTGTGTTCTTTTCACAAACCACATATGGATCCACCAATGTCATTGCATGTGTGTTCTTTCCATGAACCACATATGGATCCACCAATGTCATTGCATGTGTGTTCTTTCCACTAACCACACATGGATCCACTAGAGTCATTGCATGTGTGTTCTTTTCACAAACCACATATGGATCCACAAGAGTCATTGCATGTGTGTTCTTTTCCACAAACCACATGGATCAACCAATGGCATTGCATGTGTGTTCTTTTAACACCCACATATGGATCAACCAGTGTCATTGCATGTGTGTTCCTGTGATGAACCACATATGGATCCACCAGGGTTCATTGCATGTGTGTTCTTTCCACAAACCATATATGGATTAACCAATGACATTGCATGTGTGTTCTTTTAACACCCACATATGGATCCACCAATGTCATTGCATGTGTTCTCTTTCCATGAACCTCATATGGATCCACCAATGTAATTGCCTGTGTGTTCTTTCCACTAACCACACATGGGTCCACTAGAGTCATTGCATGTGTGTTCTTTCCACAAACCACACATGGATCCACCAGAGACATTGCATGTGTGTTCTTTCCACAAACCACATATGGATCCTCCAATGTCATTGCATGTGTGTTCTTTCCACAAACCACACATGGATCCACCAATGTCATTGCATGTGTGTTCTTTCCACAAACCACATATGGATCCACCAATGTCATTGCATGTGTGTTCTTTCCATGAACCACATATGGATCCACCAGTGTTCATTGCATGTGTGTTCTTTCCACAAACCACATATGGATCCACTAGAGTCATTGCATGTGTGTTCTTTTCACAAACCACATATGGATCCACCAATGTCATTGCATGTGTGTTCTTTCCATGAACCACATATGGATCCACCAATGTCATTGCATGTCTGTTCCTGTCATGAACCACATATGGATCCACCAATGTTCATTGCATGTGTGTTCTTTCCACAAACCACATATGGATACACTTGAGTCATTGCATGTGTGTTCTTTTCACAAACCACATATGGATCCAACAATGTCATTGCATGTGTGTTCTTTCCATGAACCACATATGGATCCACCAATGTCATTGCATGTGTGTTCTTTCCACAAACCACATATGGATCCACCAATGTCATTGCATGTGTGTTCTTTCCACAAACCACATATGGATCCACCAATGTCATTGCATGTGTGTTCTTTTCACAAACCACATATGGATCCACCAATGTCATTGCATGTGTGTTCTTTCCATGAACCACATATGGATCCACCAATTTCATTGCATGTGTGTTCTTGTGACAAACCACATATGGATCCACGACTGTCATTGCATGTGTGTTCTTTCCACAAACCACATATGGATCCACTAGATTCATTGCATGTGTTCTTTACAAAAACCACATATGGAGCCACCAATGTCATTGCATGTGTGTTCTTTTCCACTAACCACATATGTATCCACTAGAGTCATTGCATGTGTGTTCTTTCCACAAACCACACATGGATCCACCAGATTCATTGCATGTGTGTTCTTTCCACAAACCACATATGGATCCACCAATGTCATTGCATGTGTGTTCTTTCCACAAACCACATATGGATCCACCAATGTCATTGCATGTGTGTTCTTTCCACAAACCACACATGGATCAACCAACGTCATTGCATGTGTGTTCTTTCCACAAACCACATATGGATCAACCAATGGCATTGCATGTGTGTTCTTTTCACAAACCACATATGGATCCACTATGTCATTGCATGTGTGTTCTTTCCATGAACCACATATGGATCCACTAATGTCATTGCATGTGTGTTCTTTCCACAAACCACATATGGATCCACTAGATTGTCATTGCATGTGTGTTCTTTTCATGAACCACATATGGATCCACCAATGTCATTGCATGTGTGTTCTTTCCACAACCACACATGGATCAACCAGAATCATTGCATGTGTGTTCTTTTTTCCACAAACCACCCATGGATCAACCAATGGCATTGCATGTGTGTTATTGTCACAAACCACATATGTATCAACCAATCTCATTGCATGTGTGTTCCAATCATGAACCACATGTGGATCCACCAATGTCATTGCTTATGTGTTCTTTCCACTAACCACGCATGGCTCCACCAGAGTCATTGCATGTGTGTTCTTTCCACAAACCACATATGGATCCACCAATGTCATTGCATGTGTGTTCTTTCCACAAACCACACATGGATCAACCAATGTCATTGCATGTGTGTTCTTTCCATAAACCACATATGGATCCACCAATGTCATTGCATGTGTGTTCTTTTCACAAACCACATATGTATCCACTAGAGTCATTGCATGTGTGTTCCTCTCATGAACCACATATGGATCCACCAGTGTTCATTGCATGTGTGTTCTTTCCACAAACCACATATGGATCCACTAGATTCATTGCATGTGTGTTATTTTCACAAACCACATATGGATCCACCAATGTAATTGCATGTGTGTTCTTTCCATGAACCACATATGGATCCACCAATGTCATTGCATATGTGCTATTTTCCACAAACCACACATGGATCAACCAATATCATTGCATGTGTGTTCTTTCCACAAACCACATATGGATCCACCAATGTCATTGCATGTGTTTTCTTTTCCACAAACAACATATGGATCCGCAAGTGTTCATTGCATGTGTGTTCTTTCCATAAACCACATATGGATCCACTAGAGTCATTGCATGTGTGTTCTTTTCACAAACCACATAAGTATCCACCAATGTCATTGCATGTGTGTTCTTTCCATGAACCAGATATGGATCCACCAATGTCATTGTATGTGTGTTATTTCCACTAACCACACATGGATCCACTAGAGTCATTGCATGTGTGTTCTTTTCACAAACCACGTATGGATCCACCAGAGTCATTTCATGTGTGTTCTTTTCCACAAACCAGACATGGATCAACCAATGGCATTGCATGTGTGTTATTGTCACAAACCACATATGGATCATCCAATGGCATTGCATGTGTGTTCTTTTCACAAACCACATATGGATCCACAAGTGTTCATTGCATGTGTGTTCTTTCCACAAACCACATATGGATCCACTAGAGTCATTGCATGTGTGTTCTTTTCCACAAACCACATATGGATTAACCAATGGCATTGCATGTGTGTTCTTTTAATAACCCACATATGGATCAACCAGTGCCATTGCATGTGTGTTCCTGTCATGAACCACGTATGAATCCACTAGTGTTCATTGCATGTGTGTTCTTTCCACTAACCACATATGTATCCACTAGAGTCATTGCGTGTGTGTTCTTTTTAAAAACCACACATGGATCAACCAATGTCATTGCATGTGTGTTCTTTTTACAAACCACACATGGATCAGCCAATGTCATTGCATGTGTGTTATTTCCACAAACCACATATGGATCCACCAATGTCAATGCATGTGTGTTATTTCCATGAACCACATATGGATC
This sequence comes from Avena insularis, assembly GCA_023614405.1. Classification (NCBI taxonomy): domain Eukaryota; kingdom Viridiplantae; phylum Streptophyta; class Magnoliopsida; order Poales; family Poaceae; genus Avena; species Avena insularis. The sequence goes on along the minus strand of CM042690.1, from coordinate 142,752,380 downwards.
CACCAATATCATTGCATGTGTGTTCTTTCCACTAAACCACACATGGATCCACTAGATTCATTGCATGTGTGTTCTTTTCCACTAACCACAAATGTATCCACCAATGTCAATGCATGTGTGTTCTTTCCATGAACCACATATGGATCCTCCAATGTTATTGCATGTGTGTTCTTTCGATGAACCACATATGGATCCACCAATGTCATTGCATGTGTGCTCTTTCCACTAACAACGCATGGATCCACCAGAGTCATTGCATGTGTGTTCTTTTCACAAACCATATATGGATCCACAATTGTCATTGCATGTGTTTTCTTTCCATGAACCACATATGGATCCACCAATGTCATTGCATGTGTGTTCTTTCCACAAACCACATATGGATCCACCAATTTCATTGCATGTGTGTTCTTTCCACAAACCACACATGAATCAACCAATGTCATTGCATGTGTGTTCTTTCCACAAACCACATATGGATCCAACAATGTCATTGCATGTGTATTCATTTGCACAAACCACATATGTATCCACTAGAGTCATTGCATGTGTGTTCTTGTGATGAACCACATATGGATCCACTAGTGTTCATTGCATGTGTGTTCTTTCCACAAACCACATATGGATCCACTAGATTCATTGCATGTGTATTCTTTTCACAAACCACATATGGATCCACCAATGTCATGGCATGTGTGTTCTTTCCACTAACCACATATGGATCCACTAGAGTCATTGCACGTGTGTTATTTTAACAACCCACATATGGATCAACCAGTGTCATTGCATGTGTGTTCCTGTCATGAACCACATATGGATCCACCAGTGTTCATTGCATGTGTGTTCTTTTCCACAAACCACATATGTATCCACTAGAGTCATTGCATGTGTGTTCTTTTCACAAACCACACATGGATCAACCAATGTCATTGCATCTGTGTTCTTTCCACAAACCACATATGGATCAACCAATGGCATTGCATGTGTGTTCTTTTCACAAACCACATATGGATCCACAAGTGTTCATTGCATCTGTGTTCTTTCCACAAACCACATATGGATCCACTAGAGTCATTGCATGTGTGTTCTTTTCACAAACCACATATGGATCCACAATTGTCATTGCATGTGTGTTCTTTGCATGAACCACATATGGATCCACCAATGTCATTGCATGTGTGTTCTTTCCACTAACCACACATGGATCCACTAGAGTCATTGCACGTGTGTTCTTTTCACAAACCACGTATGGATCCACCAGAATCATTGCATGTGTGTTCTTTTTTCCACAAACCACCCATGGATCAACCAATGGCATTGCATGTGTGTTCCAATCATGAACCACATGTGGATCCACCAATGTCATTGCATATGTGTTCTTTCCACTAACCACGCATGGCTCCACCAGAGTCATTGCATGTGTGTTCTTTCCACAAACCAGATATGGATCCACCAATGTCATTGCATGTGTGTTCTTTCCACAAACCACACATGGATCAGCCAATGTCATTGCATGTGTGTTCTTTCCATAAACCACATATGGATCCACCAATGTCATTGCATGTGTGTTCTTTTCCACAAACCACATATGTATCCACTAGAGTCATTGCATGTGTGTTCCTCTCATGAACCACATATGGATCCACCAGTGTTCATTGCATGTGTGTTCTTTCCACAAACCACATATGGATCCACTAGATTCATTGCATGTGTGTTCTTTTCAGAAACCACATATGGATCCACCAATGTAATTGCATGTGTGTTCTTTCCATGAACCACATATGGATCCACCAATGTCATTGCATATGTGCTATTTTCCACAAACCACACATGGATCAACCAATATCATTGCATGTGTGTTCTTTCCACAAACCACATATGGATCCACCATTGTCATTGCATGTGTTTTCTTTTCCACAAACAACATATGGATCCGCAAGTGTTCATTGCATGTGTGTTCTTTCCATAAACCACATATGGATCCACTAGAGTCATTGCATGTGTGTTCTTTTCACAAACCACATAAGTATCCACCAATGTCATTGCATGTGTGTTCTTTCCATGAACCAGATATGGATCCACCAATGTCATTGTATGTGTGTTATTTCCACTAACCACACATGGATCCACTAGAGTCATTGCATGTGTGTTCTTTTCACAAACCACGTATGGATCCACCAGAGTCATTTCATGTGTGTTCTTTTCCACAAACCAGACATGGATCAACCAATGGCATTGCATGTGTGTTATTGTCACAAACCACATATGGATCATCCAATGGCATTGCATGTGTGTTCTTTTCACAAACCACATATGGATCCACAAGTGTTCATTGCATGTGTGTTCTTTCCACAAACCACATATGGATCCACTAGAGTCATTGCATGTGTGTTCTTTTCCACAAACCACATATGGATTAACCAATGGCATTGCATGTGTGTTCTTTTAATAACCCACATATGGATCAACCAGTGCCATTGCATGTGTGTTCCTGTCATGAACCACGTATGAATCCACTAGTGTTCATTGCATGTGTGTTCTTTCCACTAACCACATATGTATCCACTAGAGTCATTGCGTGTGTGTTCTTTTTAAAAACCACACATGGATCAACCAATGTCATTGCATGTGTGTTCTTTTTACAAACCACACATGGATCAGCCAATGTCATTGCATGTGTGTTATTTCCACAAACCACATATGGATCCACCAATGTCAATGCATGTGTGTTATTTCCATGAACCACATATGGATCCACCAATATCATTGCATGTGTGTTCTTTCCACTAAACCACACATGGATCCACTAGATTCATTGCATGTGTGTTCTTTTCCACTAACCACAAATGTATCCACCAATGTCAATGCATGTGTGTTCTTTCCATGAACCACATATTGATCCTCCAATGTTATTGCATGTGTGTTCTTTCGATGAACCACATATGGATCCACCAATGTCATTGCATGTGTGCTCTTTCCACTAACCACGTATGGATCCACCAGAGTCATTGCATGTGTGTTCTTTTCACAAACCACATATGGATCCACAATTGTCATTGCATGTGTTTTCTTTCCATGAACCACATATGGATCCACCAATGTCATTGCATGTGTGTTCTTTCCACAAACCACATATGGATCCACCAATTTCATTGCATGTGTGTTCTTTCCACAAACCACACATGAATCAACCAATGTCATTGCATGTGTGTTCTTTCCACAAACCACATATGGATCCAACAATGTCATTGCATGTGTATTCATTTCCACAAACCACATATGTATCCACTAGAGTCATTGCATGTGTGTTCTTGTGATGAACCACATATGGATCCACTAGTGTTCATTGCATGTGTGTTCTTTCCACAAACCACATATGGATCCACTAGATTCATTGCATGTGTATTCTTTTCACAAACCACATATGGATCCACCAATGTCATGGCATGTGTGTTCTTTCCACTAACCACATATGGATCCACTAGAGTCATTGCACGTGTGTTCTTTTAACAACCCACATATGGATCAACCAGTGTCATTGCATGTGTGTTCCTGTCATGAACCACATATGGATCCACCAGTGTTCATTGCATGTGTGTTCTTTGCACAAACCACATATGGATCCACTAGAGTCATTGCATGTGTGTTCTTTTCACAAACCACACATGGATCAACCAATGTCATTGCATGTGTGTTCTTTCCACAAACCACATATGGATCAACAAATGGCATTGCATGTGTGTTCTTTTCACAAACCACATATGGATCCACAAGTGTTCATTGCATGTGTGTTCTTTCCAGAAACCAAATATGGATCCACTAGAGTCATTGCATGTGTGTTCTTTTCACAAACCACATATGGATCCACAATTGTCATTGCATGTGTGTACTTTGCATGAACCACATATGGATCCACCAATGTCATTGCATGTGTGTTCTTTCCACTAACCACACATGGATCCACTAGAGTCATTTCACGTGTGTTCTTTTCACAAACCACGTATGGATCCACCAGAATCATTGCATGCGTGTTCTTTTTTCCACAAACCACCCATGGATCAACCAATGGCATTGCATGTGTGTTATTGTCAGACACCACATATGGATCAACCAATCTCATTGCATGTGTGTTCCAATCATGAACAACATATGGATCCACCAATGTCATTGCATGTGTGTTCTTTCCACTAACCACGCATGGATCCACCAGAGTCATTGCATGTGTGTTCTTTCCACAAACCACATATGGATCCACCAATGTCATTGCATGTGTGTTCTTTCCACAAACCACACATGGATCAGCCAATGTCATTACATGTGTGTTATTTCCATAAACCACATATGGATCCACCAATGTCATTGCATGTGTGTTCTTTTCCACAAACCACATATGTATCCACTATAGTCATTGCATATGTGTTCCTCATGAACCACATTTGGTTCCACAAGTGTTCATTGCATGTGTGTTCTTTTCACAAACCACATATGGATCCACAATTGTCATTGCATGTGTGTTCTTTGCATGAACCACATATGGATCCACCAATGTCATTGCATGTGTGTTCTTTCCACTACCCACACATGGATCCACTAGAGTCATTTCACGTGTGTTCTTTTCACAAACCACGTATGGATCCACCAGAATCATTGCATGTGTGTTCTTTTTTCCACAAACCACCCATGGATCAACCAATGGCATTGCATGTGTGTTATTGTCACAAACCACATATGGATCAACCAATCTCATTGCATGTGTGTTCCAATCATGAACCACATATGGATCCACCAATGTCATTGCATGTGTGTTCTTTCCACTAACCACACATGGATCCACCAGAGTCATTGCATGTGTGTTCTTTCCACAAACCACATATGGATCCACCAATGTCATTGCATGTGTGTTCTTTCCACAAACCACACATGGATCAGCCAATGTCATTACATGTGTGTTCTTTCCATAAACCACATATGGATCCACCAATGTCATTGCATGTGTGTTCTTTCCACAAACCACATATGTATCCACTAGAGTCCTTGAATATGTGTTCCTCTCATGAACCACATATGGATCCACCAGTGTTCATTGCATGTGTGTTCTTTCCTTAAACCACATATGGATCCACTAGATTCATTGCATGTGTGTTCTTTCACAAACCACATATGGATCCACCAATGTAATTGCATGTGTGTTCTTTCCATGAACCACATATGGATCCACCAATGTCATTGCATATGTGCTATTTTCCACAAACCACACATGGATCAACCAATATCATTGCATGTGTGTTCTTTCCACAAACCACATATGGATCCACCAGTGTCATTGCATGTGTGTTCTTTCCACAAACAACATACGGATCCGCAAGTGTTCATTGCATGTGTGTTCTTTCCATAAACCACATATGGATCCACTAGAGTCATTGCATGTGTGTTATTTTCACAAACCACATATGGATCCACCAATGTCATTGCATGTGTGTTCTTTCCATGAAACACATATGGATCCACCAATGTCATTGTATGTGTGTTCTTTCCACTAACCACACATGGATCCACTAGAGTCATTGCATGTGTGTTCTTTTCACAAACCACATGGATCCACGAGTCATTTCATGTGTGTTCTTGGACACACACCACATGGATCAACCAATGGCATTGCATGTGTGTTATTGTCACAAACCACATATGGATCATCCAATGGCATTGCATGTGTGTTCTTTTCACAAACCACATATGGATCCACAAGTGTTCATTGCATGTGTGTTCTTTCCACAAACCACATATGGATCCACTAGAGTCATTGCATGTGTGTTCTTTTCCACAAACCACATATGGATAAACCAATGGCATTGCATGTGTGTTATTTTAACAACCCACATATGGATCACCCACTACCATTGCATGTGTGTTCATTTCAGGAACCACGTATGGATCCACTAGTGTTCATTGCATGTGTGTTCTTTCCACTAACCACATATGTATCCACTAGAGTCATTGCGTGTGTGTTCTTTTTAAAACCACACATGGATCAACCAATGTCATTGCATGTGTGTTCTTTTTACAAACCACACATGGATCAACCAATGTCATTGCATGTGTGTTCTTTCAACAAAACCACATATGGATCCACCAATGTCATTGCATCTGTGTTCTTTCCATGAACCACATATGGATCCACCAATGTCATTGTATGTGTGTTCTTTCCACTAACCACACATGGATCCACTAGAATCATTGCATGTGTGTTCTTTTCACAAACCACGTATGGATCCACCAGAGTCATTTCATGTGTGTTCTTTTCCACAAACCAGACATGGATCAACCAATGGCATTGCATGTGTGTTATTGTCACAAACCACATATGGATCATCCAATGGCATTGCATATGTGTTCTTTTCACAAACCACATATGGATCCACAAGTGTTCATTGCATGTGTGTTCTTTCCACAAACCCCATATGGATCCACTAGAATCATTGCATGTGTGTTCTTTTCCACAAACCACATATGGATTATCCAATGGCATTGCATGTGTGTTCTTTTAACAACCCACATATGGATCAACCAGTGCCATTGCATGTGTGTTCCTGTCATGAACCACGTATGGATCCACTAGTGTTCATTGCATGTGTGTTCTTTCCAGTAACCACATATGTATCCACTAGAGTCAATGCGTGTGTGTTCTTTTTAAAAACCACACATGGATCAACCAATGTCATTGCATGTGTGTTCTTTTTACAAACCACACATGGATCAACCAATGTCATTGCATGTGTGTTCTTTCAACAAAACCACATATGGATCCACCAATGTCATTGCATGTGTGTTCTTTCCATGAACCACATATGGATCCACCAATATCATTGCATGTGTGTTCTTTCCACTAACCACACATGGATCCACTAGATTCATTGCATGTGTGTTCTTTTCCACTAACCACAAATGTATCCACTAGAGTCATTGCATGTGTTTTCTTTCCACAAACCACACATGGATCCACCAGAGTCATTGCATGTGTCTTCTTTCCACAAACCACACATGGATCCACCAGAGTCATTGCATGTGTGTTCTTTCCACAAACCACATATGGATCCACCAATGTCATTGCATGCGTGTTCTTTCCACAAACCACACATGGATCAACCAATTTCATTGCATGTGTGTTCTTTCCACAAACCACATATGGATCCACCAATGTCATTGCAGGTGTGTTCTTTTCCACAAACCACATATGTATCCACTAGAGTCATTGCATCTGTGTTCCTGTCATGAACCACATATGGATCCACCAGTGTTCATTGCATGTGTGTTCTTTCCACAAACCACATATGGATCCATTAGATACATTGCATGTGTGTTCTTTTCACAAACCACAGATGGATCCACCAATGTAATTGCATGTGTGTTCTTTCCACAAACAACATATGGATCCGCAAGTGTTCATTGCATGTGTGTTCTTTCCATAAACCACATATGGATCCACTAGAGTCATTGCATGTGTGTTCTTTTCACAAACCACATAAGTATCCACCAATGTCATTGCATGTGTGTTCTTTCCATGAACCAGATATGGATCCACCAATGTCATTGTATGTGTGTTATTTCCACTAACCACACATGGATCCACTAGAGTCATTGCATGTGTGTTCTTTTCACAAACCACGTATGGATCCACCAGAGTCATTTCATGTGTGTTCTTTTCCACAAACCAGACATGGATCAACCAATGGCATTGCATGTGTGTTATTGTCACAAACCACATATGGATCATCCAATGGCATTGCATGTGTGTTCTTTTCACAAACCACATATGGATCCACAAGTGTTCATTGCATGTGTGTTCTTTCCACAAACCACATATGGATCCACTAGAGTCATTGCATGTGTGTTCTTTTCCACAAACCACATATGGATTAACCAATGGCATTGCATGTGTGTTCTTTTAATAACCCACATATGGATCAACCAGTGCCATTGCATGTGTGTTCTGTCATGAACCACGATGAATCCACTAGTGTTCATTGCATGTGTGTTCTTTCCACTAACCACATATGTATCCACTAGAGTCATTGCGTGTGTGTTCTTTTTAAAAACCACATGGATCAACCAATGTCATTGCATGTGTGTTCTTTTACAAACCACACATGGATCAGCCAATGTCATTGCATGTGTGTTATTTCCACAAACCACATATGGATCCACCAATGTCAATGCATGTGTGTTATTTCCATGAACCACATATGGATCCACCAATATCATTGCATGTGTGTTCTTTCCACTAAACCACACATGGATCCACTAGATTCATTGCATGTGTGTTCTTTTCCACTAACCACAAATGTATCCACCAATGTCAATGCATGTGTGTTCTTTCCATGAACCACATATTGATCCTCCAATGTTATTGCATGTGTGTTCTTCGATGAACCACATATGGATCCACCAATGTCATTGCATGTGTGCTCTTTCCACTAACCACGTATGGATCCACCAGAGTCATTGCATGTGTGTTCTTTTCACAAACCACATATGGATCCACAATTGTCATTGCATGTGTTTTCTTTCCATGAACCACATATGGATCCACCAATGTCATTGCATGTGTGTTCTTTCCACAAACCACATATGGATCCACCAATTTCATTGCATGTGTGTTCTTTCCACAAACCACACATGAATCAACCAATGTCATTGCATGTGTGTTCTTTCCACAAACCACATATGGATCCAACAATGTCATTGCATGTGTATTCATTTCCACAAACCACATATGTATCCACTAGAGTCATTGCATGTGTGTTCTTGTGATGAACCACATATGGATCCACTAGTGTTCATTGCATGTGTGTTCTTTCCACAAACCACATATGGATCCACTAGATTCATTGCATGTGTATTCTTTTCACAAACCACCTATGGATCCACCAATGTCATGGCATGTGTGTTCTTTCCACTAACCACATATGGATCCACTAGAGTCATTGCACGTGTGTTCTTTTAACAACCCACATATGGATCAACCAGTGTCATTGCATGTGTGTTCCTGTCATGAACCACATATGGATCCACCAGTGTTCATTGCATGTGTGTTCTTTGCACAAACCACATATGGATCCACTAGAGTCATTGCATGTGTGTTCTTTTCACAAACCACACATGGATCAACCAATGTCATTGCATGTGTGTTCTTTCCACAAACCACATATGGATCAACAAATGGCATTGCATGTGTGTTCTTTTCACAAACCACATATGGATCCACAAGTGTTCATTGCATGTGTGTTCTTTCCAGAAACCAAATATGGATCCACTAGAGTCATTGCATGTGTGTTCTTTTCACAAACCACATATGGATCCACAATTGTCATTGCATGTGTGTACTTTGCATGAACCACATATGGATCCACCAATGTCATTGCATGTGTGTTCTTTCCACTAACCACACATGGATCCACTAGAGTCATTTCACGTGTGTTCTTTTCACAAACCACGTATGGATCCACCAGAATCATTGCATGCGTGTTCTTTTTTCCACAAACCACCCATGGATCAACCAATGGCATTGCATGTGTGTTATTGTCAGACACCACATATGGATCAACCAATCTCATTGCATGTGTGTTCCAATCATGAACCACATATGGATCCACCAATGTCATTGCATGTGTGTTCTTTCCACTAACCACGCATGGATCCACCAGAGTCATTGCATGTGTGTTCTTTCCACAAACCACATATGGATCCACCAATGTCATTGCATGTGTGTTCTTTCCACAAACCACACATGGATCAGCCAATGTCATTACATGTGTGTTATTTCCATAAACCACATATGGATCCACCAATGTCATTGCATGTGTGTTCTTTTCCACAAACCACATATGTATCCACTAGAGTCCTTGCATATGTGTTCCTCTCATGAACCACATATGGATCCACAAGTGTTCATTGCATGTGTGTTCTTTTCACAAACCACATATGGATCCACAATTGTCATTGCATGTGTGTTCTTTGCATGAACCACATATGGATCCACCAATGTCATTGCATGTGTGTTCTTTCCACTACCCACACATGGATCCACTAGAGTCATTTCACGTGTGTTCTTTTCACAAACCACGTATGGATCCACCAGAATCATTGCATGTGTGTTCTTTTTTCCACAAACCACCCATGGATCAACCAATGGCATTGCATGTGTGTTATTGTCACAAACCACATATGGATCAACCAATCTCATTGCATGTGTGTTCCAATCATGAACCACATATGGATCCACCAATGTCATTGCATGTGTGTTCTTTCCACTAACCACACATGGATCCACCAGAGTCATTGCATGTGTGTTCTTTCCACAAACCACATATGGATCCACCAATGTCATTGCATGTGTGTTCTTTCCACAAACCACACATGGATCAGCCAATGTCATTACATGTGTGTTCTTTCCATAAACCACATATGGATCCACCAATGTCATTGCATGTGTGTTCTTTTCCACAAACCACATATGTATCCACTAGAGTCCTTGAATATGTGTTCCTCTCATGAACCACATATGGATCCACCAGTGTTCATTGCATGTGTGTTCTTTCCTTAAACCACATATGGATCCACTAGATTCATTGCATGTGTGTTCTTTTCACAAACCACATATGGATCCACCAATGTAATTGCATGTGTGTTCTTTCCATGAACCACATATGGATCCACCAATGTCATTGCATATGTGCTATTTTCCACAAACCACACATGGATCAACCAATATCATTGCATGTGTGTTCTTTCCACAAACCACATATGGATCCACCAATGTCATTGCATGTGTTTTCTTTTCCACAAACAACATACGGATCCGCAAGTGTTCATTGCATGTGTGTTCTTTCCATAAACCACATATGGATCCACTAGAGTCATTGCATGTGTGTTATTTTCACAAACCACATATGGATCCACCAATGTCATTGCATGTGTGTTCTTTCCATGAAACACATATGGATCCACCAATGTCATTGTATGTGTGTTCTTTCCACTAACCACACATGGATCCACTAGAGTCATTGCATGTGTGTTCTTTTCACAAACCACGTATGGATCCACCAGAGTCATTTCATGTGTGTTCTTTTCCACAAACCAGACATGGATCAACCAATGGCATTGCATGTGTGTTATTGTCACAAACCACATATGGATCATCCAATGGCATTGCATGTGTGTTCTTTTCACAAACCACATATGGATCCACAAGTGTTCATTGCATGTGTGTTCTTTCCACAAACCACATATGGATCCACTAGAGTCATTGCATGTGTGTTCTTTTCCACAAACCACATATGGATTATCCAATGGCATTGCATGTGTGTTATTTTAACAACCCACATATGGATCAACCAGTACCATTGCATGTGTGTTCCTGTCATGAACCACGTATGGATCCACTAGTGTTCATTGCATGTGTGTTCTTTCCACTAACCACATATGTATCCACTAGAGTCATTGCGTGTGTGTTCTTTTTAAAACCACACATGGATCAACCAATGTCATTGCATGTGTGTTCTTTTTACAAACCACACATGGATCAACCAATGTCATTGCATGTGTGTTCTTTCAACAAAACCACATATGGATCCACCAATGTCATTGCATCTGTGTTCTTTCCATGAACCACATATGGATCCACCAATGTCATTGTATGTGTGTTCTTTCCACTAACCACACATGGATCCACTAGAATCATTGCATGTGTGTTCTTTTCACAAACCACGTATGGATCCACCAGAGTCATTTCATGTGTGTTCTTTTCCACAAACCAGACATGGATCAACCAATGGCATTGCATGTGTGTTATTGTCACAAACCACATATGGATCATCCAATGGCATTGCATATGTGTTCTTTTCACAAACCACATATGGATCCACAAGTGTTCATTGCATGTGTGTTCTTTCCACAAACCCCATATGGATCCACTAGAATCATTGCATGTGTGTTCTTTTCCACAAACCACATATGGATTATCCAATGGCATTGCATGTGTGTTCTTTTAACAACCCACATATGGATCAACCAGTGCCATTGCATGTGTGTTCCTGTCATGAACCACGTATGCATCCACTAGTGTTCATTGCATGTGTGTTCTTTCCAGTAACCACATATGTATCCACTAGAGTCAATGCGTGTGTGTTCTTTTTAAAAACCACACATGGATCAACCAATGTCATTGCATGTGTGTTCTTTTTACAAACCACACATGGATCAACCAATGTCATTGCATGTGTGTTATTTCAACAAAACCACATATGGATCCACCAATGTCATTGCATGTGTGTTCTTTCCATGAACCACATATGGATCCACCAATATCATTGCATGTGTGTTCTTTCCACTAACCACACATGGATCCACTAGATTCATTGCATGTGTGTTCTTTTCCACTAACCACAAATGTATCCACTAGAGTCATTGCATGTGTTTTCTTTCCACAAACCACACATGGATCCACCAGAGTCATTGCATGTGTCTTCTTTCCACAAACCACACATGGATCCACCAGAGTCATTGCATGTGTGTTCTTTCCACAAACCACATATGGATCCACCAATGTCATTGCATGCGTGTTCTTTCCACAAACCACACATGGATCAACCAATTTCATTGCATGTGTGTTCTTTCCACAAACCACATATGGATCCACCAATGTCATTGCAGGTGTGTTCTTTTCCACAAACCACATATGTATCCACTAGAGTCATTGCATCTGTGTTCCTGTCATGAACCACATATGGATCCACCAGTGTTCATTGCATGTGTGTTCTTTCCACAAACCACATATGGATCCACTAGATACATTGCATGTGTGTTCTTTTCACAAACCACAGATGGATCCACCAATGTAATTGCATGTGTGTTCTTTCCATGAACCACATATGGATCCACCAGTGTCATTGCATTGTGTTCTTTCCACTAACCACAAATGGATCCACTAGAGTCACTGTATGTGTGTTCTTTTAACAACCCACATATGGATCAACCAGTGTCATTGCATGTGTGTTCCTGTCATGAACCACATATGGATCCACCAGTGTTCATTGCATGTGTGTTCTTTTCCACAAACCACATATGTATCCACTAGAGTCATTGCATGTGTGTTCTTTTCACAAACCACACATGGATCAACCAATGTCATTGCATCTGTGTTCTTTCCACAAACCACATATGGATCAACCAATGGCATTGCATGTGTGTTCTTTTCACAAACCACATATGGATCCACAAGTGTTCATTGCATGTGTGTTCTTTCCACAAACCACATATGGATCCACTAGAGTCATTGCATGTGTGTTCTTTTCACAAACCACATATGGATCCACCAATGTCATTGCATGTGTGTTCTTTCCATGAACCACATATGGATCCACCAATGTTATTGCATGTGTGTTCTTTCGATGAACCACATATGGATCCAACAATGTCATTGCATGTGTGCTCTTTCCATTAACCACGTATGGATCCACCAGAGTCATTGCATGTGTGTTCTTTTCACAAACCACATATGGATCCACCAGAGTCATTGCATGTGCGTTCTTTTCCACAAACCACATATGGATCCACAAGTGTTCATTGCATGCGTGTTCGTTCTACAAACCACACATGGATCCACTAGAGTCATTGCATGTGTGTTCTTTTCACAAACCACATATGGATCCACAAGTGTTCATTGCATGTGTGTTCTTTCCACAAACCACATATGGATCCACTTGAGTCATTGCATATGTGTTCTTTTCTCAAACCACATATGGATCCACCAATATCATTGCATGTGTGTTCTTTCCATGAACCACATATGGATCCACCAATGTCATTGCATGTGTGCTCTTTCGACTACCACACATGGATCCACTAGAGTCATTGCATGTGTGTTCTTTTCACAAACCACATAAGGATCCACCAAAGTCAATGCATGTGTGTTCTTGTCCACAAACCACATATGGATCTACCAGTGTTCATTGCATGTGTGTTATTTCTACAAACCACATATGGATCCACTACAGTCATTGCATGTGTTTTTTTTTCACAAATCACATATGGACCCACTTGGGTCATTGCATGTGTGTTCTTTCCACAAACCACACATGGATTAACCAATGGCATTGCATGTGTGTTCCTGTCATGGACCACATATGGATCCACCAGTGTTTATTGCATGTGTGTTCCTGTCATGAACCACATATGGATCCACCAGTGTTTATTGCATGTGTGTTCTTTCCACAAACCACATATGGATCCACTAGAGTCATTGCATGGGTGTTCTTTTCACAAACCACATATGGATGCACCAATGTCATTGCATGTGTGTTCTTTCCATGAACCATGTATGGATCCACCAATATCATTGCATGTGTGTTCTTTCCACTAACCACACATGGATCCACTAGAGTCATTGCATGTGTGTTGTTTTCCACTAACCACATATGTATCCACTAGAGTCATTGCATGTGTGTTCTTTCCATAAACCGCACATGGATCCACTAGATTCATTGCATGTGTGTTCTTTCCACAAGCCACAGATGGATCCACCAGAGTCATTGCATGTGTGTTCTTTCCACAAACCACATATGGATCCACCAACGTCATTGCATGTGTATTCTTTTCACAAACCACGTATGGATCCACCAGAGCCATTGCATGTGTGTTCTTTTCCACAAACCAGACATGGATCAACCAATGGCATTGCATGTGTGTTATTGTCACAAACCACATATGGATCCACCAATGTAATTGCATGTGTGTTCTTTCCACAAACCACACATGGATCAACGAATATCACTGCATGTGTGCTCTTTCCACAAACCACATATGGATCCACCAATGTCATTGCATGTGTTTTCTTTTCCACAAACAACATACGGATCCGCAAGTGTTCATTGCATGTGTGTTCTTTCCACAAACCACATATGGATCCACTAGAGTCATTGCATGTGTGTTCTTTTCGACAAACCACATATGGATTAACCAATGGCATCGCATGTGTGTTCTTTTAACAACCCACATATGGATCAACCAGTGTCATTGCATGTGTGTTCCTGTCATGAACCACATATGGATCCACTAGTGTTCATTGCATGTGTGTTGTTTCCACTAACCACATATGTATCCACTAGAGTCATTGCATGTGTGTTCTTTTTACAAACCACACATGGATCAACCAATGTCATTGCATGTTTGTTCTTTTTACAAACCACGCATGGATCAACCAATGTCATTGCATGTGTGGTCTTTCCACAAACCACATATGGATCCACCAATGTCATTGCATGTGTGTTCTTTCCATGAACCATATATGGATCCACCAATATCATTGCATGTGTGTTCTTTCCACTAACCACACATGGATCCACTAGATTCATTGTATGTGTGTTCTTTTCCACTAACCACAGATGTATCCACTAGAGTCATTGCATGTGTGTTCTTTCCACAAACCACACATGGATCCACCAGAGTCATTGCATGTGTCTTCTTTCCACAAACCACACATGGATCCACCAGAGTCATGGCATGTGTGTTCTTTCCACAAACCACATATGGATCCACCAATGTCATTGCATGTGTGTTCTTTCCACAAACCACACATGGATCAACCAATTTAATTGCATGTGTGTTCTTTCCACATACCACATATGGATCCACCAATGTCATTGCATGTGTGTTCTTTTCCACAAACCACATATGTATCCACTAGAGTCATTGCATCTGTGTTCCTGTCATGAACCACATATGGATCCACCAGTGTTCATTGGATGTGTGTTCTTTCCACAAACCAGACATGGATCCACTAGATTCATTGCATGTGTGTTCCTTTCACAAACCACAGATGGATCCACCAATGTAATTGCATGTGTGTTCTTTCCATGAACCACATATGAATCCACCAGTGTCATTGCATTGTGTTCTTTCCACTAATCACAAATGGATCCACTAGCGTCATTGCATGTGTGTTCTTTTAACAACCCACATATGGATCAACCAGTGTCATTGCATGTGTGTTCCTGTCATGAACCACATATGGTTCCACCAGTGTTCATTGCATGTGTGTTCTTTTCCACAAACCACATATGTATCCACTAGAGTCATTGCATGTGTGTTCTTTTCACAAACCACACATGGATCCACTAGAGTCATTGCATGTGTGTTCTTTTCCACTAACCACATATGTATCCACTAGAGTCATTGCATGTGTGTTCTTTCCACAAAACACATATGGATCCACCAATGTCATTGCATGTGTGTTCTTTCCACAAACCACACATGGATCAACCAATGTCATTGCATGTGTGTTCCTTCCACAAACCACATATGGATCCAATAATGTCATTGCATGTGTGTTCATTTCCACAAACCACATATGTGTCCACTAGAGTCATTGCATGTGTGTTCCTGTCATGAACCACATATGGATCCACTAGTGTTCATTGCATGTGTGTTCTTTCCACAAACCACATATGGATCCACTAGATTCATTGCATGTGTGTTCTTTTCACAAACCACATATGGATCCACCCATGTCATTGCATGTGTGTTCTTTCCACTAACCACATATGGATCCACTAGAGTCATTGCACGTGTGTTCTTTTAACAACCCACATATGGATCAACCTGTGTCATTGCATGTGTGTTCCTGTCATGAACCACATATGGATCCACCAGTGTTCATTGCATGTGTGTTCTTTTCCACAAACCACATATGTATCCACTAGAGTCATTGCATGTGTGTTCTTTTCACAAACCACACATGGATCAACCAATGTCATTGCATGTGTGTTCTTTCCACAAACCACATATGGATCAACCAATGGCATTGCATGTGTGTTCTTTTCACAAACCACATATGTATCCACAAGTGTTCATTGCATGTGTGTTATTTCCACAAACCACATATGGATCCACAATTGTCATTGCATGTGTGTTCTTTGCATGAACCACATATGGATCCACCAATGTCATTGCATGTGTGTTCTTTCCACTAACCACACATGGATCCACTAGAGTCATTGCACGTGTGTTCTTTTCACAAACCACGTATGGATCCAGCAGAATCATTGCATGTGGGTTCTTTTCCACAAACCACCCATGGATCAACCAATGGCATTGCATGTGTGTTATTGTCACAAACCACATATGGATCAACCAATGTCATTGCATGTGTGTTTCTATCATGAACCACATATGGATCCACCAGTGTTCATTGCATGTGTGTTCTTTCCACAAACCACATATGGATCCACTAGAGTCATTGCATGTGTCTTCTTTTCTCAAACCACATATGGATCCACCAGTGTTCATTGCATGTGTGTTCATTCCACAAAACACATATGGATCCACTAGAGTCATTGCATGTGTGTTCTTTTCACAAACCACATATGGATCCACCAATGTCATTGCATGTGTGTTCTTTCCATGAACCACATATGGATCCACCAATGTCATTGCATGTGTGCTCTTTCCACTAACCACACATGGATCCACTAGAGTCATTGCATGTGTGTTCTTTTCACAAACCACATATGGATCCACCAGAGTCATTGAATTTGTGTTTTTTTAAAAAAACCACATATGGATCCACAAGTGTTCATTGCATGTGTGTTCTTTCTACAAACCACACATGGATCCACTAGAGTCATTGCATGTGTGTTCTTTTCACGAACCCCATATGGATCCACCAGTGTTCATTGCATGTGTGTTCTTTCCACCAGTGGCGGAGGACAAAAAAAAATTAAGGTCGGGCGAACTATAAAATACTCCCTCTGTTTCAAATTACTTCGCCGGCACGCTTATGTAGGTGGGCTATTACTCCCTCATTTTTCATTCAAAAAAATCCTGAGATTTTTGAAATAGATAGTATGAAATGTGTACTACGTATACCAAAAATCCAGAATTTTTTTGGATGAAAAATAAGAGAGTACTAGTCCACCTAGGTAAGCGTGCGTGCGGAGTAATTTGAAACAGAGGGAGTATAATGATCCCCTTGGTGTTATCATTATACATGACCTAGAATACACGGGTAAATTATACATTGATATAGGACAAAAAAGACAAATGTCATCGGGAAACATGCATTACCCCACTATCACAACTTCCCATCTTCCATCATTGAAATCTGAAGTATCTCCATCCAAAAAATGGCCTATATGGAATGACCAATAGCTTCATTGTAATAACTAATATAAAGCCCGATTCATTTTTGGAGAAGCCAAAACAGACACAGGAACACATCCTGGTTTCAGGTCACCTTACGGCTTCAGATGCCAAAACAGAATTGCAAAATAGAAATCGTAATCTCCCTACAAATGAAAAACTCATGATGCTAGGGGTGGAGAACTGCCGCCTCCGTGTTCCTGCATGCCCGCCGGACGCCATCTTCCCGCCCACCGGACGCCGCTGCGCTCAGCCGCTAGAGTTCCTCGTCCGAGTCGGGTCGTGGCGTCAACAGGTAATTCTGAGTCAGTCCAGATGCACCAGGATACTAGCGCTCTTCCAACTCAACCCAAAGAAAGCCCAGTGGCTAGCCCACCTCTTCCCTTCCTCTATCTTCTCCAAAAAGAAGGCAACGCCATGGAAAAGAAATGGAATGAGCTGGAACTGCCGATGCCTAAGATGCATGCATATACATAATTTTGTTGCAAAATTTAAGGTAGGGCGGCTGCCCTACCCTGCCCAAAGGGGTCCTTCGCCACTGCTTTCCACAAACCACATATGGATCCAGTAGAGTCATTGCATGTGTGTTCTTTTCAAAACCCACATAAGGATCCACCAATGTCATTGCATGTGTGTTCATTTCCATAAACCACATATGTATCCACTAGAGTCATTGCATGTGTGTTCCTGTCATGAATCACATATGGATCCACTAGTGTTCATTGCATGTGTGTTCTTTCCACAAACCACATATGTATCCACTAGAGTCATTGCATGTGTGTTCCTGTCATGAATCACATATGGATCCACTAGTGTTCATTGCATGTGTGTTCTTTCCACAAACCACATATGGATCCACTAGATTCATTGCATGTGTGTTCTTTTCACAAACCACATATGGATCCACCAATGTCATCGCATGTGTGTTCCTTTCATGAACCACATATGGATTCACCAATGTCATTGCATGTGTGTTCTTTCCACTAACCACATATCGATCCACTAGAGTCATTGCACGTGTGTTCTTTTAACAACCCACATATGGATCAACCAGTGTCATTGCATGTGTGTTCCTGTCATGAACCACATATGGATCCACCAGTGTTCATTGCATGTGTGTTCTTTTCCACAAACCACATATGTATCCACTAGAGTCATTGCATGTGTGTTCTTTTCACAAACCACACATGGATCCACTAGAGTCATTGCATGTGTGTTCTTTTCCACTAACCACATATGTATCCACTAGAGTCATTGCATGTGTGTTCTTTCCATAAACCGCACATGGATCCACTAGAGTCATTGCATGTGTGTTCTTTCCACAAGCCACACATGGATCCACCAGAGTCATTGCATGTGTGTTCTTTCCACAAACCACACATGGATCCACCAATGTCATTGCATGTGTGTTCTTTCCACAAACCACACATGGATCAACCAATGTCATTGCATGTGTGTTCCTTCCACAAACCACATATGGATCCAATAATGTCATTGCATGTGTGTTCATTTCCACAAACCACATATGTGTCCACTAGAGTCATTGCATGTGTGTTCCTGTCATGAACCACATATGGATCCACTAGTGTTCATTGCATGTGTGTTCTTTCCACAAACCACACATGGATCCACTAGATTCATTGCATGTGTGTTCTTTTCACAAACCACATATGGATCCACCAATGTCATTGCATGTGTGTTCTTTCCACTAACCACATATGGATCCACTAGAGTCATTGCACGTGTGTTCTTTTAACAACCCACATATGGATCAACCTGTGTCATTGCATGTGTGTTCCTGTCATGAACGACATATGGATCCACCAGTGTTCATTGCATGTGTGTTCTTTTCCACAAACCACATATGTATCCACTAGAGTCATTGCATGTGTGTTCTTTTCACAAACCACACATGGATCAACCAATGTCATTGCATGTGTGTTCTTTCCACAAACCACATATGGATCAACCAATGGCATTGCATGTGTGTTCTTTTCACAAACCACATATGTATCCACAAGTGTTCATTGCATGTGTGTTCTTTCCACAAACCACATATGGATCCACTAGAGTCATTGCATGTGTGTTCTTTTCACAAACCACATATGGATCCACAATTATCATTGCATGTGTGTTCTTTGCATGAACCCCATATGGATCCACCAATGTCATTGCATGTGTGTTCTTTCCACTAACCACACATGGATCCACTAGAGTCATTGCACGTGTGTTCTTTTCACAAACCACGTATGGATCCAGCAGAATCATTGCATGTGGGTTCTTTTCCACAAACCACCCATGGATCAACAAATGGCATTGCATGTGTGTTATTGTCACAAACCACATATGGATCAACCAATGTCATTGCATGTGTGTTTCTATCATGAACCACATATGGATCCACCAGTGTTCATTGCATGTGTGTTCTTTCCACAAACCACATATGGATCCACTAGAGTCACTGCATGTGTCTTCTTTTCTCAAACCACATATGGATCCACCAGTGTTCATTGCATGTGTGTTCATTCCACAAACCACATATAGATCCACTAGAGTCATTGCATGTGTGTTCTTTTCACAAACCATATATGGATCCACCAATGTCATTGCATGTGTGTTCTTTCCATGAACCACATATGGATCCACCAATGTCATTGCATGTGTGCTCTTTCCACTAACCACACATGGATCCACTAGAGTCATTGCATGTGTGTTCTTTTCACAAACCACATATGGATCCACCAGAGTCATTGCATGTGTGTTGTTTTCCACAAACCACATATGGATCCACAAGTGTTCATTGCATGTGTGTTCTTTCTACAAACCACACATGGATCCACTAGAGTCATTGCATGTGTGTTCTTTTCAAGAACCCCATATGGATCCACCAGTGTTCATTGCATGTGTGTTCTTTCCACAAACCACATATGGATCCAGTAGAGTCATTACATCTGTGTTCTTTTCAAAAACCACATATGGATCCACCAATGTCATTGCATGTGTGTTCATTTCCATAAACCACATATGTATCCACTAGAGTCATTGCATGTGTGTTCCTGTCATGAACCACATATGGATCCACTAGTGTTCATTGCATGTGTGTTCTTTCCACAAACCACATATGGATCCACTAGATTCATTGCATGTGTGTTCTTTTCACAAACCACATATGGATCCACCAATGTCATCGCATGTGTGTTCCTTTCATGAACCACATATGGATCCACCAATGTCATTGCATGTGTGTTCTTTCCACTAACCACATATGGATCCACTAGAGTCATTGCACGTGTGTTCTTTTAACAACCCACATATGCATCCTTGTGTCATTGCATGTGTGTTCCTGTCATGAACCACATATGGATCCACCAGTGTTCATTGCATGTGTGTTCTTTTCCACAAACCACATATGTATCCACTAGAGTCATTGCATGTGTGTTCTTTTCACAAACCACACATGGATCAACCAATGTCATTGCATGTGTGTTCTTTCCACAAACCACATATGGATCAACCAATGGCATTGCATGTGTGTTCTTTTCACAAACCACATATGTATCCACAAGTGTTCATTGCATGTGTGTTCTTTCCACAAACCACATATGGATCCACTAGAGTCATTCATGTGTGTTCTTTTCACAAACCACATATGGATCCACAATTGTCATTGCATGTGTGTTCTTTGCATGAACCCCATATGGATCCACCAATGTCATTGCATGTGTGTTCTTTCCACTAACCACACATGGATCCACTAGAGTCATTGCACGTGTGTTCTTTTCACAAACCACGTATGGATCCAGCAGAATCATTGCATGTGGGTTCTTTTTCACAAACCACCCATGGATATACCAATGGCATTGCATGTGTGTTATTGTCACAAACCACATATGGATCAACCAATGTCATTGCATGTGTGTTTCTATCATGAACCACATATGGATCCACCAGTGTTCATTGCATGTGTGTTCTTTCCACAAACCACATATGGATCCACTAGAGTCACTGCATGTGTCTTCTTTTCTCAAACCACATATGGATCCACCAGTGTTCATTGCATGTGTGTTCATTCCACAAACCACATATGGATCCACTAGAGTCATTGCATGTGTGTTCTTTTCACAAACCACATATGGATCCACCAATGTCATTGCATGTGTGTTCCTGTCATGAACCACATATGGATCCACTAGTGTTCATTGCATGTGTGTTCTTTCCACAAACCACATATGGATCCACTTGAGTCATTGCATATGTGTTCTTTTCTCAAACCACATATGGATCCACCAATGTCATTGCATGTGTGTTCTTTCCATGAACCACATATGGATCCACCAATGTCATTGCATGTGTGCTCTTTCCACTAACCACACATGGATCCCCTAGAGTCATTGCATGTGTGTTCTTTTCACAAACCACATATGGATCCACCAGAGTCATTGCATGTGTGTTGTTTTCCACAAACCACATATGGATCCACAAGTGTTCATTACATGTGTGTTCTTTCTACAAACCACACATGGATCCACTAGAGTCATTGCATGTGTGTTCTTTTCACGAACCCCATATGGATCCACCAGTGTTCATTGCATGTGTGTTCTTTCCACAAACCACATATGGATCCACTAGATTCATTGCATGTGTGTTCTTGTCACAAACCACATATGGATCCACCAATGTCATCGCATGTGTGTTCCTTCCATGAACCACATATGGATCCACCAATGTCATTGCATGTGTGTTCTTTCCACTAACCACATATGGATCCACTAGAGTCATTGCACGTGTGTTCTTTTAACAACCCACATATGGATCAACCAGTGTCATTGCATGTGTGTTCCTGTCATGAACCACATATGGATCCACCAGTGTTCATTGCATGTGTGTTCTTTTCCAGAAACCACATATGTATCCACTAGAGTCATTGCATGTGTGTTCTTTTCACAAACCACACATGGATCAACCAATGTCATTGCATGTGTGTTATTTCCACAAACCACATATGGATCAACCAATGGCATTGCATGTGTGTTCTTTTCACAAACCACATATGGATCCACAAGTGTTCATTGCATGCTTGTTCTTTCCACAAACCACATATGGATCCACTAGAGTCATTGCATGTGTGTTCTTTTCACAATCCACAATTGTCATTGCATGTGTGTTCTTTCCATGAACCACATATGGATCCACCAATGTCATTGCATGTGTGTTCTTTCCACTAACCACACATGGATCCACTAGAGTCATGGCACGTGTTCTTTTCACAAACCACGTATGGATCCACCAGAATCATTGCATGTGTGTTCTTTTCCACAAACCACCCATGGATCAACCAATGGCATTGCATGTGTGTTATTGTCACAAACCACATATGGATCAACCATTGTAATTGCAGTGTGTTCTTATCATGAACCACATATGGATCCAGCAGTGATCATTGCATGTGTGTTCTTTCCACAAACCACATATGGATCCACTAGAGTCATTGCATGAGTCTTCTTTTCTCAAACCACATATGGATCCACCAGTGTTCATTGCATGTGTGTTCATTCCACAAACCACATATGGATTCACTAAGTCATTGCACGTGTGTTCTTTTCACAAACCACATATGGATCCACCAATGTCATTGCATGTGTGTTCTTTCCATGAACCACATATGGATCCACCAATGTCATTGCATATGTGCTCTTTCCACTAACCACACATGGATCCACTAGAGTCATTGCATTTGTGTTCTTTTCACAAACCACATATGGATCCACCAGAGTCATTGCATGTGTGTTGTTTTCCACAAACCACATATGGATCCACAAGTGTTCATTGCATGTGTGTTCTTTCTACAAACCACACATGGATCCACTAGAGTCATTGCATGTGTGTTCTTTTCACGAACCCCATATGGATCCACCAGTGTTCATTGCATGTGTGTTCTTTCCACAAACCACATATGGATCCAGTAGAGTCATTGCATGTGTGTTCTTTTCACAAACCACATATGGATCCACCAATGTCATTGCATGTGTGTTCATTTCTATAAACCACATATGTATCCACTAGAGTCATTGCATGTGTGTTCCTGTCATGAACCACATATGGATCCACTAGTGTTCATTGCATGTGTGTTCATTCCACAAACCACATATGTGTCCACCAATGTCATTGCATGTGTGTTCCTTTCATGAACCACATATGGATCCACCAATGTCATTGCATGTGTGTTCTTTCCACTAACCACATATGGATCCACTAGAGTCATTGACGTGTTCTTTTAACAACCCATATATGGATCAACCAGTGTCATTGCATGTGTGTTCCTGTCATGAACCACATATGGATCCACCAGTGTTCATTGCATGTGTGTTCTTTTCCACAAACCACATATGTATCCACTAGAGTCATTGCATGTGTGTTCTTTTCACAAACCACACATGGATCAACCAATGTCATTGCATGTGTGTTATTTCCACAAACCACATATGGATCAACCAATGGAATTGCATGTGTGTTCTTTTCACAAACCACATATGGATCCACAAGTGTTCATTGCATGCGTGTTCTTTCCACAAACCACATATGGATCCACTAGAGTCATTGCATGTGTGTTCTTTTCACAAACCACATATGGATCCACAATTTTCATTGCATGTGTGTTCTTTCCAGGAACCACATATGGATCCACCAATGTTATTGCATGTGTGTTCTTTCCACTAACCACACATGGATCCACTAGAGTCATGGCACGTGTGTTCTTTTCACAAACCACGTATGGATCCACCAGAATCATTGCATGTGTGTTCTTTTCCACAAACCACCCATGGATCAACCAATGGCATTGCATGTGTGTTATTGTCACAAACCACATATGGATCAACCATTGTTATTGCATGTGTGTTCCTATCATGAACCACATATGGATCCACCAGTGTTCATTGCATGTGTGTTCTTTCCACAAACCACATATGGATCCACTAGAGTCATTGCATGTGTCTTCTTTTCTCAAACCACATATGGATCCACCAGTGTTCATTGCATGTGTGTTCATTCCACAAACCACATATGGATCCACTAGAGTCATTGCATGTATGTTCTTTTCACAAACCACATACGGATCCACCAATGTCATTGCATGTGTGTTCTTTCCACAAACCACATATGGATCCAACAATGTCATTGCATGTGTGTTCATTTCCACAAACTACATATGTATCCACTAGAGTCATTGCATGTGTGTTCCTGTGATGAACCACATATGGATCCACTATTGTTCATTGCATGTGTGTTCTTCCCAGAAACCACATATGGATCCACTAGATTCATTGCATGTGTGTTCTTTTCACAAACCACATATGGATCCACCAATGTCATCGCATGTGTGTTCCTTTCATGAACCACATATGGATTCACCAATGTCATTGCATGTGTGTTCTTTCCACTAACCACATATGGATCCACCAGAGTCATTGCACGTGTGTTCTTTTAACAACCCACATATGGATCAACCAGTGTCATTGCATGTGTGTTCCTGTCATGAACCAAATATGGATCCACCAGTGTTCATTGCATGTGTGTTCTTTTCCACAAACCACATATGTATCCACTAGAGTCATTGCATGTGTGTTCTTTTCACAAACCACACATGGATCCACTAGAGTCATTGCATGTGTGTTCTTTTCCACTAACCACATATGTATCCACTAGAGTCATTGCATGTGTGTTCTTTCCATAAACCGCACATGGATCCACTAGAGTCATTGCATGTGTGTTCTTTCCACAAGCCACACATGGATCCACCAGAGTCATTGCATGTGTGTTCTTTCCACAAACCACACATGGATCCACCAATGTCATTGCATGTGTGTTCTTTCCACAAACCACACATGGATCAACCAATGTCATTGCATGTGTGTTCCTTCCACAAACCACATATGGATCCAATAATGTCATTGCATGTGTGTTCATTTCCACAAACCACATATGTGTCCACTAGAGTCATTGCATGTGTGTTCCTGTCATGAACCACATATGGATCCACTAGTGTTCATTGCATGTGTGTTCTTTCCACAAACCACACATGGATCCACTAGATTCATTGCATGTGTGTTCTTTTCACAAACCACATATGGATCCACCAATGTCATTGCATGTGTGTTCTTTCCACTAACCACATATGGATCCACTAGAGTCATTGCACGTGTGTTCTTTTAACAACCCACATATGGATCAACCTGTGTCATTGCATGTGTGTTCCTGTCATGAACCACATATGGATCCACCAGTGTTCATTGCATGTGTGTTCTTTTCCACAAACCACATATGTATCCACTAGAGTCATTGCATGTGTGTTCTTTTCACAAACCACACATGGATCAACCAATGTCATTGCATGTGTGTTCTTTCCACAAACCACATATGGATCAACCAATGGCATTGCATGTGTGTTCTTTTCACAAACCACATATGTATCCACAAGTGTTCATTGCATGTGTGTTCTTTCCACAAACCACATATGGATCCACTAGAGTCATTGCATGTGTGTTCTTTTCACAAACCACATATGGATCCACAATTATCATTGCATGTGTGTTCTTTGCATGAACCCAAATGGATCCACCAATGTCATTGCATGTGTGTTCTTTCCACTAACCACACATGGATCCACTAGAGTCATTGCACGTGTGTTCTTTTCACAAACCACGTATGGATCCAGCAGAATCATTGCATGTGGGTTCTTTTCCACAAACCACCCATGGATCAACCAATGGCATTGCATGTGTGTTATTGTCACAAACCACATATGGATCAACCAATGTCATTGCATGTGTGTTTCTATCATGAACCACATATGGATCCACCAGTGTTCATTGCATGTGTGTTCTTTCCACAAACCACATATGGATCCACTAGAGTCACTGCATGTGTCTTCTTTTCTCAAACCACATATGGATCCACCAGTGTTCATTGCATGTGTGTTCATTCCACAAACCACATATAGATCCACTAGAGTCATTGCATGTGTGTTCTTTTCACAAACCATATATGGATCCACCAATGTCATTGCATGTGTGTTCTTTCCATGAACCACATATGGATCCACCAATGTCATTGCATGTGTGCTCTTTCCACTAACCACACATGGATCCACTAGAGTCATTGCATGTGTGTTCTTTTCACAAACCACATATGGATCCACCAGAGTCATTGCATGTGTGTTGTTTTCCACAAACCACATATGGATCCACAAGTGTTCATTGCATGTGTGTTCTTTCTACAAACCACACATGGATCCACTAGAGTCATTGCATGTGTGTTCTTTTCACGAACCCCATATGGATCCACCAGTGTTCATTGCATGTGTGTTCTTTTCACAAACCACATATGGATCCAGTAGAGTCATTACATCTGTGTTCTTTTCAAAAACCACATATGGATCCACCAATGTCATTGCATGTGTGTTCATTTCCATAAACCACATATGTATCCACTAGAGTCATTGCATGTGTGTTCCTGTCATGAACCACATATGGATCCACTAGTGTTCATTGCATGTGTGTTCTTTCCACAAACCACATATGGATCCACTAGATTCATTGCATGTGTGTTCTTTTCACAAACCACATATGGATCCACCAATGTCATCGCATGTGTGTTCCTTTCATGAACCACATATGGATCCACCAATGTCATTGCATGTGTGTTCTTTCCACTAACCACATATGGATCCACTAGAGTCATTGCACGTGTGTTCTTTTAACAACCCACATATGGATCCTTGTGTCATTGCATGTGTGTTCCTGTCATGAACCACATATGGATCCACCAGTGTTCATTGCATGTGTGTTCTTTTCCACAAACCACATATGTATCCACTAGAGTCATTGCATGTGTGTTCTTTTCACAAACCACACATGGATCAACCAATGTCATTGCATGTGTGTTCTTTCCACAAACCACATATGGATCAACCAATGGCATTGCATGTGTGTTCTTTTCACAAACCACATATGTATCCACAAGTGTTCATTGCATGTGTGTTCTTTCCACAAACCACATATGGATCCACTAGAGTCATTCATGTGTGTTCTTTTCACAAACCACATATGGATCCACAATTGTCATTGCATGTGTGTTCTTTGCATGAACCCCATATGGATCCACCAATGTCATTGCATGTGTGTTCTTTCCACTAACCACACATGGATCCACTAGAGTCATTGCACGTGTGTTCTTTTCACAAACCACGTATGGATCCAGCAGAATCATTGCATGTGGGTTCTTTTTCACAAACCACCCATGGATCAACCAATGGCATTGCATGTGTGTTATTGTCACAAACCACATATGGATCAACCAATGTCATTGCATGTGTGTTTCTATCATGAACCACATATGGATCCACCAGTGTTCATTGCATGTGTGTTCTTTCCACAAACCACATATGGATCCACTAGAGTCACTGCATGTGTCTTCTTTTCTCAAACCACATATGGATCCACCAGTGTTCATTGCATGTGTGTTCATTCCACAAACCACATATGGATCCACTAGAGTCATTGCATGTGTGTTCTTTTCACAAACCACATATGGATCCACCAATGTCATTGCATGTGTGTTCCTGTCATGAACCACATATGGATCCACTAGTGTTCATTGCATGTGTGTTCTTTCCACAAACCACATATGGATCCACTTGAGTCATTGCATATGTGTTCTTTTCTCAAACCACATATGGATCCACCAATGTCATTGCATGTGTGTTCTTTCCATGAACCACATATGGATCCACCAATGTCATTGCATGTGTGCTCTTTCCACTAACCACACATGGATCCCCTAGAGTCATTGCATGTGTGTTCTTTTCACAAACCACATATCGATCGACCAGAGTCGTTGCATGTGTGTTGTTTTCCACAAACCACATATGGATCCACAAGTGTTCATTACATGTGTGTTCTTTCTACAAACCACACATGGATCCACTAGAGTCATTGCATGTGTGTTCTTTTCACGAACCCCATATGGATCCACCAGTGTTCATTGCATGTGTGTTCTTTCCACAAACCACATATGGATCCACTAGATTCATTGCATGTGTGTTCTTTTCACAAACCACATATGGATCCACCAACGTCATCGCATGTGTGTTCCTTCCATGAACCACATATGGATCCACCAATGTCATTGCATGTGTGTTCTTTCCACTAACCACATATGGATCCACTAGAGTCATTGCACGTGTGTTCTTTTAACAACCCACATATGGATCAACCAGTGTCATTGCATGTGTGTTCCTGTCATGAACCACATATGGATCCACCAGTGTTCATTGCATGTGTGTTC
This sequence comes from Avena insularis, assembly GCA_023614405.1. Taxonomy (NCBI): domain Eukaryota; kingdom Viridiplantae; phylum Streptophyta; class Magnoliopsida; order Poales; family Poaceae; genus Avena; species Avena insularis. Next base: position 142,722,845 of record CM042690.1, on the reverse strand, counting down.
TTTTCCACAAACCACATATGTATCCACTAGAGTCATTGCATGTGTGTTCTTTTCACAAACCACACATGGATCAACCAATGTCATTGCATGTGTGTTATTTCCACAAACCACATATGGATCAACCAATGGCATTGCATGTGTGTTCTTTTCACAAACCACATATGGATCCACAAGTGTTCATTGCATGCTTGTTCTTTCCACAAACCACATATGGATCCACTAGAGTCATTGCATGTGTGTTCTTTTCACAATCCACAATTGTCATTGCATGTGTGTTCTTTCCATGAACCACATATGGATCCACCAATGTCATTGCATGTGTGTTCTTTCCACTAACCACACATGGATCCACTAGAGTCATGGCACGTGTGTTCTTTTCACAAACCACGTATGGATCCACCAGAATCATTGCATGTGTGTTCTTTGCATGAACCACATATAGATCCACCAATGTCATTGCATGTGTGTTCTTTCCACTAACCACACATGGATCCACTAGAGTCATTGCACGTGTGTGCTTTTCACAAACCACGTATGGATCCACCAGAATGATTGCATGTGTGTCCTTTTCCACAAACCACCCATGGATCAACCAATGGCATTGCATGTGTGTTATTGTCACAAACCACATATGGATCAACCATTGTAATTGCAGTGTGTTCTTATCATGAACCACATATGGATCCAGCAGTGATCATTGCATGTGTGTTCTTTCCACAAACCACATATGGATCCACTAGAGTCATTGCATGAGTCTTCTTTTCTCAAACCACATATGGATCCACCAGTGTTCATTGCATGTGTGTTCATTCCACAAACCACATATGGATCCACTAGAGTCATTGCACGTGTGTTCTTTTCACAAACCACATATGGATCCACCAATGTCATTGCATGTGTGTTCTTTCCATGAACCACATATGGATCCACCAATGTCATTGCATGTTTGCTCTTTCCACTAACCACACATGGATCCACTAGAGTCATTGCATGTGTGTTCTTTTCACAAACCACATATGGATCCACCAGAGTCATTGCATGTGTGTTGTTTTACACAAACCACTATGGATCCACAAGTGTTCATTGCATGTGTGTTCTTTCTACAAACCACACATGGATCCACTAGAGTCATTGCATGTGTGTTCTTTTCATGAACCCCATATGGATCCACCAGTGTTCATTGCATGTGTGTTCTTTCCACAAACCACATATGGATCCAGTAGATCATTGCATGTGTGTTCTTTTCACAAACCACATATGGATCCACCAATGTCATTGCATGTGTGTTGATTTCCATAAACCACATATGTATCCACTAGAGTCATTGCATATGGATCCACCAGTGTTCATTGCATGTGTGTTCTTTGCACAAACCACATATGGATCCACTAGAGTCATTGCATGTGTGTTCTTTTCACAAACCACACATGGATCAACCAATGTCATTGCATGTGTGTTCCTGTCATGAACCACATATGGATCCACTAGAGTCATTGCATGTGGTTTCTTTCCACTAACCACATATGGATCCACTAGAGTCATTGCACGCGTGTGTTCTTTTAACAACCCACATATGGATCCTTGTGTCATTGCATGTGTGTTCCTGTCATGAACCACATATGGATCCACCAGTGTTCATTGCATGTGTGTTCTTTTCCACAAACCACATATGTATCCACTAGAGTCATTGCATGTGTGTTCTTTTCACAAACCACACATGGATCAACCAATGTCATTGCATGTGTGTTCTTTCCACAAACCACATATGGATCAACCAATGGCATTGCATGTGTGTTCTTTTCACAAACCACATATGGATCCACACGTGTTCATTGCATGTGTGTTCTTTCCACAAACCACATATGGATCCACTAGAGTCATTGCATGTGTGTTCTTTTCACAAACCACATATGGATCCACAATTGTCATTGCATGTGTGTTCTTTGCATGAACCACATATGGATCCACCAATGTCATTGCATGTGTGTTCTTTCCACTAACCACACATGGATCCACTAGAGTCATTGCACGTGTGTTCTTTTCACAAACCACGTATGGATCCAAAGAGAATCATTGCATGTGGGTTCTTTTTCACAAACCACCCATGGATCAACCAATGGCATTGCATGTGTGTTATTGTCACAAACCACATATGGATCAACCAATGTCATTGCATGTGTGTTTCTATCATGAACCACATATGGATCCACCAGTGTTCATTGCATGTGTGTTCTTTCCACAAACCACATATGGATCCACTAGAGTCACTGCATGTGTCTTCTTTTCTCAAACCACATATGGATCCACCAGTGTTCATTTCATGTGTGTTCATTCCACAAACCACATATGGATCCACTAGAGTCATTGCATGTGTGTTCTTTTCACAAACCACATATGGATCCACCAATGTCATTGCATGTGTGTTCCTGTCATGAACCACATATGGATCCACTAGTGTTCATTGCATGTGTGTTCTTTCCACAAACCACATATGGATCCACTTGAGTCATTGCATATGTGTTCTTTTCTCAAACCACATATGGATCCACCAATGTCATTGCATGTGTGTTCTTTCCATGAACCACATATGGATCCACCAATGTCATTGCATGTGTGCTCTTTCCACTAACCACACATGGATCCCCTAGAGTCATTGCATGTGTGTTCTTTTCACAAACCACATATGGATCCACCAGAGTCATTGCATGTGTGTTGTTTTCCACAAACCACATATGGATCCACAAGTGTTCATTACATGTGTGTTCTTTCTACAAACCACACATGGATCCACTAGAGTCATTGCATGTGTTTTCTTTTCACGAACCCCATATGGATCCACCAGTGTTCATTGCATGTGTGTTCTTTCCACAAACCACATATGGATCCACTAGATTCATTGCATGTGTGTTCTTTTCACAAACCACATATGGATCCACCAATGTCATCGCATGTGTGTTCCTTCCATGAACCACATATGGATCCACCAATGTCATTGCATGTGTGTTCTTTCCACTAACCACATATGGATCCACTAGAGTCATTGCACGTGTGTTCTTTTAACAACCCACATATGGATCAACCAGTGTCATTGCATGTGTGTTCCTGTCATGAACCACATATGGATCCACCAGTGTTCATTGCATGTGTGTTCTTTTCCACAAACCACATATGTATCCACTAGAGTCATTGCATGTGTGTTCTTTTCACAAACCACACATGGATCAACCAATGTCATTGCATGTGTGTTATTTCCACAAACCACATATGGATCAACCAATGGCATTGCATGTGTGTTCTTTTCACAAACCACATATGGATCCACAAGTGTTCATTGCATGCTTGTTCTTTCCACAAACCACATATGGATCCACTAGAGTCATTGCATGTGTGTTCTTTTCACAATCCACAATTGTCATTGCATGTGTGTTATTTCCATGAACCACATATGGATCCACCAATGTCATTGCATGTGTGTTCTTTCCACTAACCACACATGGATCCACTAGAGTCATGGCACGTGTGTTCTTTTCACAAACCACGTATGGATCCACCAGAATCATTGCATGTGTGTTCTTTTCCACAAACCACCCATGGATCAACCAATGGCATTGCATGTGTGTTATTGTCACAAACCACATATGGATCAACCATTGTAATTGCAGTGTGTTCTTATCATGAACCACATATGGATCCAGCAGTGATCATTGCATGTGTGTTCTTTCCACAAACCACATATGGATCCACTAGAGTCATTGCATGAGTCTTCTTTTCTCAAACCACATATGGATCCACCAGTGTTCATTGCATGTGTGTTCATTCCACAAACCACATATGGATTCACTAAGTCATTGCACGTGTGTTCTTTTCACAAACCACATATGGATCCACCAATGTCATTGCATGTGTGTTCTTTCCATGAACCACATATGGATCCACCAATGTCATTGCATATGTGCTCTTTCCACTAACCACACATGGATCCACTAGAGTCATTGCATGTGTGTTCTTTTCACAAACCACATATGGATCCACCAGAGTCATTGCATGTGTGTTGTTTTCCACAAACCACATATGGATCCACAAGTGTTCATTGCATGTGTGTTCTTTCTACAAACCACACATGGATCCACTAGAGTCATTGCATGTGTGTTCTTTTCACGAACCCCATATGGATCCACCAGTGTTCATTGCATGTGTGTTCTTTCCACAAACCACATATGGATCCAGTAGAGTCATTGCATGTGTGTTCTTTTCACAAACCACATATGGATCCACCAATGTCATTGCATGTGTGTTCATTTCTATAAACCACATATGTATCCACTAGAGTCATTGCATGTGTGTTCCTGTCATGAACCACATATGGATCCACTAGTGTTCATTGCATGTGTGTTCATTCCACAAACCACATATGGATCCACTAGATTCATTGCATGTGTGTTCTTTTCACAAACCACATATGTGTCCACCAATGTCATTGCATGTGTGTTCCTTTCATGAACCACATATGGATCCACCAATGTCATTGCATGTGTGTTCTTTCCACTAACCACATATGGATCCACTAGAGTCATTGCACGTGTGTTCTTTTAACAACCCACATATGGATCAACCAGTGTCATTGCATGTGTGTTCCTGTCATGAACCACATATGGATCCACCAGTGTTCATTGCATGTGTGTTCTTTTCCACAAACCACATATGTATCCACTAGAGTCATTGCATGTGTGTTCTTTTCACAAACCACACATGGATCAACCAATGTCATTGCATGTGTGTTATTTCCACAAACCACATATGGATCAACCAATGGAATTGCATGTGTGTTCTTTTCACAAACCACATATGGATCCACAAGTGTTCATTGCATGCGTGTTCTTTCCACAAACCACATATGGATCCACTAGAGTCATTGCATGTGTGTTCTTTTCACAAACCACATATGGATCCACAATTTTCATTGCATGTGTGTTCTTTCCAGGAACCACATATGGATCCACCAATGTTATTGCATGTGTGTTCTTTCCACTAACCACACATGGATCCACTAGAGTCATGGCACGTGTGTTCTTTTCACAAACCACGTATGGATCCACCAGAATCATTGCATGTGTGTTCTTTTCCACAAACCACCCATGGATCAACCAATGGCATTGCATGTGTGTTATTGTCACAAACCACATATGGATCAACCATTGTCATTGCATGTGTGTTCCTATCATGAACCACATATGGATCCACCAGTGTTCATTGCATGTGTGTTCTTTCCACAAACCACATATGGATCCACTAGAGTCATTGCATGTGTCTTCTTTTCTCAAACCACATATGGATCCACCAGTGTTCATTGCATGTGTGTTCATTCCACAAACCACATATGGATCCACTAGAGTCATTGCATGTATGTTCTTTTCACAAACCACATACGGATCCACCAATGTCATTGCATGTGTGTTCTTTCCACAAACCACATATGGATCCAACAATGTCATTGCATGTGTGTTCATTTCCACAAACTACATATGTATCCACTAGAGTCATTGCATGTGTGTTCCTGTGATGAACCACATATGGATCCACTATTGTTCATTGCATGTGTGTTCTTCCCAGAAACCACATATGGATCCACTAGATTCATTGCATGTGTGTTCTTTTCACAAACCACATATGGATCCACCAATGTCATTGCATGTGTGTTCTTTCCATGAACCACATATGGATCCACCAATGTCATTGCATGTGTGCTCTTTCGACTAACCACACATGGATCCACTAGAGTCATTGCATGTGTGTTCCTGTCATGAACCACATATGGATCCACCAGTGTTCATTGCATGTGTGTTCTTTGCACAAACCACATATCGATCCACTAGAGTCATTGCATGTGTGTTCTTTTCACAAACCACACATGGATCAACCAATGTCATTGCATGTGTGTTCTTTCCACAAACCACATATGGATCAACCAATGGCATTGCATGTGTGTTCTTTTCACAAACCACATATGGATCCACAAGTGTTCATTGCATGTGTGTTCTTTCCACAAACCACATATGGATCCACTAGAGTCATTGCATGTGTGTTCTTTTCACAAACCACATATGGATCCACAATTTTCATTGCATGTGTGTTCTTTGCATGAACCACATATGGATCCACCAATGTCATTGCATGTGTGTTCTTTCCACTAACCACACATGGATCCACTAGAGTCATTGCACGTGTGTTCTTTTCACAAACCACGTATGGATCCACCATAATCATTGCATGTGTGTCCTTTTCCACAAACCACCCATGGATCAACCAATGGCATTGCATGTGTGTTATTGTCACAAACCACATATGGATCAACCAATGTCATTGCATGTGTGTTCCTATCATGAACCACATATGGATCCACCAATGTCATTGAATGTGTGTTCCTATCATGAACCACATATGGATCCACAAGTGTTCATTACATGTGTGTTCTTTCTACAAACCACACATGGATCCACTAGAGTCATTGCATGTGTGTTCTTTTCACGAACCCCATATGGATCCACCAGTGTTCATTGCATGTGTGTTCTTTCCACAAACCACATATGGATCCACTAGATTCATTGCATGTGTGTTCTTTTCACAAACCACATATGGATCCACCAATGTCATCGCATGTGTGTTCCTTCCATGAACCACATATGGATCCACCAATGTCATTGCATGTGTGTTCTTTCCACTAACCACATATGGATCCACTAGAGTCATTGCACGTGTGTTCTTTTAACAACCCACATATGGATCAACCAGTGTCATTGCATGTGTGTTCCTGTCATGAACCACATATGGATCCACCAGTGTTCATTGCATGTGTGTTCTTTTCCACAAACCACATATGTATCCACTAGAGTCATTGCATGTGTGTTCTTTTCACAAACCACACATGGATCAACCAATGTCATTGCATGTGTGTTCTTTCCACAAACCACATATGGATCAACCAATTACATTGCATGTGTGTTCTTTTCACAAACCACATATGGATCCACAAGTGTTCATTGCATGCATGTTCTTTCCACAAACCACATATGGATCCACTAGAGTCATTGCATGTGTGTTCTTTCCACAAACCACATATGGATCCACTAGATTAATTGCATGTGTGTTCTTTTCACAAACCACATATGGATCCACCAATGTCATCGCATGTGTGTTCCTTTCATGAACCACATATGGATCCACCAAACTTAATTGCATGTGTGTTCTTTCCATGAACCACATATGGATCCACCAATGTCATTGCATGTGTGCTATTTTCCACAAACCACACATGGATCAACCAATCATTGCATGTGTGTTCTTTTCACAAACCACATATGTGTCCACCAATGTCATTGCATGTGTGTTCCTTTCATGAACCACATATGGATCCACCAATGTCATTGCATGTGTGTTCTTTCCACTAACCACATATGGATCCACTAGAGTCATTGCACGTGTGTTCTTTTAACAACCCACATATGGATCAACCAGTGTCATTGCATGTGTGTTCTGTCATGAACCACATATGGATCCACCAGTGTTCATTGCATGTGTGTTCTTTTCCACAAACCACATATGTATCCACTAGAGTCATTGCATGTGTGTTCTTTTCACAAACCACACATGGATCAACCAATGTCATTGCATGTGTGTTATTTCCACAAACCACATATGGATCAACCAATTACATTGCATGTGTGTTCTTTTCACAAACCACATATGGATCCACAAGTGTTCATTGCATGCATGTTCTTTCCACAAACCACATATGGATCCACTAGAGTCATTGCATGTGTGTTGTTTCCACAAACCACATATGGATCCACTAGATTAATTGCATGTGTGTTCTTTTCACAAACCACATATGGATCCACCAATGTCATCGCATGTGTGTTCCTTTCATGAACCACATATGGATCCACCAAACTTAATTGCATGTGTGTTCTTTCCATGAACCACATATGGATCCACCAATGTCATTGCATGTGTGCTATTTTCCACAAACCACACATGGATCAACCAATCATCGCATGTGTGTTCTTTTCACAAACCACATATGTGTCCACCAATGTCATTGCATGTGTGTTCCTTTCATGAACCACATATGGATCCACCAATGTCATTGCATGTGTGTTCTTTCCACTAACCACATATGGATCCACTAGAGTCATTGCACGTGTGTTCTTTTAACAACCCACATATGGATCAACCAGTGTCATTGCATGTGTGTTCCTGTCATGAACCACATATGGATCCACCAGTGTTCATTGCATGTGTGTTCTTTTCCACAAACCACATATGTATCCACTAGAGTCATTGCATGTGTGTTCTTTTCACAAACCACACATGGATCAACCAATGTCATTGCATGTGTGTTATTTCCACAAACCACATATGGATCAACCAATTACATTGCATGTGTGTTCTTTTCACAAACCACATATGGATCCACAAGTGTTCATTGCATGCATGTTCTTTCCACAAACCACATATGGATCCACTAGAGTCATTGCATGTGTGTTCTTTTCACAAACCACATATGGATCCACAATTGTCATTGCATGTGTGTTCTTTCCAGGAACCACATATGGATCCACCAATGTCATTGCATGTGTGTTCTTTCCACTAACCACACATGGATCCACTAGAGTCATTGCACGTGTGTTCTTTTCACAAACCACGTATGGATCCACCAGAATCATTGCATGTGTGTTCTTTTCCACTAACCACCCATGGATCAAGCAATGGCATTACATGTGTGTTATTGTCACAAACCACATATGGATCAACCAATGTCATTGCCTGTGTGTTCCTATCATGAACCACATATGGATCCACCAGTGTTCATTGCATGTGTGTTCTTTCCACAAACCACATATGGATCCACTAGAGTCATTGCGTGTGTCTTCTTTTCTCAAACCACATATGGATCCACCAGTGTTCATTGCATGTGTGTTCTTTGCACAAACCACATATGGATCCAACAATGTCATTGCATGTGTGTTCATTTCCACAAACCACATATGTATCCATTAGAGTCATTGCATGTGTGTTCCTGTGATGAACCACATATGGATCCACTATTGTTCATTGCATGTGTGTTCTTCCCACAAACCACATATGGATCCACTAGATTCATTGCATGTGTGTTCTTTTCACAAACCACATATGGATCCACCAATGTCATTGCATGTGTGTTCTTTCCACTAACCACATATGGATCCACTAGAGTCATTGCATGTGTGTTCTTTTAACAACCCACATATGTGTAACACCCTCAGAATCGGCCCTATGCAAGTTTTAGCGAAACCCGCCAAACCCGCATAGAAACGAATCAAAGGTGCTCACCAGGCACTTTCGTGCGGGTGGAAAACGAAGTAATAACATTACACAACAGTCCTCGATGGGACCCACAGAACAAATATATATAACAGCGACTCAATGAGTCAAGAATCCAGATATACAGTACAAAGATCCAAATCACCTTGAAAACGATAGAGCGTCCAGCTACGGACAAGATGCAAATGGGGCTAAGAGCCCTGAAGAATCACCAATGGCGTCCATAACCCTGCCCAGCGGAAGGGTAACCGCTAACGACGTCGATCTCAAAACCTGCTTAAACCAAAGGGTGCCGACAAAGGGCAAAGGAAAAGAGGCGTCGATCGAGGCCAAGACACGGCGAGGCTAGAATTGGCGGTCCTCGCCTACATAGGTATGGTGGATGGCAGCGGCAGCATGCACTAAACAACCTATAGAGACTCGATACAACTGGCGGATATCAGAGAGGGGGTAAGAAAGACCTATTCGGAACCAAACTGATACTAACACCAAACAAACCCATCCTGGTATTCCCCCTCGATACCAACCGAGAGAGTCAACCGAGGAACTCACACAGTTGGCAGTTTTATTTACTCAGTTATCGTTGCGGCAATTACTAGTCAAGTATAGATAATCATTCTGAAAAATTAAGCAGTGGGCACTTTTAGTTAACCATTCCATTGTAGTTGCAACACTTACTAGTCAGATACGATTAGCATGAGATAACCCAAAACCCAACAGTTGTTGGCACTTTTATTTAGCCATTCCGTTGTGGTGAAGCTGTTTACTAGTCATATCGGATACAAGTCAATTTATAACAGTAAACTTTAGTTATAGTTGTCTATGATCAAACCTTTGTGCTCCAAGTCGTCCATAACCGGACACGGCTTCTCGAAAAGATTTAACCCTGCAGGGGTGCACCAAAGTATCCACAAGCACTTCGACCCTTTTTGCCAGATCAGTTAACATACACCCATCGGTATGTCGGCGGGGCCTAAGTCATGACGTTCCCAGACCCAAAGCAAGCACGGGGGGCCACCCCACTAAGTACACCCGCAACGAAGTCGGCCGGTCTCCGAGACGGACTTAGGGTTTGGGTAGACGGCTATGAACGACAGCAAATCCCAAAACTGGGACTGTCGACACCGCGAAAACGTGTCCCGATCCTAAACAGTACAGTGTGCTATCCATCGCACAATTTAAATAAAGCGATGAAAGCATGGCATAAGTACAGGATAGTAAATAAAACCTCAAACTAGTTTGTGGCCCCAGTACAATACTTTGAAATCAGGTAATAATCAATGGGGGCCCATATCTCCCCACTGTGGTTAGCGCTCGATCTCGGAACAGTGTCAAGAACTCGGGGTCCCACGGGACACAAGTGGTGATCGGAAACCAGATAATATCTATCACCCACGGTGCCTCTGCTTACCTACTTCAATTTTAGTTGTTAAACAGTAATTAAAGTGAGCGACAGTAATTAAAGCCATGACCATCTCCAACAATTAACTTGCGGCAATACTCCAACAAGCTGGTACTTGACGACACATAGCAACATAGCGGCGACTACGACACGCAAGTCCAACTATCTACCAATCAACGGTAATAGGATGTGTCCAAGGCAATATAAGGCTGCAGGGATATCACGAATGCGAAACTAGAGCATCGCAACACGATAGCAATAGATCAACAGGAAATAAGGACTATAAAAGTAAGATAGGTAGAAAGGGGAGATGCTCGCCTAAAACATTGTCGAAGGTTCATCCGAAGATCGGTAAGCTCACATCAACTCAACGGCCTTATCCGAAGAAGCAAAACACTAGAATAAACACCGGATGCACTATTTAATACTACGCAAAAAGATCGGCATGATGCATACATGATGTATGACATGGCAAAGATGCGATGCAATTAGGTCATATTAAGCGGAACCGGGGGTCCCGACAATTAAATATATGGTTCTATTTGTTTATCTACCCCGCAAATTAAATGTTGAATTAACGAGCGAGATAAGTTACCGTCGCTACACAAATTAAATTTAAATGAGGCCAATATGAGAATAGATTTGCTCGCATATGGGCCCCATATTTAATTATGAGGTGAATCGGCATAAGGCCCCCAAACCACACGACAATATGCATGCATGAACATTTAATATGCGACAAGTTGTATTATATTATAAAATAGGGTTTCGGGAAGGGGTTCACACATTAGGGTTCGGCGAGCTTGGGGTTCCGGGGTTCGGGGTCGGTCTCAGGGTCCGGATCTGGGGTTCGGCCTCGGCGGGATCGTTCTCGGATGACGGAGGTAGATCTTGGCGTTCCGGGAGGAGGTCTTGGTTCGGCGTCAGGGCGCATCGGACTCGCCCTGGTCGGTGTCGATCTTGTCGTTGCGAAGATCTTGTCGGTCCGCGTACCGGGAAGTAGTACTTGTCTCATCTAGGGTGAAGTACTTGGCATGTTGCGTCGGCGACCTTGGCGTCTTCGGGTTCGGGTCTTCGGGGTTCATGAGGCGTACTTGGCGTCCGAGGGTTTCTCCGAGTCCGTGGGGCGTCCGAGATGCAGATCTTGTCGGTTCCCTGTCGGAGGCCTTCGGGGACGGGGTCTCGGCGACTTGGCGCTTCGGTTTGATGTCGTCCTCCAGGTACCGCGGGCTCTCGGTGTAGATGGCATTGACGGGCTTGAGACAGAGAACGGGTACTGTAACCATGGGTTCGGAGGTTGACTTGGTACAACACACAAGCACCAACACATACACGCAGGAGCACACACGCAGAGGCTGGACGGGGGTTGCTGCACGGGCGGAGGCGGCGTCAGGAACCGGGGCGACGAGACGGCAGGGGCCGCGGCTGCTGGAGACGGCCGGAGGGCGGCTGGCAGAGAGATGAGGCAGGCGGTCACGGGGCGCGATGGCGAGCTCGGGGCGCTGCAGGACGAAGGAGGCGAGGACGTCGCGAGGCCCGGCGAAAGGTGGGCGGCCAGGAGCTTGAACGAGCGGAGGACGGCGACGCCGCGGCCGGAGGCGGCTCCTAGGCGGCGGGCGGACCGGAGGAGGCCGGCGCGGGGTCGGGCGACGGCGCACCGGAAGGGAGGCGCTGGCGGAGGCGGCAGAGGGGAGGCCGGTGCGGAAGGGCGAGCGCGGCCGGAGCGACGGGAGGCGAGAAGCGGTGGCCGGGGCGGGCAGAGGGAGAAGCGGGGAAGGAGGGGAGAGGAGGTGGCGCGGAGGAGGTCGGAGGAGGCGGGGATGAGGGGTGGTGGTGGGAAGAGCGGTCATGGCAAGGCGTCTGCAAGGTGGAGAGAGGGAGGAAGGGGGGAGGGTCAAGGGCTTGGCCAGGTGGGGAGGAGGTGGGGCTGGGGGGGAGAGGCTGGCCTGTGTGTGTGTGTCGTGTGGTGTGTGTGTGGGTGGGGCTTTGGGTGAGGTGGGGAGCAGTGAGGGGGGGATGAGGTGGCATGGTTTGATAGGCTAGGGGGAAGGGGAGAGGTGACGTGGCGTTCAGGGATTGGAGGGGGTGAGGTGGAGGAGAGGTGGGTAGAATAGGTTGGGGTAGAAAAGGGTCTAAGTTGGACCGTTTTAATTTCTGGGGGTGGTCGTTCGGGTCGAATCGGCCCGTTCGACTGCCCCCACTAAAATAATTTAATATTTTATTTATGTTAAACGGACCGTTTGCAAAACGTAGTTAGTCAAAACAAAATATTCCGGAGACCCGGTTTTGGTTTTGAATAAGGTTGGGGCGTTTAGAAAACAAATTAGGTTTTTCCGCGAATAGTTTTATGCAAGCAAATGCAAGATGATGACGATGCTCAAATGCAATGTGGCATGATGACATGAGCATGCGTTCATGATGATGCAATGCACAAAAACAACGCGATTTTCTAGTAGTGGTTTTTGCGGGATGCCACAATTCGACACCACTAACAATGGATCTCGCCCTCGAGATCCGCCTCATGGTACCGGAAAGGAAGGTCGGCGATCTGCGTCTTCTCGCTTCGTGTAGATCCTCGCGACACCACTAACAAGAGGTCGTTGTCCGCGTTCGTCAAGAGAACACTCCGGATAAACAACGGACGAAGTTAAAGGTAAAGCCACCTCTAACTTCCATGGAAGGCGTAGAATTACATCGATCCACCATTCAATATACAAAGCAAATGATAAGAGTAGCGGTATGGTCGCGACTCCATCCCACACTCAAAGCATTACTCTGTACACGAACAGATAGATTATGCAACCAACCCTCGTGATTCAGATCAAGATCTCGACAAGCGAGGTTCGGAAACAAAGGAGTGATGCAGACTCTGCATCGGATCTGGCTTAGAGGATGTCGTCGCGTCGGAAAACACCGGAAGGCACAAACAGGGAACAAAGAATGGTACCACAGATAGAGGATCACTCAGATAGCATGAAGTCCGGATGGTAGAACACCGTTATCAAAGGAGGAAGCGAAACCCTGAAGGTACGACGGAAACCCAACCACGAGAATTCCTGGACTCGAAGAAAGAGACGAGAGCGGATTCAAAACACGTAGAGGTAAGAGGAGAATAGCAGAGGGGTAAGGAGTAAAATCAGACCTAACCAGATCTATCCAACCGATTTTGCAAAATTAGTTTTGACACTCTACTTCGGCCGTTAGCTAGGTTATCCTACAGGCTGGACTTGTGGGGTATCGCAACTGCTGAGCTCTGATACCACTCTGTAACACCCTCAGAATCGGCCCTATGCAAGTTTTAGTGAAACCCGCCAAACCCGCATAGAAACGAATCAAAGGTGCCCACCAGGCACTTTCGTGCGGGTGGAAAACGAAGTAATAACATTACACAACAGTCCTCGATGGGACCCACAGAACAAATATATATAACAGCGACTCAATGAGTCAAGAATCCAGATATACAGTACAAAGATCCAAATCACCTTGAAAACGATAGAGCGTCCAGCTACGGACAAGATGCAAATGGGGCTAAGAGCCCTGAAGAATCACCAATGGCGTCCATAACCCTGCCCAGGCCAAGCCGGAAGGGTAACCCTGCTAACGACGTCGATCTCAAAACCTGCTTAAACCAAAGGGGTGCCGACAAAGGGCAAAGGAAAAAGAGGCGTCGATCGAGGCCAAGACACGGAGGCTAGAATTCGGCGGTCCTCGCCTACATAGGTATGGTGGACTGAGCGGCAGCGGCAGCATGCACTAAACAACCTATAGAGACTCGATACAACTGGCGGCTATCAGAGAGGGGGTAAGAAAGACCTATTCGGAACCAAACTGATACTAACACCAAACAAACCCATCCTGGTATTCCCCCTCGATACCAACCGAGAGAGTCAACCGAGGAACTCACACAGTTGGCAGTTTTATTTACTCAGTTATCGTTGCGGCAATTACTAGTCAAGTATAGATAATCATTCTGAAAAATTAAGCAGTGGGCACTTTTAGTTAACCATTCCATTGTAGTTGCAACACTTACTAGTCAGATACGATTAGCATGAGATAACCCAAAACCCAACAGTTGTTGGCACTTTTATTTAGCCATTCCGTTGTGGTGAAGCTGTTTACTAGTCATATCGGATACAAGTCAATTTATAACAGTAAACTTTAGTTATAGTTGTCTATGATCAAGCACTGTGCTCCAAGTCGTCCATAACCGCGGACACGGCTTCTCGAAAAGATTTAACCCTGCAGGGGTGCACCAAAGTATCCACAAGCACTTCGACCCTTTTTGCCAGATCAGTTAACATACACCCATCGGTATGTCGGCGGGGCCTAAGTCATGACGTTACCTGACCCAAAGCAAGCACGGGGCCACCCCACTAAGTACACCATAGCGAAGTCGGCCGGTCTCCGAGACGGACTTAGGGTTTGGGTAGACGGCTATGAACGACAGCAAATCCCAAAACTGGGACTGTCGACACCGCGAAAACGTGTCCCGATCCTAAACAGTACAGTGTGCTATCCATCGCACAATTTAAATAAAGCAGTAAAGCATGGCATAAGTACAGGATAGTAAATAAAACCTCAAACTAGTTTGTGGCCCCCAGTACAATACTTTGAAATCAGGTAATAATCAATGGGGGGCCCATATCTCCCCACCTGTGGTTAGCGCGCTCGATCTCGGAACAGGTGTCAAGAACTCGGGGTCCTACGGGACACAAGTGGGCGGTCGGAAACCAGATAATATCTATCACCCACCGGTGCCTCTGCTTACCTACTTCAATTTTAGTTGTTAAACAGTAATTAAAGTGAACAGTAATTAAAGCCATGACCATCTCCAACAATTAACTTGCGGCAATACTCCAACAACTGTGGTACTTGACGACACGCAACAGCACTTAAGCGAGCGACTACGACACGCAAGTCCAACTATCTACCAATCAACAGGTAATAGGATGTGTCCAAGGCAATATAAGGCTGCAGGGGATATCACGGGTACGGAAACTAGAGCATCGCAACACAGATAGCAATAGATCAACAGGAGGAAATAAGGACTATAAAAGTAAGATAGGTAGAAAGGGGGAGATGCTCGCCTAAAAACATTGTCGAAGGTTCATCCGAAGATCGGGGCGAAGCTCACATCAACTCAACGGCCTTATCCGCGAAGAAGCAAAACACTAGAATAAACACCGGATGCACTATTTAATACTACGCAAAAAGATCGGCATGATGCATACATGATGTATGACATGGCAAAGATGCGATGCAATTAGGTCATATTAAGCGGAACCGGGGGTCCCGACAATTAAATATATGGTTCTATTTGTTTATCTACCCCGCAAATTAAATGTTGAATTAACAGGGCGAGATAAGTTACCGGTTCGCTACACAAATTTAAATGAGGCCAATATGAGAATAGATTTGCCCGCATATGGGCCCCATATTTAATTATGAGGTGAATCGGCATAAGGCCCCCAAACCACACGACAATATGCATGCATGAACATTTAATATGCGACAAGTTGTATTATATTATAAAATAGGGTTTCGGGAAGGGGTTCACACATTAGGGTTCGGCGAGCTTGGGGTTCCGGGGTTCGGGGTCGGTCTCAGGGTCCGGATCTGGGGTTCGGCCTCGGCGGGATCGTTCTCGGATGACGGAGGTAGATCTTGGCGTTCCGGGAGGAGGTCTTGGTTCGGCGTCGGGGCGCATCGGACTCGCCCTGGTCGGTGTCGATCTTGTCGTTGCGAAGATCTTGTCGGTCCGCGTACCGGGAAGTAGTACTTGTCTCATCTAGGGTGAAGTACTTGGCATGTTGCGTCGGCGACCTTGGCGTCTTCGGGTTCGGGTCTTCGGGGTTCATGAGGCGTACTTGGCGTCCGAGGGTTTCTCCGAGTCCGTGGGGCGTCCGAGATGCAGATCTTGTCGGTTCCCTGTCGGAGGCCTTCGGGGACGGGGTCTCGGCGACTTGGCGCTTCGGTTTGATGTCGTCCTCCAGGTACCGCGGGCTCTCGGTGTAGATGGCGTTGACGGGCTTGAGACAGAGAACGGGTACTGTAACCATGGGTTCGGACGTTGACTTGGTACAACACACAAGCACCAACACATACACGCAGGAGCACACACGCAGAGGCTGGACGGGGTTCTTTGCAGGCGGAGGCGTCGAGGCGGCGGCAGAACCGGGCGACGAGCGGCCGCTGGAGACGGCCGGAGGGCGGCTGGCAGAGAGATGAGGCAGGCGGTCGCGGGGCGCGATGGCGAGCTCGGGGCGCTGCAGGACGAAGGAGGCGAGGACGTCGCGAGGCCCGGCGAGCAGGGGCGCTGCGGCGGAGCTTGAACGAGCGGAGGACGGCGACGCCGCGGCCGGAGGCGGCTCCTAGGCGGCGGGCGGACCGGAGGCCGCTGGTCAAGGACGCAGCCGGAAGGGAGGCGCTGGCGGAGGCGGCAGAGGGGAGGCTGAAGGAGGCGAAGCGAGCGACGGGAGGCGAGAAGCGGTGGCAGAGGAGGGGAGAAGGGGAGAGGAGGTGGCGCGGAGGAGGTCGGAGGAGGCGGGGATGAGGGGGCGCGCGGTGGTGGGGGGAAGAGCGGTCGGCGGCGATGGCCGCGTGCGGGGAGCGGGTGGAGAGAGGGAGGAAGGGGAGGAGAGGGAGGCTGCGGGGCGCTGTGCTGCTGCGGGCGGGCCAGGGAGAGGTGGGGCCACGGGGGGAGAGGCTGGCTGCGCGCGCGCGTGTGTGTGTGTCGTGTGGTGTGTGTGGCCCAGGGGGTGGGCTGCTGGGTGAGGTGGGGAACGGCTGAGGGAGTGGGGGATGAGGTGGCATGGTTTGATAGGCTAGGGGGAAGGGGAGAGGTGACGTGGCGTTCAGGGATTGGAGGGGGTGAGGTGGAGGAGAGGTGGGTAGAATAGGTTGGGGTAGAAAAGGGTCTAGGTTGGACCGTTTTAATTTCTGGGGGTGGTCATTCGGGTCGAATCGGCCCGTTCGACTGCCCCCACTAAAATAATTTAATATTTTATTTATGTTAAACGGACCGTTTGCAAAACGTAGTTAGTCAAAACAAAATATTCCGGAGACCCGGTTTTGGTTTTGAATAAGGTTGGGGCGTTTAGAAAACAAATTAGGTTTTTCCGCGAATAGTTTTATGCAAGCAAATGCAAGATGATGACGATGCTCAAATGCAATGTGGCATGATGACATGAGCATGCGTTCATGATGATGCAATGCACAAAAACAACGCGATTTTCTAGTAGTGGTTTTTGCGGGATGCCACAATTCGACACCACTAACAATGGATCTCGCCCTCGAGATCCGCCTCATGGTACCGGAAAGGAAGGTCGGCGATCTGCGTCTTCTCGCTTCGTGTAGATCCTCGCGACACCACTAACAAGAGGTCGTTGTCCGCGTTCGTCAAGAGAACACTCCGGATAAACAACGGACGAAGTTAAAGGTAAAGCCACCTCTAACTTCCATGGAAGGCGTAGAATTACATCGATCCACCATTCAATATACAAAGCAAATGATAAGAGTAGCGGTATGGTCGCGACTCCATCCCACACTCAAAGCATTACTCTGTACACGAACAGATAGATTATGCAACCAACCCTCAGGATTCAGACTGAAGATCTCGACAAGCGAGGTTCGGAAACAAAGGAGTGATGCAGACTCTGCATCGGATCTGGCTTAGAGGATGTCGTCGCGTCGGAAAACACCGGAAGGCACAAACAGGGAACAAAGAATGGTACCACAGATAGAGGATCACTCAGATAGCATGAAGTCCGGATGGTAGAACACCGTTATCAAAGGAGGAAGCGAAACCCTGAAGGTAATGCGAAACCCAACCACGAGAATTCCTGGACTCGAAGAAAGAGACGAGAGCGGATTCAAAACACGTAGAGGTAAGAGGAGAATAGCAGAGGGGTAAGGAGTAAAATCAGACCTAACCAGATCTATCCAACCGATTTTGCAAAATTAGTTTTGACACTCTACTTCGGCCGTTAGCTAGGTTATCCTACAGGCTGGACTTGTGGGGTATCGCAACTGCTGAGCTCTGATACCACTCTGTAACACCCTCAGAATCGGCCCTATGCAAGTTTTAGTGAAACCCGCCAAACCCGCATAGAAACGAATCAAAGGTGCCCACCAGCACTTTAATGCGGGTGGAAAACGAAGTAATAACATTACACAACAGTCCTCGATGGGACCCACAGAACAAATATATATATGGCGACTCAATGAGTCAAGAATCCAGATATACAAAGATCCAAATCACCTTGAAAGCGATAGGCGTCCAGCTACGGACAAGATGCAAATGGGGCTAAGAGCCTGAAGAATCACCAATGGCGTCCATAACCCTGCCCGAGCCAAGCGGAAGGGTAACCACGCTAACGACGTCGATCTCAAAACCTGCTTAAACCAAAGGGGTGCCGACAAAGGGCAAAGGAAAAAGAGGCGTCGATCGAGGCGATGCAGCGAGGCTAGAATTCGGTCCTCGCCTACATAGGTATGGTGGTGGCGGCAGCGGCGACATGCACTAAACAACCTATAGAGACTCGATACAATGGCGGCTATCGAGAGGGGTAAGAAAGACCTATTCGAACCAAGCGATACTAACACCAAACAAACCCATCCTGGTATTCCCCCTCGATACCAACCGAGAGAGTCAACCGAGGAACTCACACAGTTGGCAGTTTTATTTACTCAGTTATCGTTGCGGCAATTACTAGTCAAGTATAGATAATCATTCTGAAAAATAAGCAGTGGGCCGTTTTAGTTAACCATTCCGTTGTAGTTGCAACACTTACTAGTCGAATCGATTAGCATGAGATAACCCAAAACCCAACGTTGTTGGCACTTTTATTTAGCCATTCCGTTGTGGTGAAATTTTACTAGTCATATCGGATACAAGTCAATTTATAACAGTAAACTTTAGTTATAGTTGTCTATGATCAACACCGTGCTCCAAGTGCGTCCATAACCGGACACGGCTTCCGAAAAGATTTAACCCTAGGGTGCACCAAAGTATCCACAAGCACTTGACCCTTTTGCGAGATCGGTTAACATACACCCATCGGTATGTCGGCGGGGCCTAAGTCATGACGTTCCCGGACCCAAAGCAAGCAGGGGCCACCCACTAAGTACACACCATAGCGAAGTCGGCCGGTCTCGAGACGGACTTAGGGTTTGGGTAGACGGCTGTGACGACAGCAAATCCCAAAAGCTGGGACCGACACCGCAAAACGTGTCCCGATCCTAAGCGATGCGATGTGCTATCCATCGCACAATTTAAATAAAGCAGTAAAGCATGGCATAAGTACAGGATAGTAAATAAAACCTCAAACTAGTTTGTGGCCCCCAGTACAATACTTTGAAATCAGGTAATAATCAATGGGGGGCCCATATCTCCCCACCTGTGGTTAGCGCGCTCGATCTCGGAACAGGTGTCAAGAACTCGGGGTCCTACGGGACACAAGTGGGCGGTCGGAAACCAGATAATATCTATCACCCACCGGTGCCTCTGCTTACCTACTTCAATTTTAGTTGTTAAACAGTAATTAAAGTGAACAGTAATTAAAGCCATGACCATCTCCAACAATTAACTTGCGGCAATACTCCAACAACTGTGGTACTTGACGACACGCAACAGCAACACTTGAGCGGCGACTTCGACACATAAGTCCAACTATCTACCAATCAACGGTAATAGGATGTGTCCAAGGCAATATAAGGCTGCGGGATATCACAGATGGAAACTAGAGCATCGCAACACAGATAGCAATAGATCAACAGGAGGAAATAAGGACTATAAAAGTAAGATAGGTAGAAAGGGGGAGATGCTCGCCTAAAAACATTGTCGAAGGTTCATCCGAAGATCGGGGCAAAGCTCACATCAACTCAACGGCCTTATCCGCGAAGAAGCAAAACACTAGAATAAACACCGGATGCACTATTTAATACTACGCAAAAAGATCGGCATGATGCATACATGATGTATGACATGGCAAAGATGCGATGCAATTAGGTCATATTAAGCGGAACCGGGGGAGGACGAAGGAGGCGAGGACGTCGCGAGGCCCGGCGAGGCAAGCGCTTGAAGCGGAGGCCGGGCCCATGACGGGCGGCTCCTAGGCGGAGGCGGGCCGGAGGAGGCAGCGTGGGCGACAGCTGGCCGGAAGGAGGTGGAAGGGGAGGCGGGAGAGAAGCGGAAGGAGGAGAGGAGGTGGCGGAGGAGGTCGGAGGAGGCGGGGATGAGGGGGCGCGCGGTGGTGGGGGAAGCGGTCGGATGGCAGCGTCTGAAGCCAGGTGGAGAGAGGGAGGAAGGGGAGAGAGGAGGCTGAGGGGTCTTGTCTTTGCCAGCGGGCGGGGAGAGTGGGGTGGGGATGGGAGGCTGGCTGCTGGTGGCGTGTGTGTGTCGTGTGGTGTGTGTGGCCCAGGGGGTGGGCTGCTGGGTGAGGTGGGAACGGCAGAGGGGGGGCTGAGGGGGCAGGGTTGGATCGGCTAGGGGGACGGGGAGAGGGGACGTGGCGTTCAGGGATTGGAGGGGTGAGGTGGAGGAGAGGTGGGTAGAATAGGTTGGGGTAGAAAAGGGTCTAGGTTGGACCGTTTTAATTTCTGGGGGTGGTCATTATTCGAATCGGCCCGTTCATTCCCACTAAAATAATTTAATATTTTATTTATGTTAAACGGACCGTTTGCAAAACGTAGTTAGTCAAAACAAAATATTCCGGAGACCCGGTTTTGGTTTTGAATAAAGATGGGGCGTTTAGAAAACAAATTAGGTTTTTCCGCGAATAGTTTTATGCAAGCAAATGCAAGATGATGACGATGCTCAAATGCAATGTGGCATGATGACATGAGCATGCGTTCATGATGATGCAATGCACAAAAACAACGCGATTTTCTAGTAGTGGTTTTTGCGGGATGCCACAATATGGATCAACCAGTGTCATTGCATGTGTGTTCCTGTCATGAACCACATATGGATCCACCAGTGTTCATTGCATGTGTGTTCTTTGCACAAACCAGATATCGATCCACTCGAGTCATTGCATGTGTGTTCTTTTCACAAACCACACATGGATCAACCAGTGTCATTGCATGTGTGTTCTTTCCACAAACCACATATGGATCAACCAATGGCATTGCATGTGTGTTCTTTTCACAAACCACATATGGATCCACAAGTGTTCATTGCATGTGTGTTCTTTCCACAAACCACATATGGATCCACTAGAGTCATTGCATGTGTGTTCTTTTCACAAACCACATATGGATCCACAATTGTCATTGCATGTGTGTTCTTTGCATGAACCACATATGGATCCACCAATGTCATTGCATGTGTGTTCTTTCCACTAACCACACATGGATCCACTAGAGTCATTGCACGTGTGTTCTTTTCACAAACCACGTATGGATCCAGCAGAATCATTGCATGTGGGTTCTTTTCCACAAACCACCCATGGATCAACCAATGGCATTGCATGTGTGTTATTGTCACAAACCACATATGGATCAACCAATGTCATTGCATGTGTGTTTATATCATGAACCACATATGGATCCACCAGTGTTCATTGCATGTGTGTTCTTTCCACAAACCACATATGGATCCACTAGAGTCACTGCATGTGTCTTCTTTTCTCAAACCACATATGGATCCACCAGTGTTCATTGCATGTGTGTTCATTCCACAAACCACATATAGATCCACTAGAGTCATTGCATGTGTGTTCTTTTCACAAACCATATATGGATCCACCAATGTCATTGCATGTGTGTTCTTTCCATGAACCACATATGGATCCACCAATGTCATTGCATGTGTGCTCTTTCCACTAACCACACATGGATCCACTAGAGTCATTGCATGTGTGTTCTTTTCACAAACCACATATGGATCCACCAGAGTCATTGCATGTGTGTTATTTTCCACAAACCACGTATGGATCCACAAGTGTTCATTGCATGTGTGTTCTTTCTACAAACCACACATGGATCCACTAGAGTCATTGCATGTGTGTTCTTTTCACGAACCCCATATGGATCCACCAGTGTTCATTGCATGTGTGTTCTTTCCACAAACCACATATGGATCCAGTAGAGTCATTACATCTGTGTTCTTTTCAAAAACCACATATGGATCCACCAATGTCATTGCATGTGTGTTCATTTCCATAAACCACATATGTATCCACTAGAGTCATTGCATATGTGTTCCTGTCATGAACCACATATGGATCCACTAGTGTTCATTGCATGTGTGTTCTTTCCACAAACCACATATGGATCCACTAGATTCATTGCATGTGTGTTCTTTTCAAAACCACATATGGATCCACCAATGTCATCGCATGTGTGTTCCTTTCATGAACCACATATGGATCCACCAATATCATTGCATGTGTGTTCTTTCCACTAACCGCATATGGATCCACTAGAGTCATTGCACGTGTGTTCTTTTAACAACCCACATATGGATCAACCTGTGTCATTGCATGTGTGTTCCTGTCATGAACCACATATGGATCCACCAGTGTTCATTGCATGTGTGTTCTTTTGCACAAACCACATATGTATCCACTAGAGTCATTGCATGTGTGTTCTTTTCACAAACCACACATGGATCAACCAATGTCATTGCATGTGTGTTCTTTCCACAAACCACATATGGATCAACTAATGGCATTGCATGTGTGTTCTTTTCACAAACCACATATGTATCCACAAGTGTTCATTGCATGTGTGTTCTTTCCACAAACCACATATGGATCCACTAGAGTCATTGATGTGTGTTCTTTTCACAAACCACGTATGGATCCAGCAGAATCATTGCATGTGGGTTCTTTTCCACAAACCACCCATGGATCAACCAATGGCATTGCATGTGTGTTATTGTCACAAAACACATATGGATCAACCAATGTCATTGCATGTGTGTTTCTATCATGAACCACATATGGATCCACCAGTGTTCATTGCATGTGTGTTCTTTCCACAAACCACATATGGATCCACTAGAGTCACTGCATGTGTCTTCTTTTCTCAAACCACATATGGATCCACCAGTGTTCATTGCATGTGTGTTCATTCCACAAACCACATATAGATCCACTAGAGTCATTGCATGTGTGTTCTTTTCACAAACCATATATGGATCCACCAATGTCATGGCATGTGTGTTCTTTCCATGAACCACATATGGATCCACCAATGTCATTGCATGTGTGCTCTTTCCACTAACCACACATGGATCCACTAGAGTCATTGCATGTGTGTTCTTTTCACAAACCACATATGGATCCACCAGAGTCATTGCATGTGTGTTATTTTCCACAAACCACGTATGGATCCACAAGTGTTCATTGCATGTGTGTTCTTTCTACAAACCACACATGGATCCACTAGAGTCATTGCATGTGTGTTCTTTTCACGAACCCCATATGGATCCACCAGTGTTCATTGCATGTGTGTTCTTTCCACAAACCACATATGGATCCAGTAGAGTCATTACATCTGTGTTCTTTTCAAAAACCACATATGGATCCACCAATGTCATTGCATGTGTGTTCATTTCCATAAACCACATATGTATCCACTAGAGTCATTGCATATGTGTTCCTGTCATGAACCACATATGGATCCACTAGTGTTCATTGCATGTGTGTTCTTTCCACAAACCACATATGGATCCACTAGATTCATTGCATGTGTGTTCTTTTCAAAACCACATATGGATCCACCAATGTCATCGCATGTGTGTTCCTTTCATGAACCACATATGGATCCACCAATGTCATTGCATGTGTGTTCTTTCCACTAACCGCATATGGATCCACTAGAGTCATTGCACGTGTGTTCTTTTAACAACCCACATATGGATCAACCTGTGTCATTGCATGTGTGTTCCTGTCATGAACCACATATGGATCCACCAGTGTTCATTGCATGTGTGTTCTTTTCCACAAACCACATATGTATCCACTAGAGTCATTGCATGTGTGTTCTTTTCACAAACCACACATGGATCAACCAATGTCATTGCATGTGTGTTCTTTCCACAAACCACATATGGATCAACTAATGGCATTGCATGTGTGTTCTTTTCACAAACCACATATGTATCCACAAGTGTTCATTGCATGTGTGTTCTTTCCACAAACCACATATGGATCCACTAGAGTCATTGCATGTGTGTTCTTTTCACAAACCACATATGGATCCACAATTGTCATTGCATGTGTGTTCTTTGCATGAACCACATATGGATCCACCAATGTCATTGCATGTGTGTTCTTTCCACTAACCACACATGGATCCACTAGAGTCATTGCACGTGTGTTCTTTTCACAAACCACGTATGGATCCAGCAGAATCATTGCATGTGGGTTCTTTTCCACAAACCACCCATGGATCAACCAATGGCATTGTATGTGTGTTATTGTCACAAACCACATATGGATCAACCAATGTCATTGCATGTGTGTTTCTATCATGAACCACATATGGATCCACCAGTGTTCATTGCATGTGTGTTCTTTCCACAAACCACATATGGATCCACTAGAGTCACTGCATGTGTCTTCTTTTCTCAAACCACATATGGATCCACCAGTGTTCATTGCATGTGTGTTCATTCCACAAACCACATATAGATCCACTAGAGTCATTGCATGTGTGTTCTTTTCACAAACCATATATGGATCCACCAATGTCATTGCATGTGTGTTCTCTCCATGAACCACATATGGATCCACCAATGTCATTGCATGTGTGCTCTTTCCACTAACCACACATGGATCCACCAGAGTCATTGCATGTGTGTTCTTTTCACAAACCACATATGGATCCAGCAGAGTCATTGCATGTGTGTTATTTTCCACAAACCACATATGGATCCACAAGTGTTCATTGCATGTGTGTTCTTTCTACAAACCACACATGGATCCACTAGAGTCATTGCATGTGTGTTCTTTTAACGAACCCCATATGGATCCACCAGTGTTCATTGCATGTGTGTTCTTTCCACAAACCACATATGGATCCAGTAGAGTCATTACATCTGTGTTCTTTTCAAAAACCACATATGGATCCACCAATGTCATTGCATGTGTGTTCATTTCCATAAACCACATATGTATCCACTAGAGTCATTGCATATGTGTTCCTGTCATGAACCACATATGGATCCACTAGTGTTCATTGCATGTGTGTTCTTTCCACAAACCACATATGGATCCACTAGATTCATTGCATGTGTGTTCTTTTCACAAACCACATATGGATCCACCAATGTCATCGCATGTGTGTTCCTTTCATGAACCACATATGGATCCACCAATGTCATTGCATGTGTGTTCTTTCCACTAACCGCATATGGATCCACTAGAGTCATTGCACGTGTGTTCTTTTAACAACCCACATATGGATCAACCTGTGTCATTGCATGTGTGTCCCTGTCATGAACCACATATGGATCCACCAGTGTTCATTGCATGTGTGTTCTTTTCCACAAACCACATATGTATCCACTAGAGTCATTGCATGTGTGTTCTTTTCACAAACCACACATGGATCAACCAATGTCATTGCATGTGTGTTCTTTCCACAAACCACATATGGATCAACTAATGGCATTGCATGTGTGTTCTTTTCACAAACCACATATGTATCTGTAAGATCCCTCCTTATTAAAGGAAAAGATCCCTGTGATTGCAATGCTAGTCCCTGGATCAATGCTAGCATCCACAGTTTAAGATGAAGTACACAGATACAAAGGTCGTTTATTACAGTCATTCCAGAGATAAAACAAAGTTTTTTTTTTACAACTCATGGCCAAAGGCCTAGTACAAGAGTTTATGGAATATGTAAATAAACATAAGTCTTCATCTTCATGTGCCACAGGCAAGCATGTTGAGTGTAGACTCATGACTCCTAATCATCATCAGAGTAACCTGCAACATCATAAGTTACAGCCACAGAGGGTCAATACTTTGGAATAGTATTGGCAAGTGATACCTTAGTATATTTTAAGTGGACTATAATACTATATGCATTTGGCTGGTGGAGCTTAGGCTTGCATTGCTCAAAATAGATTTTTCCTTAACTTTTTGAAAACACTAAGTTTTGCTTGACAAAAACCATCCCAAGGTATCTACCAATCAGAGACTGAAGATCCACTCCGGGCATCTACCAATCAAAGACTGAAGATCCTTTAACCCTTGTTCACCCACAAGTTTTATTTAGAAATTGGAGTGATGAGATTCTTGAAGTTTCCATGTCTTGAGGCTCAAATTGTCCTTTACCAGGGACATGGCTAAGTACTTAGGTTTTACACTCTGCAGAGGTGGTGCACTTTCCCCACAAGCCTTGGTTTCCCAAGACATGATCCTTCAGTAGCCTTTCCTTAGTCAAATGGACGCGCTCCAACCTATCATCCCATCTACCACCCACTATCCAAGAGACTAAGTTCCAGCATCCTAAGATCATGGCAGAGCCCATATTACCAAGTGGTTGCACTTGAAGCTTCTCATCATTTGACAACTCAAATCTCTTTGTTCCTGGGTGGCCATCCACAAGTGAGATACACAAGGTTCACCAAGGCCTTGTGTAACCACTCAACATAACAATTCTTTCCATTCCACCCAGGTGATTCATTAACTTAGTTGTTTTGTTAAATAAAAACAAGTCCTTAGACTTAGAATATTTTTCCATAGTGTGAATATATAAACCACCCTTGTTTTCTAGTAGCTAGGCTAAGCATGGCATGGAATTTCCTAGCAATTCTAGCATTCTATTCTAAATAGGATTTCCCAACATTAGTTGACAAAAGTAGCATGCAAGTCCTAACAAAATATATCTAATGCAAGTATAAAATATAGGTAAGGAATATTCATGAAGATATCACTTGCCTTGGTAGTGTGGAGAGTAGCACTTGTCACAATCACAATCACTAGCAAAATCTACACACAATAGTTGTAGCATACAATTACACACAAATATATACAAACAAAATTATTATGAATGCATGCATGCATAAATCTACCAAGTGATGATTTTTGAAAACTTCAACCAAGCAAGTGCATGTTTACAGAATCTAAACAAGTCACAAATATATCCAAGACAACTTAAATAACTCTAAAACAAAAATACTAAACTAAATCTATACTTAAAATGGCCTCAAACAAGACTCTGCAAATTTAGCACATCTAATGATTACTATATGCTAAACATAAAGGATAGGCAGAAAGGTCTTGTTTTTCTGAATCCAACGGTATAAAGTTTGCAAAATTCCAACGTGGCATTCAAAAGATATAGGCATTTGAATTTGGATCAAATTTATGGTTTTAAATTCTATTCTCAGTTCTAACCTAGCCACGCGTCTTAATCTTATTACGCCTGCATCGTTCGCTGGATCGAGCTCCACGCCGTAGGATCTAAAGGCAGGCGGCTCAGATCGCTGCATCGCCGGGTTAAGTGGATCTATCCTAGCGCTACGATGAATCTAACTGCTACTACTCGCCAAGAATGGCGGCGTGAGCGGCTACCGGCCAGGCGAATCGTCGGTTGACGACGTTGCCGATGATGCGAGCGGCGAGGAGAAGGAGTGGCTTACCGGGCTCAGGAGGTCACGGCGAAGCTTGTCGTTCTCGCGGTTGATCAAGGGGCGCTCGGGCACGGCTGGTATTCCTCACCGGAGTTCGTGGCGGCGTCGGGTGCGTCGGGTGGTCGTCGGGGACGTCGCTGTGGATCACCCCAAGGCATGGCGAGGTCACGGTTAGATTCACAAGGTCGAGGCGAAGTAGTGAGCATGAACTAGGAGGCGCGGGGCGGTCTGGACTTACCACTAGAGCTCGTCGGAGTTGAGGTCGCCGTCGGTGCTCGCGGTGTCAAGTGGAACCGCGACACTGGGCGTCTGAGACAGACTAGCGAGGTCGATGAATGCGCAAGATTCAGCGAGCGATAGCAAGAACGAGGCGGAGAACACTGGCTCACGGAATCGATCGCGGAGAGGCTCGTCATGGCGGTGCAACGCTGATTGAGGGCAGCTGGTGGCGGAGTGGCGAGGTGTCTGGGGAAAAAGATCGTGCGAGAGGTTCTTATAGCCGGGAAATCGACGAAAGCCGGGTTTAATGCCCATTTACGGCGCCATTACCGGGCTTCCTTTGCGGCGTGACGTGGTCGCATGGCGATCTGGGAAGACGAGGCGGACGTGGAGGCCCGTTCGTCGGCGAGAGTGCGAGCGGTGGGGGTCATTCGCTGTCTGCGTGGGCTCGCGCGTGAGAGAAGCAAAAGGAGAACCCCGGGTGGGCTTGCTGGGCTGGATCCGCTGCTGGGCCAGATTCTGGCCGCGCGGCCTTTTTCCTTTGTTAAGTCTTTTTCTTTTTCTAAATTCATTTTCTGGATAGAATTTGATATGAATTCAAATCCATTTGAATTCAAACTTCTTTGGGGATTTTTGCAGGGTTCTTGTGGGTTCAAATGTAGTCAAATAACCATGTGGTCACCTTGCTAGGTTGGTCAAGCTTGGGTCTTTGAAATAAACAGAGACTTTGTCTCTTCGCAAATATTTGGAATAGGGTTTAGAAAATATTCCTAAATTGGAATCTTGGGTTTAAAAGCTACTCCTAATCTTTCCAATCATGGAGGCAAACAAACAAGTTCATAGACAATCAAATCCCAAAGGGTGATGGCCATTTGAGATAAATTGCCCACATGAAATCATAGCCAAAGTGTATGCCTCTAAATGATTTTGAGAAAAACCCTATATGAATGAATGATTCAAAGATGATATGAATGAGTTTTGAAACATGATTTTTTTAGGGATGTTACAAATCTAACCCCCTTAAAATGAATCTCGCCCTCGAGATTCGGATTGGCTAGCAAATAGGTGAGGGTGGTCTTTCCGAAGATCATCTTCTCTTTCCCATGTTGCTTCTTCTTCGGAATGATGATTCCATTGTACTTTGCAAAACTTGATAGTCTTTGTTCTCGTGACTCTTTCTGTGGTCTCAAGTATCTTGACAGGCTTTTCTTCATAGGTGAGATCACTTTCTAGTTGAACTTCTTCCAAAGATATGGTATCTTTCAAAGATGTTTCTTTCATTTCTGGGTGACATTTCTTGAGTTGGCTTACATGAAAAACATTATGGACTGCTGATAGAAATGCTGGTAATTCAATTTCATATGCAGCTTCTCCCTTGCGACTTAAAATGTTGAATGGTCCCACATATCTTGGTGCTAACTTTCCTTTGACTCCAAATCTTTTTACTCCACGAAGTGGTGATACTCTAAGATAAGCTCTATCCCCAACTTGAAGTGACTTCTCTCGCTTAGCATCTGCGTAGCTTTTACATCGAGGCGTGCTATCTTCAATCTGTCTCTAACCAATTTGACCTTTTCTTCGGCGTCTTTGATAAGATCTGGTCCAAACAAACTTCTTTCTCCTACACCATTCCATAGCAATGGGGTGGTACACTTCCTTCCATATAGAAACTCGAATGGTGCCATCCCAATACTAGATTGGTATTTGTTGTTGTAAGAGAACTTCTGCGTAAAGCGGACTTTCATCCCAACTTGCTCCATAATCTAGGGCACATGCCCTCAACATATCTTCAAGAATTTGATTAGTCCTTTCTGTTTGTCCATCAGTTTGAGGATGAAAAGCAGTGCTGAATTCCAACCTCGTTCCTAAAGATTCATGAAGCTGTCTCCAAAAGTGAGAAGTGAACTGAGTTCCTCTATCAGACACAATACTCTTAGGTACACCGTGAAGGCATACAATTCTGCTCATGTAGATTTTGGCTAACTTGGCACTAGTATAAGTTGTCTTTACGGGAATAAAATGAGCCACTTTAGTTAGGCGATCCACTATTACCCATATGGAATCATACCCTGACCTGGTCCTTGGTAATCCGGTAATGAAATCCATACCAATATTTTCCCACTTCCATTCAGGAATAGGCATTGGTTGAAGTAAATCTGCTGGTTTCTGATGCTCCGCTTTCACTCTACTACACACATCACACAAAGCAATGTGTTCAGCGATGTCCCTTTTAAGATTGTTCCACCAAAATCTTTCTTTCATATCCATGTACATTTTGGTGTTTCCCGGGTGAATAGAATATGGAGAGTTATGGGCTTCTTGCAGAATCAGTTTCCGCATTTCCGGATCTTGTGGAACACAAATACGTTTCTCGTGCCATAAAGTACCTTGTTCGTCCATATGGAAACTTTTAGCTTTCCCTTGGCTAATCCTTTCCTTAATCTCTTCGATTTCTTTATCCGTCTTTTGGGCTTCTTTAATCTTATCCAACAGAGTGGGTTGAACATCCAAAGACATGAGATGTCCTTCTGGCACAATCTCCAACCTGAGTTCCTTGAATTGCTTACACAAATCATCAGGCAATTCACCTTTGGTAAGACCATTTACAAATGCTTTACGACTTAGAGCATCTGCTACTACATTTGCTTTACCGGGGTGGTATTGCAAACTCAAGTCGTAATCCTTGATAAGTTCTAGCCATCTTCTTTGTCTCATATTGATCTCCTTCTGGGTGAAGATATATTTCAAGCTTTTATGATCGGTGAACACTTCACAATGTTTTCCCAAAAGGTAATGTCTCCATGTTTTGAGTGCATGGACGACAACGGCTAACTCTAAATCATGAGTAGGATAGTTTACTTCATGAGTTTTGAGTTGTCTCGAGGCATAAGCCACAACTTTTCCGCCTTGCATAAGTACGGCTCCTAATCCTTGATGCGAAGCATCACAATACACCAAATCCTTTTCCAAATCTGGTAAAACCTGGTGTGACACAAGTCTCTTCTTTAGTTCTTGAAAGCTGAGTTCACATCCTTGGACCAAGCAAATTTCTTATCTTTCTTTAATAATTCCGTCATTGGTTTAGCAACCTTAGAAAATTTTCAATGAATCTTCTAGTAACCTGCTAAACCAAGGAAACTCTGAACCTCTTTTACATTCTTAGGAGATTCCCATTACATTACGGCTGAAACCTTAGCGAGGGTCATTGCTACACCATCCTTTGTCATAACATGACCAAGAAATCCAACTTCCTCTAACCAAAACTCACACTTGCTGAACTTGGCATAAAGTTTATGTTCCCTTAGTTTCTCAAGTATCAAGCGTAGATGTCTTTCATGTTCTTCCTTGCTCTTGGAGTAGACTAAGATGTCATCGATGAAAACGACAACGAACTTGTCGAGAAATTCCATGAACACTTTGTTCATCATATTCATGAAGTATGCTGGAGCATTGGTTAATCCAAAAGGCATCACAGTGTACTCATACAATCCATACCTCGTGGTAAATGCTGTTTTAGGTATGTCTTGCTCTCTTATCTTGAGTTGAAAATAGCCTGACCGAAGATCAATCTTCAAAAACACACAAGCTCCTTCTAGCTGATCAAACAAGTCATTGATTCTTGGCAAAGGATATTTGTTCTTGATGGTTACCTCGTTAAGAGAACGGTAATCTATGCATAACCTTTGAGTTCTATCTCTCTTTTCTACGAACAAAACTGGAGCTCCCCAAGATGAAGAACTTGGCTGGATGAATCCTTTCTGCAATTGTTCTCCAAGTTGTTTCTTGAGTTCCTTAAGTTCGTCAACTGACATTTTATAAGGTCTCTTTGCTCTTGGCCCAGATCCTGGTACCAACTCTATTATAAATTCCACATCTCTATCTGGTGGCATTCCTGGTAATTCTTCCGGGAACACATCCGGATACTCACACACAATTGGCACACTGTCCAAGCTAACTCCCTTAAGAGAATTCAGCTTACTCCCCTTAGGTTTAAAATTGGACTTAAATGTTATCCTCTTACCTTCAGGTGTTGTGAGTGAAATTGTGCGATTTGCACAATCTAGTACTCCCTCATATTTAGCCATCCAATCCATTCCTAAAATTACATCCAATCCTTGGGAATTTAGGATTATTAGGTTTACTGGAAACTTATGTTTTCCGATCTCTATGACTAGATCCCGGCATCCAAGACTCACTATCATATCCCCTCCCGGAGAGCTAACTTTTATCGGACACCCAATGTTTTCAGATGCAAACCCATTCCTTTCGACAAATGCTTTAGATATGAATGAATGAGATGCACCAGTGTCAAAGAGTACAAATGCTAAGATGGAATTGAGTCTGAACTTCAAAGCAGCGGCATCGGGTTCTTCATAGACTTCCTCCACATCGATGTGGTTAACCTTTGTCCTTCGAAAAGGATTGGGCTTGTTAGGTCCTTCAACGTTCTTCTCGGGACACTCATTAGCATAATGCCCCACTTCTTGCATTTGAAGCATTCAACTTTGTTTGTCCTTCTTAGGTTGACTTCCACTTCCACTTCCACTTCCACTATGGTGGCTCTTATATCCACTCTTGTGGTTCTTGTACTTATCATTGTCATGACTGCGATGATGCTTGTTGTCATGACGGTGGTGGTTGTGGTGCTTGTTAAACTTCCCATGCTTGTGGGATCTGGTGACACTATCATCATAGTGAGTTCGTTTATGATACGATCGAGCTATGCTTGTCAGATGTTTCCTCTTCTTACTCTCGACTTGCTTCATTTTATTCTCCACAATAATGACCTTGTCACCTGGCGATAAGTTGGAACATATGCCACAGGCATTGCATTTAGCTCATCATTCAAGCCTTCTAGAAACTTTTCCTTCCTTTTGGCATCGATGTCAACCTCATCCGGTGCATAGCCGCCAAATTGTTGAACTCTTCAATATATTCAGCCACTTATTTGTGGTGGCTACTTGAGTTGTGAAATTCCTTCTTTTTCAGGCTCATCATACCTGGTGAGATATGAGTGGTGCGAAATCCATCTTCAAAGATAGCCCAAGTTACCTCATCAATAGGCGTGGTAATCTGGAAGTTGTCCCACCATGTTGCGGCTGGTCCTTCCAACAGATGTGCTGCAAACCTGACCTTTTCAGCATCTGTGCATCCTACGGTCACTAAGTCTTTGTTCACGAGCGTAGCCAATCATTAGCCACCATGGGATCGATCGTTCGAAAACTTAGGCGGCCTTAGGCTTGAAATCTGGTGAGCATATCAAAACCCGGAGGGTTGTTGTTGTTATTGTTGTTGTTGTTGTTGTTGTTGTTGGGATTGGGGTTGTTGTTGTTGTTGTTCTGGTTCTGGATGAACGTCGTCATCATTTGCATAAGCTGTGTCTGCGCATTCATCATTTGTTGCATTTCCAGGGTAATGTTGGGGTTGGGGTTGGTGTTTGCGCGACGGGGAGGCATCTGTGGTTTATTCATATAGAGATAAGAATGAGATACCCTTACATGATTTATGCACAATACATCACACATGCAACACATAGCAAGCAACACTAGGATAAAAGCTAAACAATAAGATAACAAAAATCTTAAATTACAAACACACAAGTGGCAAGCCATCCACATGTCGGATGGTCCAACAATAAGTTCTCAAATAACCAGTGCGGAAAAATAAAGATAACTGAGTAGTCAAATCTACTCGTCAGCATCAATCTCCTCCTCGACAAAGGTAAGACCTGCGTTCTCCATTGCGGTCTTGTTCTCCTCGATGGTAGTGGTCAAAGAGTCGATCTTGGCCTTGAGAGCCCTCTTCTGGGAACGAAGCCTCTCAATCACTGTCTGCTGCTGCTCTAACTCGAAGTCCTTGGACTGCAGCTCCTCGGTCATATCACGAATCCTCTTATTCCTATCCTGGACACGCTTCTCTTGACTCTTGAACTTACGGTCTTGGGTCTCGAACTTTGCCTCCATCTCCTTGACTATCTCGTCCTGCTGCGCGAAGAGCTTGTCCTTCTCGCGAAGCTGCACTGAGCTTCGTCATTACTAAGCATGACGTTGGTCCTATCGGTATCCACGTGCCTAATAAGAGTCTCTAAGTCCTGGAGGTACAGGCGTATCGGCTCTGCTGTGACCCTCGAGTCGTCCTCAAAGTCGATGGACTCTCCGTCATCATCACGCCTTCCGAAAGCGTGGAAGTGAGTGCCTCTAACCTGTCGGGAGTGACGTCCTAACAGTCGTCCTATCAGATCCTGCATGACAACCTCCATGCCTCTCTCCTTGTCATCGTGCATAAGCTTGAAGACGATGGCCTCCGTAGTAGGCTCATTCAAGGCGTCTGGCTGGTTCACCTTGAAGCCCCAAAGGTCCTTCCTCTCAAACTTGGTGAGTGGGTGCACCGTAATGATAGGAAGAGGAGATCGAGTAAAGTAGTAAGCTCTACGTCGAGGACCAAAGCAGGTAACTGGAACTCCTCAACAGTGCTGATGGCAATAGGCATCTATTTATAAGATTGAAAAGTTAGAACAACACAATTTAAATTAAACAAGACAACATTCTAGCACATTCTTGGAACATACAATTCACTCAAGTCATGCATACATAAATCCATTACACCAACCAAGGTTCAAACTTTTAAGGTATCATTTTTGAAAATATGGTGATAGGTGGTGGTCAACTAACGAAGTGCGCTTACAATCCTATCTCATTGGATCTGGTGGCTAACACAATGTTCCTAGTGGCAATCACCCTTTCTTGTTCACATGCTTCTATCACTAAGTCTATGATATCTCCTCTTAAGGATTGGTTGGTGATTTCCAACTCTTGGGTATGTTCCTTCTCTTCCTCTAAGTCTTTTTGGAGGTTGAGCATCTTGCACTTGACTCTAGCACTTAGTTCTTTGATAGTCTTCCAAGCTGCTTCTTTTGCTGACTCAAAGAATGTGGTGTGCATAAAAGTGTTGGTGTACATGCAGAAGCCCTTTTCTTTGTGGTTGTCTTCCTTGTTCTTGTACAAGTGAAGTTGCACCCACCAATACTCCACTCCATCCTCTATTACTGGAAAGCCCTTGTACACTGCTGCACCATGCACTCCCATGGTTTCCATGAGGTCCTTGAGAATCTTGGGAAACTCAGTCTCACACTCCAAGGTCATGGTCATGAGTGGTCCTTTCTTCACGGCTTCGTTGACGGAGTTCATCTACAAATAGAGATGAGAAGAAGAAGATTAGAAAAGTTTACGAGAAGAATAGACAAGTGTAGAAGAAGTTAAAAATTTTCCTTAGTGGTTTCCAATCCTAGGGTCATAATCCTACAGGCAACACAGTGCTCTGATACCATCTGTAAGATCCCTCCTTATTAAAGGAAAAGATCCCTGTGATTGCAATGCTAGTCCCTGGATCAATGCTAGCATCCACAGTTTAAGATGAAGTACACAGATACAAAGGTCGTTTATTACAGTCATTCTAGAGATAAAACAAAGTTTTTTTTTTACAACTCATGGCCAAAGGCCTAGTACAAGAGTTTATGGAATATGTAAATAAACATAAGTCTTCATCTTCATGTGCCACAGGCAAGCATGTTGAGTGTAGACTCATGACTCCTAATCATCATCAGAGTAACCTGCAACATCATAAGTTACAGCCACAGAGGGTCAATACTTTGGAATAGTATTGGCAAGTGATACCTTAGTATATTTTAAGTGGACTATAATACTATATGCATTTGGCTGGTGGAGCTTAGGCTTGCATTGCTCAAAATAGATTTTTCCTTAACTTTTGAAAACACTAAGTTTTGCTTGACAAAAACCATCCCAAGGTATCTACCAATCAGAGACTGAAGATCCACTCCGGGCATCTACCAATCAAAGACTGAAGATCCTTTAACCCTTGTTCACCCACAAGTTTTATTTAGAAATTGGAGTGATGAGATTCTTGAAGTTTCCATGTCTTGAGGCTCAAATTGTCCTTTACCAGGGACATGGCTAAGTACTTAGGTTTTACACTCTGCAGAGGTGGTGCACTTTCCCCACAAGCCTTGGTTTCCCAAGACATGATCCTTGATAGCCTTTCCTTAGTCAAATGGACGCGCTCCAACCTATCATCCCATCTACCACCCACTGTCCAAGAGACTAAGTTCCAGCATCCTAAGATCATGGCAGAGCCCATATTACCAAGTGGTTGCACTTGAAGCTTCTCATCATTTGACAACTCAAATCTCTTTGTTCCTGGGTGGCCATCCACAAGTGAGATACACAAGGTTCACCAGTACCCCTGGCCTTGTGTAACCACTCAACATAACCCGTTCTTTCCATTCCACCCAGGTGATTCATTAACTTAGTTGTTTTGTTAAATAAAAACAAGTCCTTAGACTTAGAATATTTTTCCATAGTGTGAATATATAAACCACCCTTGTTTTCTAGTAGCTAGGCTAAGCATGGCATGGAATTTCCTAGCAATTCTAGCATTCTATTCTAAACAGGATTTCCCAACATTAGTTGACAAAAGTAGCATGCAAGTCCTAACAAAATATATCTAATGCAAGTATAAAATATAGGTAAGGAATATTCATGAAGATATCACTTGCCTTGGTAGTGTGGAGAGTAGCACTTGTCACAATCACAATCACTAGCAAAATCTACACACAATAGTTGTAGCATACAATTACACACAAATATATACAAACAAAATTATTATGAATGCATGCATGCATGAATCTACCAAGTGATGATTTTTGAAAACTTCAACCAAGCAAGTGCATGTTTACAGAATCTAAACAAGTCACAAATATATCCAAGACAACTTAGATAACCCTAAAACAAAAATACTAAACTAAATCTATACTTAAAATGGCCTCAAACAAGACTCTGCAAATTTAGCACATCTAATGATTACTATATGCTAAACATAAAGGATAGGCAGAAAGGTCTTGTTTTTCTGAATCCAACGGTATAAAGTTTGCAAAATTCCAACGTGGCATTCAAAAGATATAGGCATTTGAATTTGGATCAAATTTATGGTTTTAAATTCTATTCTCAGTTCTAACCTAGCCACGCGTCTTAATCTTATTCGCCCGTACCGGTTCGCGCTGGATCGAGCTCCACAGCCGTAGGATCTAAAGGGGCAGGTGCGGCTCGAATCGCGTGCGCTTGGGTTAAGTGGATCTATCCTAAGCGCTACGATGCGAATCTAACGTGCTACTACTCGGCCAGAACTGGCGGCGGAGCGGCTACGGCGGCGAATCGTCGGTGACGGCGTTGCCGATGATCTGAAGCGAAGGAGAAGGAGGTGGCTTACGGGCTCGGAGGTCACGGAGTTAAATCGGCGTCGGTGCGTCGGGTGGTCGTCGGGGCGTCGTGGATCACCCCAAGGCATGGCGAGGTCACGGTTAGATTCACAAGGTCGGTAGTAGTGAGCATGAACTAGGAGGCGGGCGATGCGGACTTACCACTAGAGCTCGTCGGAGTTGAGGTCGCCGTCGGTGCTCGCGGTGTCAAGTGGAACCGGCGACACAGGGGCGTCTGAGACAGACTAGCGAGGTCGATAGATGCGCAAGATTCACCGGCGGATAGCAAACGAGAGGCGGAGGAACAGGCTCACGGAATCGATCGCCGGAGAGGCTCATGGCGGTGCAACGCTGATTGAGGCGACTGGTGGCGGAGTGGCCGAGGTGTCTGGGGAAAAAGATCGTGGGCGAGAGGTTCTTATAGCGAAATCGGCGAAGCGCCGGGTTTAATGCCCATTACGCCGCGCCATTACCGGCTTCCTTTGCCGGCGGCGGTAATGACGTGATGCAGGAAAGACGAGGCGGCGTGGACCGGGCCCGTTAAATCGGCGAGTCTTGTGGTGCGCGGTGGGGGTCGGGCTGTCGGCGTCTGCGTGGGCTCGGCGTGAGAGAAGCAAAAGGAGAACCCCGGGTGGGCTTGCTGGGCTGGATCCGCTGCTGGGCCAGATTCTGGCCGCGCGGCCTTTTTCCTTTGTTAAGTCTTTTTCTTTTTCTAAATTCATTTTCTGGATAGAATTTGATATGAATTCAAATCCATTTGAATTCAAACTTCTTTGGGGATTTTTGCAGGGTTCTTGTGGGTTCAAATGTAGTCAAATAACCATGTGGTCACCTTGCTAGGCTTGGTCAAGCTTGGGTCTTTGAAATAAACAGAGACTTTGTCTCTTTGCAAATATTTGGAATAGGGTTTAGAAAATATTCCTAAATTGGAATCTTGGGTTTAAAAGCTACTCCTAATCTTTCCAATCATGGAGGCAAACAAACAAGTTCATAGACAATCAAATCCCAAAGGGTGATGGCCATTTGAGATAAATTGCCCACATGAAATCATAGCCAAAGTGTATGCCTCTAAATGATTTTGAGAAAAACCCTATATGAATGAATGATGCAAAGATGATATGAATGAGTTTTGAAACATGATTTTTTTAGGGATGTTACAGTATCCACAAGTGTTCATTGCATGTGTGTTCTTTCCACAAACCACATATGGATCCACTAGAGTCATTGCATGTGTGTTCTTTTCACAAACCACATATGGATCCACAATTGTCATTGCATGTGTGTTCTTTGCATGAACCCCATATGGATCCACCAATGTCATTGCATGTGTGTTCTTTCCACTAACCACACATGGATCCACTAGAGTCATTGCACGTGTGTTCTTTTCACAAACCACGTATGGATCCAGCAGAATCATTGCATGTGGGTTCTTTTCCACAAACCACCCATGGATCAACCAATGGCATTGCATGTGTGTTATTGTCACAAACCACATATGGATCAACCAATGTCATTGCATGTGTGTTGCTATCATGAACCACATATGGATCCACAAGTGTTCATTGCATGTGTGTTCTTTCCACAAACCACATATGGATCCACTAGAGTCACTGCATGTGTCTTCTTTTCTCAAACCACATATGGATCCACCAGTGTTCATTGCATGTGTGTTCATTCCACAAACCACATATGGATCCACTAGAGTCATTGCATGTGTGTTCTTTTCACAAACCACATATGGATCCACCAATGTCATTGCATGTGTGTTCTTTCCATGAACCACATATGGATCCACCAATGTCATTGCATGTGTGCTCTTTCCACTAACCACACATGGATCCCCTAGAGTCATTGCATGTGTGTTCTTTTCACAAACCACATATGGATCCACCAGAGTCATTGCATGTGTGTTGTTTTCCACAAACCACATATGGATCCACAAGTGTTCATTACATGTGTGTTCTTTCTACAAACCACACATGGATCCACTAGAGTCATTGCATGCGTGTTCTTTTCACGAACCCCATATGGATCCACCAGTGTTCATTGCATGTGTGTTCTTTCCACAAACCACATATGGATCCACTAGATTCATTGCATGTGTCTTCTTTTCACAAACCACATATGGATCCACCAATGTCATCGCATGTGTGTTCCTTTCATGAACCACATATGCATCCACCAATGTCATTGCATGTGTGTTCTTTCCACTAACCACATATGGATCCACTAGAGTCATTACACGTGTGTTCTTTTAACAACCCACATATGGATCAACCAGTGTCATTGCATGTGTGTTCCTGTCATGAACCACATATGGATCCACGAGTGTTCATTGCATGTGTGTTCTTTTCCAGAAACCACATATGTATCCACTAGAGTCATTGCATGTGTGTTCTTTTCACAAACCACACATGGATCAACCAATGTCATTGCATGTGTGTTATTTCCACAAACCACATATGGATCAACCAATGGCATTGCATGTGTGTTCTTTTCACAAACCACATATGGATCCACAAGTGTTCATTGCATGCTTGTTCTTTCCACAAACCACATATGGATCCACTAGAGTCATTGCATGTGTGTTCTTTTCACAATCCACAATTGTCATTGCATGTGTGTTCTTTCCATGAACCACATATGGATCCACCAATGTCATTGCATGTGTGTTCTTTCCACTAACCACACATGGATCCACTAGAGTCATGGCACGTGTGTTCTTTTCACAAACCACGTATGGATCCACCAGAATCATTGCATGTGTGTTCTTTTCCACAAACCACCCATGGATCAACCAATGGCATTGCATGTGTGTTATTGTCACAAACCACATATGGATCAACCATTGTAATTGCAGTGTGTTCTTATCATGAACCACATATGGATCCAGCAGTGATCATTGCATGTGTGTTCTTTCCACAAACCACATATGGATCCACTAGAGTCATTGCATGAGTCTTCTTTTCTCAAACCACATATGGATCCACCAGTGTTCATTGCATGTGTGTTCATTCCACAAACCACATATGGATTCACTAAGTCATTGCACGTGTGTTCTTTTCACAAACCACATATGGATCTACCAATGTCATTGCATGTGTGTTCTTTCCATGAACCACATATGGATCCACCAATGTCATTGCATATGTGCTCTTTCCACTAACCACACATGGATCCACTAGAGTCATTGCATGTGTGTTCTTTTCACGAACCACATATGGATCCACCAGAGTCATTGCATGTGTGTTGTTTTCCACAAACCACATATGGATCCACAAGTGTTCATTGCATGTGTGTTCTTTCTACAAACCACACATCGATCCACTAGAGTCATTGCATGTGTGTTCTTTTCACGAACCCCATATGGATCCACAAGTGTTCATTGCATGTGTGTTCTTTCCACAAACCACATATGGATCCAGTAGAGTCATTGCATGTGTGTTCTTTTCGCAAACCACATATGGATCCACCAATGTCATTGCATGTGTGTTCATTTCCATAAACCACATATGTATCCACTAGAGTCATTGCATGTGTGTTCCTGTCATGAACCACATATGGATCCACTAGTGTTCATTGCATGTGTGTTCATTCCACAAACCACATATGGATCCACTAGATTCATTGCATGTGTGTTCTTTTCACAAACCACATATGTTTCCACCAATGTCATTTCATGTGTGTTCCTTTCATGAACCACATATGGATCCACCAATGTCATTGGATGTGTGTTCTTTCCACTAACCACATATGGATCCACTAGAGTCATTGCACGTGTGTTCTTTTAACAACCCACATATGGATCAACCAGTGTCATTGGATGTGTGTTCCTGTCATGAACCACATATGGATCCACCAGTGTTCATTGCATGTGTGTTCTTTTCCACAAACCACATATGTATCCACTAGAGTCATTGCATGTGTGTTCTTTTCACAAACCACACATGGATCAACCAATGTCATTGCATGTGTGTTATTTCCACAAACCACATATGGATCAACCAATGGCATTGCATGTGTGTTCTTTTCACAAACCACATATGGATCCACAAGTGTTCATTGCATGCGTGTTCTTTCCACAAACCACATATGGATCCACTAGAGTCATTGCATGTGTGTTCTTTTCACAAACCACATATGGATCCACAATTTTCATTGCATGTGTGTTCTTTCCAGGAACCACATATGGATCCACCAATGTTATTGCATGTGTGTTCTTTCCACTAACCACACATGGATCCACTAGAGTCATGGCATGTGTGTTCTTTTCACAAACCACGTATGGATCCACCAGAATCATT
Organism: Avena insularis; assembly: GCA_023614405.1. NCBI lineage: Eukaryota > Viridiplantae > Streptophyta > Magnoliopsida > Poales > Poaceae > Avena > Avena insularis. The sequence goes on along the minus strand of CM042690.1, from coordinate 142,680,696 downwards.
GCATGTGTGTTCTTTTCCACAAACCACCCATGGATCAACCAATGGAATTGCATGTGTGTTATTGTCACAAACCACATATGGATCAACCATTGTCATTGCATGTGTGTTCCTATCATGAACCACATATGGATCCACCAGTGTTCATTGCATGTGTGTTCTTTCCACAAACCACATATGGATCTACTAGAGTCATTGCATGTGTCTTCTTTTCTCAAACCACATATGGATCCACCAGTGTTCATTGCATGTGTGTTCATTCCACAAACCACATATGGATCCACTAGAGTCATTGCATGTATGTTCTTTTCACAAACCACATACGGATCCACCAATGTCATTGCATGTGTGTTCTTTCCACAAACCACATATGGATCCAACAATGTCATTGCATGTGTGTTCATTTCCACAAACTACATATGTATCCACTAGAGTCATTGCATGTGTGTTCCTGTGATGAACCACATATGGATCCACTATTGTTCATTGCATGTGTGTTCTTCCCACAAACCACATATGGATCCACTAGATTCATTGCATGTGTGTTCTTTTCACAAACCACATATGGATCCACCAATGTCATTGCATGTGTGTTCTTTCCATGAACCACATATGGATCCACCAATGTCATTGCATGTGTGCTCTTTCGACTAACCACACATGGATCTACTAGAGTCATTGCATGTGTGTTCCTGTCATGAACCACATATGGATCCACCAGTGTTCATTGCATGTGTGTTCTTTGCACAAACCACATATCGATCCACTAGAGTCATTGCATGTGTGTTCTTTTCACAAACCACACATGGATCAACCAATGTCATTGCATGTGTGTTCTTTCCACAAACCACATATGGATCAACCAATGGCATTGCATGTGTGTTCTTTTCACAAACCACATATGGATCGACAAGTGTTCATTGCATGTGTGTTCTTTCCACAAACCACATATGGATCCACTAGAGTCATTGCATGTGTGTTCTTTTCACAAACCACATATGGATCCACAATTGTCATTGCATGTGTGTTCTTTGCATGAACCACATATGGATCCACCAATGTAATTGCATGTGTGTTCTTTCCACTAACCACACATGGATCCACTAGAGTCATTGCACGTGTGTTCTTTTCACAAACCACGTATGGATCCACCAGAATGATTGCATGTGTGTCCTTTTCCACAAACCAACCATGGATCAACCAATGGCATTGCATGTGTGTTATTGTCACAAACCACATATGGATCAACCAATGTCATTGCATGTGTGTTCCTATCATGAACCACATATGGATCCACCAATGTCATTGAATGTGTGTTCTTTCCACTAACCACGCATGGATCCACCAGAGTCATTGCATGTGTGTTCTTTCCACAAACCACATATGGATCCACCAATTTCATTGCATGTGTGTTCTTTCCACAAACCACACATGGATCAGCCAATGTCATTGCATGTGTTATCTTTCCATAAACCACATATGGATCCCCCAATGTCATTGCATGTGTGTTCTTTTCCACAAACCACATATGTATCCACTAGAGTCATTGCATGTGTGTTCCTCTCATGAACCACATATGGATCCACCAGTGTTCATTGCATGTGTGTTCTTTCCACAAACCACATATGGATCCACTAGATTAATTGCATGTGTGTTCTTTTCACAAACCACATATGGATCCACCAATGTCATCGCATGTGTGTTCCTTTCATGAACCACATATGGATCCACCAATGTAATTGCATGTGTGTTCTTTCCATGAACCACATATGGATCCACGAATGTCATTGCATGTGTGCTATTTTCCACAAACCACACATGGATCAACCAATCATTGCATGTGTGTTCTTTTCACAAACCACATATGTGTCCACCAATGTCATTGCATGTGTGTTCCTTTCATGAACCACATATGGATCCACCAATGTCATTGCATGTGTGTTCTTTCCACTAACCACATATGGATCCACTAGAGTCATTGCACGTGTGTTCTTTTAACAACCCACATATGGATCAACCAGTGTCATTGCATGTGTGTTCCTGTCATGAACCACATATGGATCCACCAGTGTTCATTGCATGTGTGTTCTTTTCCACAAACCACATATGTATCCACTAGAGTCATTGCATGTGTGTTCTTTTCACAAACCACACATGGATCAACCAATGTCATTGCATGTGTGTTATTTCCACAAACCACATATGGATCAACCAATGACATTGCATGTGTGTTCTTTTCACAAACCACATATGGATCCACAAGTGTTCATTGCATGCGTGTTCTTTCCACAAACCACATACGGATCCACTAGAGTCATTGCATGTGTGTTCTTTTCACAAACCACATATGGATCCACAATTGTCATTGCATGTGTGTTCTTTCCAGGAACCACATATGGATCCACCAATGTCATTGCATGTGTGTTCTTTCCACTAACCACACATGGATCCACTAGAGTCATTGCACGTGTGTTCTTTTCACAAACCACGTATGGATCCACCAGAATCATTGCATGTGTGTTCTTTTCCACAAACCACCCGTGGATCAAGCAATGGCATTGCATGTGTGTTATTGTCACAAACCACATATGGATCAACCAATGTCATTGCATGTGTGTTCCTATCATGAACCACATATGGATCCACCAGTGTTCATTGCATGTGTGTTCTTTCCACAAACCACATATGGATCCACTAGAGTCATTGCGTGTGTCTTCTTTTCTCAAACCACATATGGATCCACCAGTGTTCATTGCATGTGTGTTCTTTCCACAAACCACATATGGATCCAACAATGTCATTGCATGTGTGTTCATTTCCACAAACCACATATGTATCCATTAGAGTCATTGCATGTGTGTTCCTGTGATGAACCACATATGGATCCACTATTGTTCATTGCATCTGTGTTCTTCCCACAAACCACATATGGATCCACTAGATTCATTGCATGTGTGTTCTTTTCACAAACCACATATGGATCCACCAATGTCATTGCATGTGTGTTCTTTCCACTAACCACATATGGATCCACTAGAGTCATTGCACGTGTGTTCTTTTAACAACCCACATATGGATCAACCAGTGTCATTGCATGTGTGTTCCTGTCATGAACCACATATGGATCCACCAGTGTTCATTGCATGTGTGTTCTTTGCACAAACCACATATCGATCCACTAGAGTCATTGCATGTGTGTTCTTTTCACAAACCACACATGGATCAACCAGTGTCATTGCATGTGTGTTCTTTCCACAAACCACATATGGATCAACCAATGGCATTGCATGTGTGTTCTTTTCACAAACCACATATGGATCCACAACTGTTCATTGCATGTGTGTTCTTTCCACAAACCACATATGGATCCACTAGAGTCATTGCATGTGTGTTCTTTTCACAAACCACATATGGATCCACAATTGTCATTGCATGTGTGTTCTTTGCATGAACCACATATGGATCCACCAATGTCATTGCATGTGTGTTCTTTCCACTAACCACACATGGATCCACTAGAGTCATTGCACGTGTGTTCTTTTCACAAACCACGTATGGATCCACCAGAATCATTGCATGTGTGTCCTTTTCCACAAACCACCCATGGATCAACCAATGGCATTGCATGTGTGTTATTGTCACAAACCACATATGGATCAACCAATGTCATTGCATGTGTGTTCCTATCATGAACCACATATGGATCCACCAATGTCATTGAATGTGTGTTCTTTCCACTAACCACGCATGGAACCACCAGAGTCATTGCATGTGTGTTCTTTCCACAAACCACATATGGATCCACCAATGTCATTGCATGTGTGTTCTTTCCACAAACCACACATGGATCAGCCAATGTCATTGCATGTGTTATCTTTCGATAAACCACATATGGATCCACCAATGTCATTGCATGTGTGTTCTTTTCCACAAACCACATATGTATCCACTAGAGTCATTGCATGTGTGTTCCTCTCATGAACCACATATGGATCCACCAGTGTTCATTGCATGTGTGTTCTTTCCACAAACCACATATGGATCCACTAGATTAATTGCATGTGTGTTCTATTCACAAACCACATATGGATCCACCAATGTAATTGCATGTGTGTTCTTTCCATGAACCACATATGGATCCACCAATGTCATTGCATGTGTGATATTTTCCACAAACCACACATGGATCAACCAATCATTGCATGTGTGCTGTTTCCACAAACCACATATGGATCCACCAATGTCATTGCATGTGTTTTCTTTTCCACAAACAACATACGGATCCGCAAGTGTTCATTGCATGTGTGTTCTTTCCACAAACAACATATGGATCCACTAGAGTCATTGCATGTGTGTTCTTTTCACAAACCACATATGGATCCACAATTGTCATTGCATGTGTGTTCTTTGCATGAACCACATATGGATCCACCAATGTCATTGCATGTGTGTTCTTTCCACTAACCACACATGGATCCACTAGAGTCATTGCTCGTGTGTTCTTTTCACAAACCACGTATGGATCCACCAGAATGATTGCATGTGTGTTCTTTTCCACAAACCACCCATGGATCAACCAATGGCATTGCATGTGTGTTATTGTCACAAACCACATATGGATCAACCAATGTCATTGCATGTGTGTTCCTATCATGAACCACATATGGATCCACCAATGTCATTGAATGTGTGTTCTTTCCACTAACCACGCATGGATCCACCAGAGTCATTGCATGTGTGTTCTTTCCACAAACCACATATGGATCCACCAATGTCATTGCATGTGTGTTCTTTCCACAAACCACACATGGATCAGCCAATGTCATTGCATGTGTTATCTTTCCATAAACTACATATGGATCCACCAGTGTCATTGCATGTGTTTTCTTTTCCACAAACCACATATGTATCCACTAGAGTCATTGCATGCGTGTTCCTCTCATGAACCACATATGGATCCACCAGTGTTCATTGCATGTGTGTTCTTTCCACAAACCACATATGGATCCACTAGATTAATTGCATGTGTGTTCTTTTCACAAACCACATATGGATCCACCAATGTAATTGCATGTGTGTTCTTTCCATGAACCACATATGGATCCACCAATGTCATTGCATGTCTGCTATTTTCCACAAACCACACATGGATCAACCAATCATTGCATGTGTGTTGTTTTCACAAACCACATATGTGTCCACCAATGTCATTGCATGTGTGTTCCTTTCATGAACCACATATGGATCCACCAATGTCATTGCATGTGTGTTCTTTCCACTAACCACATATGGATCCACTAGAGTCATTGCACGTGTGTTCTTTTAACAACCCACATATGGATCAACCAGTGTCATTGCATGTGTGTTCCTGTCATGAACCACATATGGATCCACCAGTGTTCATTGCATGTGTGTTCTTTTCCACAAACCACATATGTATCCACTAGAGTCATTGCATGTGTGTTATTTTCACAAACTACACATGGATCAACCAATGTCATTGCATGTGTGTTATTTCCACAAACCACATATGGATCAACCAATGGCATTGCATGTGTGTTCTTTTCACAAACCACATATGGATCCACAACTGTTCATTGCATGCGTGTTCTTTCCACAAACCACATATGGATCCACTAGAGTCATTGCATGTGTGTTCTTTTCACAAACCACATATGGATCCACAATTTTCATTACATGTGTGTTCTATCCAGGAACCACATATGGATCCACCAATGTCATTGCATGTGTGTTCTTTCCACTAACCACACATGGATCCACTAGAGTCATGGCACGTGTGTTCTTTTCACAAACCACGTATGGATCCACCAGAATCATTGCATGTGTGTTCTTTTCCACAAACCACCCATGGATCAACCAATGGCATTGCATGTGTGTTATTGTCACAAACCACATATGGATCAACCAATGTCATTGCATGTGTGTTCCTATTATGAACCACATATGGATCCACCAGTGTTCATTGCATGTGTGTTCTTTCCACAAACCACATATGGATCCACTAGAGTCATTGCGTGTGTCTTCTTTTCTCAAACCACATATGGATCCACCAGTGTTCATTGCATGTGTGTTCTTTCCACAAACCACATATGGATCCAACAATGTCATTGCATGTGTGTTCATTTCCACAAACCACATATGTATCCATTAGAGTCATTGCATGTGTGTTCCTGTGATGCACCACATATGGATCCACTATTGTTCATTGCATGTGTGTTCTTCCCACAAACCACATATGGATCCACTAGATTCATTGCATGTGTGTTCTTTTCACAAACCACATATGGATCCACCAATGTCATTGCATGTGTGTTCTTTCCACTAACCACATATGGATCCACTAGAGTCATTGCACGTGTGTTCTTTTAACAACCCACATATGGATCAACCAGTGTCATTGCATGTGTGTTCCTGTCATGAACCACATATGGATCCACCAGTGTTCATTGCATGTGTGTTCTTTGCACAAACCACATATTGATCCACTAGAGTCATTGCATGTGTGTTCTTTTCACAAACCACACATGGATCAACCAGTGTCATTGCATGTGTGTTCTTTCCACAAACCACATATGGATCAACCAATGGCATTGCATGTGTGTTCTTTTCACAAACCACATATGGATCCACAAGTGTTCATTGCATGTGTGTTCTTTCCACAAACCACATATGGATCAACTAGAGTCATTGCATGTGTGTTCTTTTCACAAACCACATATGGATCCACAATTGCCATTGCATGTGTGTTCTTTGCATGAACCACATATGGATCCACCAATGTCATTGCATGTGTGTTCTTTCCACTAACCACACATGGATCCACTAGAGTCATTGCACGTGTGTTCTTTTCACAAACCACGTATGGATCCACCAGAATGATTGCATGTGTGTCCTTTTCCACAAACCACCCATGGATCAACCAATGGCATTGCATGTGTGTTATTGTCACAAACCACATATGGATCAACCAATGTCATTGCATGTGTTTTCCTATCATGAACCACATATGGATCCACCAATGTCATTGAATGTGTGTTCTTTCCACTAACCACGCATGGAACCACCAGAGTCATTGCATGTGTGTTCTGTCCACAAACCACATATGGATCCACCAATGTCATTGCATGTGTGTTCTTTCCACAAACCACACATGGATCAGCCAATGTCATTGCGTGTGTTATCTTTCGATAAACCACATATGGATCCACCAATGTCATTGCATGTGTGTTCTTTTCCACAAACCACATATGTATCCACTAGAGTCATTGCATGTGTGTTCCTCTCATGAACCACATATGGATCCACCAGTGTTCATTGCATGTGTGTTCTTTCCACAAACCACATATGGATCCACTAGATTAATTGCATGTGTGTTCTATTCACAAACCACATATGGATCCACCAATGTAATTGCATGTGTGTTCTTTCCATGAACCACATATGGATCCACCAATGTCATTGCATGTGTGCTATTTTCCACAAACCACACATGGATCAACCAATCATTGCATGTGTGCTCTTTCCACAAACCACATATGGATCCACCAATGTCATTGCATGTGTGTTCCTTTCATGAACCACATATGGATCCACCAATGTCATTGCATGTGTGTTCTTTCCACTAACCACAAACTGATCCACTAGAGTCATTGCACGTGTGTTCTTTTAACAACCCACATATGGATCAACCAGTGTCATTGCAGGTGTGTTCCTGTCATGAACCACATATGGATCCACCAGTGTTCATTGCATGTGTGTTCTTTTCCACAAACCACATATGTATCCACTAGAGTCATTGCATGTGTGTTCTTTTCACAAACTACACATGGATCAACCAATGTCATTGCATGTGTGTTATTTCCACAAACCACATATGGATCAACCAATGGCATTGCATGTGTGTTCTTTTCACAAACCACATATGGATCCACAAGTGTTCATTGCATGCGTGTTCTTTCCACAAACCACATATGGATCCACTAGAGTCATTGCATGTGTGTTCTTTTCACAAACCACATATGGATCCACAATTTTCATTGCATGTGTGTTCTTTCCAGGAACCACATATGGATCCACCAATGTCATTGCATGTGTGTTCTTTCCACTAACCACACATGGATCCACTAGAGTCATGGCACGTGTGTTCTTTTCACAAACCTTGCAAGGATCCACCAGAATCATTGCATGTGTGTTCTTTTCCACAAACCACCCATGGATCAACCAATGGCATTGCATGTGTGTTATTGTCACAAACCACATATGGATCAACCAATGTCATTGCATGTGTGTTCCTATTATGAACCACATATGGATCCACCAGTGTTCATTGCATGTGTGTTCTTTCCACAAACCACATATGGATCCACTAGAGTCATTGCATGTGTCTTCTTTTCTCAAACCACATATGGATCCACCAGTGTTCATTGCATGTGCGTTCATTCCACAAACCACATATGGATCCACTAGAGTCATTGCATGTGTGTTCTTTTCACAAACCACATACGGATCCACCAATGTCATTGCATGTGTGTTCTTTCCACAAACCACATATGGATCCAACAATGTCATTGCATGTGTGTTCATTTCCACAAACCACATATGTATCCATTAGAGTCATTGCATGTGTGTTCCTGTGATGAACCACATATGGATCCACTATTGTTCATTGCATGTGTGTTCTTCCCACAAACCACATATGGATCCACTAGATTCATTGCATGTGTGTTCTTTTCACAAACCACATATGGATCCACCAATGTCATTGCATGTGTGTTCTTTCCACTAACCACATATGGATCCACTAGAGTCATTACACGTGTGTTCTTTTAACAACCCACATATGGATCAACCAGTGTCATTGCATGTGTGTTCCTGTCATGAACCACATATGGATCCACCAGTGTTCATTGCATGTGTGTTCTTTGCACAAACCACATATCGATCCACTAGAGTCATTGCATGTGTGTTCTTTTCACAAACCACACATGATTCAACCAATGTCATTGCATGTGTGTTCTTTCCACAAACCACATATGGATCAACCAATGGCATTGCATGTGTGTTCTTTTCACAAACCACATATAGATCCACAAGTGTTCATTGCATGTGTGTTCTTTCCACAAACCACATATGGATCCACTAGAGTCATTGCATGTGTGTTCTTTTCACAAACCACATATGGATCCACAATTGTCATTGCATGTGTGTTCTTTGCATGAACCACATATGGATCCACCAATGTCATTGCATGTGTGTTCTTTCCACTAACCACACATGGATCCACTAGAGTCATTGCACGTGTGTTCTTTTCACAAACCACGTATGGATCCACCAGAATCATTGCATGTGTGTCCTTTTCCACAAACCACCCATGGATCAACCAATGGCATTGCACGTGTGTTATTGTCACAAACCACATATGGATCAACCAATTTCATTGCATGTGTGTTCCTATCATGAACCACATATGGATCCACCAATGTCATTGAATGTGTGTTCTTTCCACTAACCACGCATGGATCCACCAGAGTCATTGCATGTGTGTTCTTTCCACAAACCACATATGGATCCACCAATGTCATTGCATGTGTGTTCTTTCCACAAAACACACATGGATCAGCCAATGTCATTGCATATGTTATCTTTCCATAAACCACATATGGATCCACCAATGTCATTGCATGTGTGTTCTTTTCCACAAACCACATATGTATCCACTGGAGTCATTGCATGTGTGTTCCTCTCATGAACCACATATGGATCCACCAGTGTTCATTGCATGTGTGTTCTTTCCACAAACCACACATGGATCCACTAGATTAATTGCATGTGTGTTCTTTTCACAAACCACATATGGATCCACCAATGTCATTGCATGTGTGTTCCTATTATGAACCACATATGGATCCACCAGTGTTCATTGCATGTGTGTTCTTTCCACAAACCACATATGGATCCACTAGAGTCATTGCATGTGTCTTCTTTTCTCAAACCACATATGGATCCACCAGTGTTCATTGCATGTGCGTTCATTCCACAAACCACATATGGATCCACTAGAGTCATTGCATGTGTGTTCTTTTCACAAACCACATACGGATCCACCAATGTCATTGCATGTGTGTTCTTTCCACAAACCACATATGGATCCAACAATGTCATTGCATGTGTGTTCATTTCCACAAACCACATATGTATCCATTAGAGTCATTGCATGTGTGTTCCTGTGATGAACCACATATGGATCCACTATTGTTCATTGCATGTGTGTTCTTCCCACAAACCACATATGGATCCACTAGATTCATTGCATGTGTGTTCTTTTCACAAACCACATATGGATCCACCAATGTCATTGCATGTGTGTTCTTTCCACTAACCACATATGGATCCACTAGAGTCATTACACGTGTGTTCTTTTAACAACCCACATATGGATCAACCAGTGTCATTGCATGTGTGTTCCTGTCATGAACCACATATGGATCCACCAGTGTTCATTGCATGTGTGTTCTTTGCACAAACCACATATCGATCCACTAGAGTCATTGCATGTGTGTTCTTTTCACAAACCACACATGATTCAACCAATGTCATTGCATGTGTGTTCTTTCCACAAACCACATATGGATCAACCAATGGCATTGCATGTGTGTTCTTTTCACAAACCACATATAGATCCACAAGTGTTCATTGCATGTGTGTTCTTTCCACAAACCACATATGGATCCACTAGAGTCATTGCATGTGTGTTCTTTTCACAAACCACATATGGATCCACAATTGTCATTGCATGTGTGTTCTTTGCATGAACCACATATGGATCCACCAATGTCATTGCATGTGTGTTCTTTCCACTAACCACACATGGATCCACTAGAGTCATTGCACGTGTGTTCTTTTCACAAACCACGTATGGATCCACCAGAATCATTGCATGTGTGTCCTTTTCCACAAACCACCCATGGATCAACCAATGGCATTGCACGTGTGTTATTGTCACAAACCACATATGGATCAACCAATTTCATTGCATGTGTGTTCCTATCATGAACCACATATGGATCCACCAATGTCATTGAATGTGTGTTCTTTCCACTAACCACGCATGGATCCACCAGAGTCATTGCATGTGTGTTCTTTCCACAAACCACATATGGATCCACCAATGTCATTGCATGTGTGTTCTTTCCACAAAACACACATGGATCAGCCAATGTCATTGCATATGTTATCTTTCCATAAACCACATATGGATCCACCAATGTCATTGCATGTGTGTTCTTTTCCACAAACCACATATGTATCCACTGGAGTCATTGCATGTGTGTTCCTCTCATGAACCACATATGGATCCACCAGTGTTCATTGCATGTGTGTTCTTTCCACAAACCACATATGGATCCACTAGATTAATTGCATGTGTGTTCTTTTCACAAACCACATATGGATCCACCAATGTAATTGCATGTGTGTTCTTTCCATGAACCACATATGGATCCACCAATGTCATTGCATGTGTGCTATTTTCCACAAACCACACATGGATCAACCAATCATTGCATGTGTGCTCTTTCCACAAACCACATATGGATCCACCAATGTCATTGCATGTGTTTTCTTTTCCACAAACAACATACGGATCCGCAAGTGTTCATTGCATGTGTGTTCTTTCCACAAACCACATATGGATCCACTAGAGTCATTGCATGTGTGTTCTTTTCACAAACCACATATGGATCAACCAATTGCATGTGTGTTCTTTCCATGAACCACATATGGATCCACCAATGTCATTGCATGTGTGTTCTTTCCACTAACCACACATGGATCCACTAGAGTCATTGCATGTGTGTTCTTTTCACAAACCACGTATGGATCCACCAGAGTCATTGCATGTGTGTTCTTTTCCACAAACCAGACATGGATCAACCAATGGCATTGCATGTGTGTTATTGTCACAAACCACATATGGATCATCCAATGGCATTGCATGTGTGTTCTTTTCACAAACCACATATGGATCCACAAGTGTTCATTGCATGTGTGTTCTTTCCACAAAGCACATATGGATCCACTAGAGTCATTGCATGTGTGTTCTTTTCCACAAACCACATATGGATTAACCAATGGCATTGCATGTGTGTTCTTTTAACAACCCACATATGGATCAACCAGTGTCATTGCATGTGTGTTCTTTCCACTAACCACATATGTATCCACTAGAGTCATTGCGTGTGTGTTCTTTTTAAAAACTACACATGGATCAACCAATGTCATTGCATGTGTGTTCTTTTTACAAACCACACATGGATCAACCAATGTCATTAAATGTGTGTTCTTTCCACAAACCACATGTGGATCCACCAATGTCATTGCATGTGTGTTCTTTCCATGAACCACATATGGATCCACCAATATCATCGCATGTGTGTTCTTTCCAATAACCACACATGGATCCACTAGATTCATGGCATGTGTGTTCTTTTCCACTAACCACAGATGTATCCACTAGAGTCATTGCATGTGTGTTCTTTCCACAAACCACACATGGATCCACCAGAGTCATTGCATGTGTCTTCTTTCCACAAACCACACATGGATCCACCAGAGTCATAGCATGTGTGTTCTTTCCACAAACCACATATGGATCCACCAATGTCATTGCATGCGTGTTCTTTCCATAAACCACACATGGACCAACATATTTCATTGCATGTGTGTTCTTTCCACAAACCACATATGGATCCACCAATGTCATTGCATGTGTGTTCTTTTCCACCATCCACACATGGATCAACAAACATCATTGCATGTGTGCTCTTTCCACAAACCACATATGGATCCACCAATGTCATTGCATGTGTTTTCTTTTCCACAAACAACATACGGATCCACAAGTGTTCATTGCATGTGTGTTCTTTCCACAAACCACATATGGATCCACTAGAGTCATTGCATGTGTGTTCTTTTCACAAACCACATATGGATCCACCAATTGCATGTGTGTTCTTTCCATGAACCACATACGGATCCACCAATGTCATTGCATGTGTGTTCTTTCCACTAACCACACATGGATCCACTAGAGTCATTGCATGTGTGTTCTTTTTACAAACCACGTATGGATCCACCAGAGTCATTGCATGTGTGTTCTTTTCCTGTAGCGTCCCCAACCTTTAATAAGATTGAGTCCCCTGTGTTTACAATGCTAGTCCCTGGATCAATAGCTAGCATCCACAGTTCAGATGTAATATCAAGAAACAAAGGTCATAATACATCTTTATAACCGGGAATAAAATAGTTTTATTACATCAAACATAGCTCATTAGGCTATTACATTACATTGCAGCGGAATAACTATAGTCATGGGTCCTTCATCTTCAAAATGCCACAGGCAGATGTTGGTTGTAGACTTTGTAATCCTAATCAATCAATCTTCACTAAAATCAATCAAACCTGCAACATCATAAGTTACAGCCACAAGGGTCAATACATTTGAATTGTATTGGCAAGTGATACTTTGGTAGTATAGTGGAGTCTATCATCTATATGCATTTTGGCTAAGTGGAGTTGAGGCTTGCATTGCTCAAAATAGATTTTTCCTATCATTTTGAAAATACTAAGTTTTGTTTGGCAAAAACTTTCCAAGACATCTACTAATCAAAGACTGGAGATCCACTCAGGGCATCTACCAATCAAAGACTGAAGATTTGCTTGGAAAAAACAATTTTCCTCAATCAATGATTTCAAGATCCTTGTACCAAGCCATCTCTCCATCAAAGATTGAAGAATTTCACACAACCCTTGTTCACCCACAAGTTTTAATTTAGAAAATTGGAGTGATGAGATTCTTGATTGCTTCCATGTCTTGATGCTCAAATTGTCCTTTTCCAGGGACATGGCTAAGTACTTAGATTTTACACTCTGCAGAGGTGGTGCACTTTACCCACAAGACATGGTTTCCCAAGACAAAATCTTTCAGAAGCTTTCCCTTAGACCAACATGGACGCGTTCCAACCTATCAATCACTACCACCCACTGTCCATGTGGCTAAGTTCTTGCAATCTATATGATCATGGCAGAGCCCATATTGCCAAGTGGTTGCACTTGAAGCTTCTCAACATTTGACATCTCAAATCTCTTTGTTTCCTGGGTGGCAATCCACAAGTGAGATACACAAGGTAAACCATAAACATGGGCCTTGTGAACCACTCAACCAAAAACCACCAAGCAATTACCATTCCACCCAGGAGATTCATTTACTTAGTTGTTTTATTTAAACAAAACACAAGTCCTTAGACTTGGAGATTTTCATAGCATGAATATATATCCCACCCAGGTTTTCTATTAGCTAGGCTAAGCTTGATAGTAATAGGATTCTTAACTTAGGAAAATCCTACTAAGGATTTAACTACTAGGTTTTCCTATAGTAAGATCTATACTTAGCAAAATAAAAACCATACAAGTTTTACTTAGCAAAAACACTAATGCATAGTGAAAATAATGGGATAATGATATGAAGCATCACTTGCCTTTTTGGTAGAGGGTATAGGTTCACTTCTTGTCCTTGCAACAATCACACTCTTCAAGTCACTACAACAATCAAGCAAGGAACAAACTCAATCTACCAATCAAGCAAACACAAAATCATCTAACATTCCAAACCAAAGTCAAACAAACAATTTCTCTTACACAAAGTAATGGGATCTAAGTCATGCATAAGCATGCAAAGGTTGGTTCTAATGTAAGGATGGTCTTCACTAGGCCTCTAACTTTGTAAGTTCCAAATTGGTCATTTACCAAAATGGCAAAGTCATTTGCAAAGAGGGTCTCCATTAGATTCCTAAACTTTGTAAGATCCAAAATGGTCATTTACCAAAGTGGCAAAGTTAAAGAAATGCATGCAAGCATGCCAAGCTTTGCTTTGTTTGAAAAAGGGGTTCCTAATGGGTCATAGACAATTGGGTACACCTAATGGTCATTTTGTGAAGTGGCTAAGTCATTTGCAAAAGGTTTCACTATAGAACCATTTGCAAAACAAAGTATCACTCTATGTGGTGTAGAAATATTTCTACTAGGGTATTAACCTATAGGTTTCACCAAATGAGTTGCTATTGCAAAACTTGGTGTTTTGGGTCAGTAGGTTTGGTTCAAAACATTTTCTCCAAAGTTTTCTTTATGAAAGCATTTTCATAAACAAAACAAATAGTTTTAGTTAGCTAGAAATGGACTAAACTAATTAATCCATCCTATTCTTTTCCAAAATCATTTTCCAAACTATGGGTTGGTTCCTAGGGTCAGTAAGGTCACAACAAACCAATTTGCAAAGGTTTTAAC
Source organism: Avena insularis (assembly GCA_023614405.1). NCBI lineage: Eukaryota > Viridiplantae > Streptophyta > Magnoliopsida > Poales > Poaceae > Avena > Avena insularis. Next base: position 142,665,339 of record CM042690.1, on the reverse strand, counting down.
CTAAGAATCATTTTTAAATGATTTTTCTAATGTTAGCAAGTACACAAAAGAATCTGCAAAATCAAACAAGCTAACAAATACTATTTGCTAAACTAAGGGCAGGGTTGGCTAGAGCTTGTCTTGCTGATTCCAACGACATCAAATTTGTAAAATTTGGACGTGTGGATCAAAAGATACATGGGTTTGAAATTGGCAAAAGTTTCTGTTTTCAAATTCTAATTCAGATCTAATACTGGCCACGCGGCGTGTTCTTACTGGTCGATACCGGTTCGCTGGGATCGTGGCTGTGGGGCGTTGGATCTAAATTGGATCATGCGGCTTAGGTAGCGTACCTCTTCGGCGTTAAGTGAACTAATCGTGTCCAATGGATCTCCATCTAACGGTCGCTGCTTGCTTGACCTAAAAGGAGCGGCGATGCGGCGGCTGCTGGCGGCGGAGTGATCGGTCGATGACGGTGCCGGCGATGCAGAAAGCGAGAGAGAAAGAGGAGATGCTCACCGGGCTCAGGGGATCACGGCGATGCTCGAGGTACTGACGGTTCGACGAGGGGCACTCTGGTTCAGCCGCGATTCCTTGCCGGAGTTCGCGGCGCGGTTGGCTCTTCTTTGTCGAGGACGTTCTTGTGGTTCTCTCCGGCGAAAAGAAGGCTCGGTTAGATGCGCAAGATCGAGACGGAGTCGGTGCGTGAACGAGAGGGTCGGGTGGTCTTGTGCTTACGGTAAGAGTCGGGAGTTTGCGAGCGACGGTGGCGTTTGAGCTCGTCCTTGCCGACGATCTGGGGCGCCCGCGATCGAATGGGAGGCACGGACAGAAGCGCTAGGGAGTGTGTAGTATGTGTGCGTGGTCGAGAGGTCAAGGGGAGGTCTGGTTTCGCCGGAATTGCTCGGAGACGGTGGTCGGAGCTGCGGCGGTACAGAGAGAAATGGAGGCAGCCTAGGGGCAGAGGGGAGGCGATGTCTGTGGGGAATGACAGAGGAGAGGGAGGCGGTTAAATAGGCGTCGTCGCGGCGAGGTTTAATGCACGGATTAACGCGGATTGATGGAGCTATCAACGGGCAGAAACTGCCGCGCGGTGAGGGGAAGAAGGAGTCGCGGGGAGGAAGAAGGACGTGGCGGTAGGGTCCTCAGTCGGTGGAAAAGAAAGGAAGGAGGGTCCACTTGTCATCGGCTGCGTGGGTTCATCCATGTAAGAAAAGCAGTTCGCCGGGTTTGTCGCCCTCTTGGTCAGTGGGGTGAGGGAGGGAGAAGAGGGGCCAGGCTGTCTGTGACTGAGTGGGTCAGTTTTTGAGTAAGAAAAGAATGCTTCGGGGAGGGGAGAAGACTGGGCTGGACTGGGCCTTAGTGGGCTGCTGGGCTGGGTCAACCTTTTTCTTATTTTTTTTCTGTCTAATTCTTTTTCTTTTTCTAATTCTTTTTCTGTTTTCAATTTCAAACAATTATTCAAACAATCACTCAACTTCACTTTGAATTTGGTTCTGTTTGGCAACATAATCCAAATCTCAAAATGAAATATTATTTTTATTTATTTTAAGATCCATTTAATAATTAAATAAAATGGATCTTTAGTTTATTAGGGTTTGATTTATTTAATAAAATTTCCATTTGAATTCCAAATATTTTCAAAACCAAACCAGAAGGTTTAATTTGAAAAATAAAAGAATACTTGGAAACTTATTTAAATAAATAAATAAGTTTTGGTGTTTTAATTAAAATGGGAAAGCCTTTACTTAAATAAAATTGGATATTTAAATCCTTATTATTTTATTTAAATAATCCTTTACTCATTTTAATCAAAGCAAAACCTTTTAATAAAAGATTTCAAAGTAGTAATAAAATACTTGGTGTTCTTTTAAAATGGGAAAAGCCTTTTACTTAAATAAAATTGGATATTTAAATCCTTTATTTTATTTAAATAAACCTTTACTCATTTTATCAAAACAAAATATTTTATTTCAAAAGTTTGGCCAAAATTAATTTGGCTTATCTTTTCATTTGAAACCAAAGTCTTTTATTAAAAGATCTAAAACAGTGTTTCCAAAACAATTTATTTTCCTTTGATAAATGTTTTATCTTTATAAATCCCTTTAGGATTATTGATCACCAATTGGTATGGGCTTTGGTAAGGGCTTTATTGGCTTTGGAAATTTAATTTCCTTATCTTATTATATTCACAAGATTTTGTCTATGGTTCCAAACTAAGTGAAACCATCTCTAAGGTCTTTCTTGATCCTTTGTGATTATTTGTTGATCAACTTTGGTATGGATCAAATCCATGGATTGGGAGATAACTTGGAAAATGATTTCCTTCCATTAGGGTTTAGGGTTTTGGATTTATTTTCCAAGTGTTCAAATTTCCAGATACATTCATTGAGGAATGCATTTCCCTTGATTTGGATTTTTGTTGAGTTCAAACTTCCACCAAAGTTTGTTCAAGATGGGATTTTAAGTCTCCTTTTAGAAACAAAAGTTTCTTTTCACCCTGATTTTCAACAAAGATTTATTTTGTTTATTTAATTTTCACATTACAAGATTTGGAAAATCTTGGGATGTGACAGGCTACCACCCTTAAAATAAATCTCGTCCCGAGATTTGGAGAGGCTAGGGTTACAAGTTGGCTCAAAAGCATCTAGGGTACTACCACCCTTAAAATTTTCCAGCTAGGCTACATTTTGGCTTGCTTGGAATCTTGAGGAAAACTTCTTGGAAAACTTCTGCTTAGTGTCCTTTGTTTCCATGCTTGACTCATGGGCCAAGGTTGAGTTTCTCCATAGGCTTGATCAACTTGTTCTTCATCTTTTCTGGACAGTTGCTTGCATAGTGTCCTGGGTTCTTGCAATTGTAACATATCAATTGGCTGATATCTTTCTTTTCCTTTGGTGTCATTGCCTCTTGTTTGTTTATTTGGTCCATCTTCTTTTCTGGGCATTCATTGGCATAATGTCCCATCTCTTTGCATTTGAAACATTGCACTTGTGTAATATCCTTCTTGCTAGTGTTGAGGCATTTCTTCTTCTTCTTCTTGGGTCTCTCCAAAGCTAGGAGTTCTTCTAGTTCATGCTCTGCATAGGTGGGAGATCTTTCTCTCTTCTTGGGGCATTTATCTTCATGTTCCTTGGGTGCATGATCCTTGACTACACAAGTATTGCTAACTTGGGTTCCTTCTAGAATAACATCCTTGTCATCCTTGTTGTCATTAGCTCTTTGGGAAAAGTTTTCTCTCATGTTGATCATTTGAGTAACCAATCCTTGCATCAATTGGGATTGAAGCTTCAAAATCCTTTGTATGGCTGGGTCTAGTCCATTGTTGTTGGCTAAAAGCTGAGTTGTCTCTTGGCTCAACTGGTTTTGGGTTGCTATGAGCTCTTTCATGCTATCAGCTTGGTTGGTGTTGGTGTCATCAACCTTGATGCTGGAGTCTCTTGGAGAAGTCATCTGTTTGGGTTGGAGGGGATTAGAATAGGCAAAAGATTTCTAAGGGAATCAATCATAATCACACACATCACAATTCACACAAGCAATGTGCAAGCAATCACAAACAAAACATTCCACTTAAACAACAGTTTCAAGCACATACTTAGGCAACAAAATAATTTTTGTTACACCACATAAGTTGGTGGGTTTGACTTAACTAAAATATGGTGGTCCATCTACATGGTTCACTTGTGATCTTCCATCCTTCTTGGTTGATTCTTCTTGATGAGATCTTTGTTTCCTTGGAGAATTTTTGTGTCTTGGTCACAAATCTTCAAAGGTGGTGATGGCTTCTTCTAAGTTGTGTTTCCTTAATCTTCAAATCTTGAGCAAGATTTCTTGTCTCATTTGTAGTCTTTAGTGATATCCTAGGTTGAAGTCCTTGGTGTACATGTTGAAGATGTTGAAGAAGTTGAAGTCATTAGAGTTGATGAAGTTGAAGAAGTCCTTTGCACATGGTGTAGTCTTTGGTCATGGGGTAGGCTTTCCATTAAGTTTTGAAGTAGAAGAGAAGTAGAGTTGAAACCAGAAATGATTGAGGAAAGAGTTTACAAGATTGTTTTTGTAAATAAGTTTTGTAACAAATACAACTCCTATTTTTCTAAGGGTTTTTGTCCAATCCTAGGGTTACAAATCCTACAGGCAACACAATGCTCTGATACCATTCTGTAGCGTCCCCAACCTTTAATAAGATTGAGTCCCCTGTGTTTACAATGCTAGTCCCTGGATCAATAGCTAGCATCCACAGTTCAGATGTAATATCAAGAAACAAAGGTCATAATACATCTTTATAACCGGGAATAAAATAGTTTTATTACATCAAACATAGCTCATTAGGCTATTACATTACATTGCAGCGGAATAACTATAGTCATGGGTCCTTCATCTTCAAAATGCCACAGGCAGATGTTGGTTGTAGACTTTGTAATCCTAATCAATCAATCTTCACTAAAATCAATCAAACCTGCAACATCATAAGTTACAGCCACAAGGGTCAATACATTTGAATTGTATTGGCAAGTGATACTTTGGTAGTATAGTGGAGTCTATCATCTATATGCATTTTGGCTAAGTGGAGTTGAGGCTTGCATTGCTCAAAATAGATTTTTTCTATCATTTTGAAAATACTAAGTTTTGTTTGGCAAAAACTTTCCAAGACATCTACTAATCAAAGACTGGAGATCCACTCAGGGCATCTACCAATCAAAGACTGAAGATTTGCTTGGAAAAAACAATTTTCCTCAATCAATGATTTCAAGATCCTTGTACCAAGCCATCTCTCCATCAAAGATTGAAGAATTTCACACAACCCTTGTTCACCCACAAGTTTTAATTTAGAAAATTGGAGTGATGAGATTCTTGATTGCTTCCATGTCTTGATGCTCAAATTGTCCTTTTCCAGGGACATGGCTAAGTACTTAGATTTTACACTCTGCAGAGGTGGTGCACTTTACCCACAAGACTTGGTTTCCCAAGACAAAATCTTTCAAGCTTTCCTTAGACCAACATGGACGTTGCTCCAACCTATCAATCACTACCACCCACTGTCCATGTGGCTAAGTTCTTGCAATCTATATGATCATGGCAGAGCCCATATTGCCAAGTGGTTGCACTTGAAGCTTCTCAACATTTGACATCTCAAATCTCTTTGTTTCCTGGGTGGCAATCCACAAGTGAGATACACAAGGTAAACCATAAACATGGGCCTTGTGAACCACTCAACCAAAAACCACCAAGCAATTACCATTCCACCCAGGAGATTCATTTACTTAGTTGTTTTATTTAAACAAAACACAAGTCCTTAGACTTGGAGATTTTCATAGCATGAATATATATCCCACCCAGGTTTTCTATTAGCTAGGCTAAGCTTGATAGTAATAGGATTCTTAACTTAGGAAAATCCTACTAAGGATTTAACTACTAGGTTTTCCTATAGTAAGATCTATACTTAGCAAAATAAAAACCATGCAAGTTTTACTTAGCAAAAACACTAATGCATAGTGAAAATAATGGGATAATGATATGAAGCATCACTTGCCTTTTTGGTAGAGGGTATAGGTTCACTTCTTGTCCTTGCAACAATCACACTCTTCAAGTCACTACAACAATCAAGCAAGGAACAAACTCAATCTACCAATCAAGCAAACACAAAATCATCTAACATTCCAAACCAAAGTCAAACAAACAATTTCTCTTACACAAAGTAATGGGATCTAAGTCATGCATAAGCATGCAAAGGTTGGTTCTAATGTAAGGATGGTCTTCACTAGGCCTCTAACTTTGTAAGTTCCAAATTGGTCATTTACCAAAATGGCAAAGTCATTTGCAAAGAGGGTCTCCATTAGATTCCTAAACTTTGTAAGATCCAAAATGGTCATTTACCAAAGTGGCAAAGTTAAAGAAATGCATGCAAGCATGCCAAGCTTTGCTTTGTTTGAAAAAGGGGTTCCTAATGGGTCATAGACAATTGGGTACACCTAATGGTCATTTTGTGAAGTGGCTAAGTCATTTGCAAAAGGTTTCACTATAGAACCATTTGCAAAACAAAGTATCACTCTATGTGGTGTAGAAATATTTCTACTAGGGTATTAACCTATAGGTTTCACCAAATGAGTTGCTATTGCAAAACATTTTGGGTCAGTAGGTTTGGTTCAAAACATTTTCTCCAAAGTTTTCTTTATGAAAGCATTTTCATAAACAAAACAAATAGTTTTAGTTAGCTAGAAATGGACTAAACTAATTAATCCATCATATTCTTTTCCAAAATCATTTTCCAAACTATGGGTTGGTTCCTAGGGTCAGTAAGGTCACAACAAACCAATTTGCAAAGGTTTTAACCTAAGAATCATTTTTAAATGATTTTTCTAATGTTAGCAAGTACACAAAAGAATCTGCAAAATCAAACAAGCTAACAAATACTATTTGCTAAACTAAGGGCAGGGTTGGCTAGAGCTTGTCTTGCTGATTCCAACGACATCAAATTTGTAAAATTTGGACGTGTGGATCAAAAGATACATGGGTTTGAAATTGGCAAAAGTTTCTGTTTTCAAATTCTAATTCAGATCTAATACTGGCCACGCGGCGTGTTCTTACTGGTCGATACCGGTTCGCTGGGATCGTGGCTGTGGGGCGTTGGATCTAAATTGGATCGTGCGGCTTAGGTAGCGTACCTCTTCGGCGTTAAGTGAACTAATCGTGTCCGATGGATCTGCATCTAACGGTCGCTGCTTGCTTGACCTAAAAGGAGCGGCGATGCGGCGGCTGCTGGCGGCGGAGTGATCGGTCGATGACAGTGCCGGCGATGCAGAAAGCGAGAGAGAAAGAAGAGATGCTCACCGGGCTCAGGGGATCACGGCGATGCTCGAGAATGCGACGGTTCGACGAGGGCGCCGGTTCACCGATTCCTCGCCGGAGTTCGTGCTGGCAGCGGTTGGCTCCGGTTGCTGTCGAGGACGTTGCTGTGGTTCTCTCCGAAGCAAAAAGAAGGCTCGGTTAGATGCGCAAGATCGAGACGGAGTCGTGTGCGTGAACGAGAGGGGTCGGGGTGGTCTTGTGCTTACCAGAAGAGTCGCCGGAGTTTGCAGACAGACGGTGGCGCGTTTGAGCTCGTCCTTGCCGACGATCTGGGGCGCCCGCGGTCGAATGGGAGGCACGGACAGAAGCGCTAGGGAGTGTGTAGTATGTGTGCGTGGTCGAGAGGTCAAGGGGAGGTCTGGTTTCGCCGGAATTGCTCGGAGACGGTGGTCGGAGCTGCGGCGGTACAGAGAGAAATGAAGGCAGCCTAGGGGCAGAGGGGAGGCGATGTCTGTGGGAAATGACAGAGGAGAGGGAGGCGGTTAAATAGGCGTCGTCGCGGCGAGGTTTAATGCACGGATTAACGCGGATTGATGGAGCTATCAACGGGCAGAAACTGCCGCGCGGTGAGGGGAAGAAGGAGTCGCGGGGAGGAAGAAGGAGGTGGCGGTGGGGTCCTCTGGTCAGTGGAAAAAGAAAGGAAGGAGGGGTCCACTTGTCATCGGCTGCGTGGGTTCAGTCCGCGGTAAGAAAACGGTTCGCTCGGGTTTGTCGGGCCTACTGGTCAGTGGGGTGAGGGAGGGAGAAGAGGGGCCAGGCTGTCTGTGACTGAGTGGGTCAGTTTCTGAGTAAGAAAAGAATGCTTCGGGGAGGGGAGAAGACTGGGCTGGACTGGGCCTTAGTGGGCTGCTGGGCTGGGTCAACCTTTTTCTTATTTTTTTTTCTGTCTAATTCTTTTTCTTTTTCTAATTCTTTTTCTGTTTTCAATTTCAAACAATTATTCAAACAATCACTCAACTTCACTTTGAATTTGGTTCTGTTTGGCAACATAATCCAAATCTCAAAATGAAATATTATTTTTATTTATTTTAAGATCCATTTAATAATTAAATAAAATGGATCTTTAGTTTATTAGGGTTTGATTTATTTAATAAAATTTCCATTTGAATTCCAAATATTTTCAAAACCAAACCAGAAGGTTTAATTTGAAAAATAAAAGAATACTTGGAAACTTATTTAAATAAATAAATAAGTTTTGGTGTTTTAATTAAAATGGGAAAGCCTTTACTTAAATAAAATTGGATATTTAAATCCTTATTATTTTATTTAAATAATCCTTTACTCATTTTAATCAAAGCAAAACCTTTTAATAAAAGATTTCAAAGTAGTAATAAAATACTTGGTGTTCTTTTAAAATGGGAAAAGCCTTTTACTTAAATAAAATTGGATATTTAAATCCTTTATTTTATTTAAATAAACCTTTACTCATTTTATCAAAACAAAATATTTTATTTCAAAAGTTTGGCCAAAATTAATTTGGCTTATCTTTTCATTTGAAACCAAAGTCTTTTATTAAAAGATCTAAAATAGTGTTTCCAAAACAATTTATTTTCCTTTGATAAATTTTTTATCTTTATAAATCCCTTTAGGATTATTGATCACCAATTGGTATGGGCTTTGGTAAGGGCTTTATTGGCTTTGGAAATTTAATTTCCTTATCTTATTATATTCACAAGATTTTGTCTATGGTTCCAAACTAAGTGAAACCATCTCTAAGGTCTTTCTTGATCCTTTGTGATTATTTGTTGATCAACTTTGGTATGGATCAAATCCATGGATTGGGAGATAACTTGGAAAATGATTTCCTTCCATTAGGGTTTAGGGTTTTGGATTTATTTTCCAAGTGTTCAAATTTCCAGATACATTCATTGAGGAATGCATTTCCCTTGATTTGGATTTTTATTGAGTTCAAACTTCCACCAAAGTTTGTTCAAGATGGGATTTTAAGTCTCCTTTTAGAAACAAAAGTTTCTTTTCACCCTGATTTTCAACAAAGATTTATTTTGTTTATTTAATTTTCACATTACAAGATTTGGAAAATCTTGGGATGTGACATTTCCACAAACCAGACATGGATCAACCAATGTCATTGCATGTGTGTTATTGTCACAAACCACATATGGATCATCCAATGGCATTGGATGTGTGTTCTTTTCACAAACCACATATGGATCCACAAGTGTTCATTGCATGTGTGTTCTTTCCACAAAGCACATATGGATCCACTAGAGTCATTGCATGTGTGTTCTTTTCCACAAACCACATATGGATTAACCAATGGCATTGCATGTGTGTTCTTTTAACAACCCACATATGGATCAACCAGTGTCATTGCATGTGTGTTCTTTCCACTAACCACATATGTATCCACTAGAGTCATTGCGTGTGTGTTCTTTTTAAAAACCACACATGGATCAACCAATGTCATTGCATGTGTGTTCTTTTTACAAACCACACATGGATCAACCAATATCATTAAATGTGTGTTCTTTCCACAAACCACATATGGATCCACCAAAGTCATTGCATGTGTGTTCTTTCCATGAACCACATATGGATCCACCAATATCATCGCATGTGTGTTCTTTCCACTAACCACACATGGATCCACTAGATGCATTGCATGTCTGTTCTTTTCCACTAACCACAGATGTATCCACTAGGGTCATTGCATGTGTGTTCTTTCCACAAACCACACATGGATCCACCAGAGTCATTGCATGTGTCTTCTTTCCACAAACCACACATGGATCCACCAGAGTCATAGCATGTGTGTTCTTTCCACAAACCACATATGGATCCACCAATGTCATTGCATGCGTGTTCTTTCCACAAACCACACATGGATCAACAAATTTCATTGCATGTGTGTTCTTTCCACAAACCACATATGGATCCACCAATGTCATTGCATGTGTGTTCTTTTCCACAAACCACACATGGATCAACCAATATCATTGCATGTGTGCTCTTTCCACAAACCACATATGGATCCACCAATGTCATTGCATGTGTTTTCTTTTCCACAAACAACATACGGATCCGCAAGTTGTCATTGCATGTGTGTTCTTTCCACAAACCACATATGGATCCACTAGAGTCATTGCATGTGTGTTCTTTTCACAAACCACATATGGATCCACCAATTGCATGTGTGTTCTTTCCATGAACCACATACGGATCCACCAATGTCATTGCATGTGTGTTCTTTCCACTAACCACACATGGATCCACTAGAGTCATTGCATGTGTGTTCTTTTTACAAACCACGTATGGATCCACCAGAGTCATTGCATGTGTGTTCTTTTCCACAAACCAGACATGGATCAACCAATGGCATTGCATGTGTGTTATTGTCAAAAACCACATATGGATCATCCAATGGCATTGGATGTGTGTTCTTTTCACAAACCACATATGGATCCACAAGTGTTCATTGCATGTGTGTTCTTTCCACAAAGCACATATGGATCCACTAGAGTCATTACATGTGTGTTCTTTTCCACAAACCACATATGGATTAACCAATGGCATTGCATGTGTGTTCTTTTAACAACCCACATATGGATCAACCAGTGTCATTGCATGTGTGTTCTTTCCACTAACCACATATGTATCCACTAGAGTCATTGCGTGTGTGTTCTTTTTAAAAACCACACATGGATTAACCAATGTCATTTCATGTGTGTTCTTTTTACAAACCACACATGGATCAACCAATGTCATTAAATGTGTGTTCTTTCCACAAACCACATATGGATCCACCAATGTCATTGCATGTGTGTTCTTTCCATGAACCACATATGGATCCACCAATATCATCGCATGTGTGTTCTTTCCAATAACCACACATGGATCCACTAGATTCATTGCATGTGTGTTCTTTTCCACTAACCACAGATGTATCCACTAGAGTCATTGCATGTGTGTTCTTTCCACAAACCACACATGGATCCACCAGAGTCATTGCATGTGTCTTCTTTCCACAAACCACACATGGATCCACCAGAGTCATAGCATGTGTGTTCTTTCCACAAACCACATATGGATCCACCAATGTCATTGCATCCGTGTTCTTTCCACAAACCACACATGGATCAACCAATTTCATTGCATGTGTGTTCTTTCCACAAACCACATATGGATCCACCAATGTCATTGCATGTGTGTTCTTTTCCACAAACCACACATGGATCAACCAATATCATTGCATGTGTGCTCTTTCCACAAACCACATATGGATCCACCAATGTCATTGCATGTGTTTTCTTTTCCACAAACAACATACGGATCCGCAAGTTGTCATTGCATGTGTGTTCTTTCCACAAACCACATATGGATCCACTAGAGTCATTGCATGTGTGTTCTTTTCACAAACCACATATGGATCCACCAATTGCATGTGTGTTCTTTCCATGAACCACATACGGATCCACCAATGTCATTGCATGTGTGTTCTTTCCACTAACCACACATGGATCCACTAGAGTCATTGCATGTGTGTTCTTTTTACAAACCACGTATGGATCCACCAGAGTCATTGCATGTGTGTTCTTTTCCACAAACCAGACATGGATCAACCAATGGCATTGCATGTGTGTTATTGTCAAAAACCACATATGGATCATCCAATGGCATTGGATGTGTGTTCTTTTCACAAACCACATATGGATCCACAAGTGTTCATTGCATGTGTGTTCTTTCCACAAAGCACATATGGATCCACTAGAGTCATTACATGTGTGTTCTTTTCCACAAACCACATATGGATTAACCAATGGCATTGCATGTGTGTTCTTTTAACAACCCACATATGGATCAACCAGTGTCATTGCATGTGTGTTCTTTCCACTAACCACATATGTATCCACTAGAGTCATTGCGTGTGTGTTCTTTTTAAAAACCACACATGGATCAACCAATGTCATTTCATGTGTGTTCTTTTTACAAACCACACATGGATCAACCAATGTCATTAAATGTGTGTTCTTTCCACAAACCACATATGGATCCACCAATGTCATTGCATGTGTGTTCTTTCCATGAACCACATATGGATCCACCAATATCATCGCATGTGTGTTCTTTCCAATAACCACACATGGATCCACTAGATTCATTGCATGTGTGTTCTTTTCCACTAACCACAGATGTATCCACTAGAGTCATTGCATGTGTGTTCTTTCCACAAACCACACATGTATCCACCAGAATCATTGCATGTGTCTTCTTTCCACAAACCACACATGGATCCACCAGAGTCATAGCATGTGTGTTCTTTCCACAAACCACATATGGATCCACCAATGTCATTGCATGCGTGTTCTTTCCACAAACCACACATGGACCAACCAATTTCATTGCATGTGTGTTCTTTCCACAAACCACATATGGATCCACCAATGTCATTGCATGTGTGTTCTTTTCCACAAACCACACATGGATCAACCAATATCATTGCATGTGTGCTCTTTCCACAAACCACATATGGATCCACCAATGTCATTGCATGTGTTTTCTTTTCCACAAACAACATACGGATCCACAAGTTATCATTGCATGTGTGTTCTTTCCACAAACCACATATGGATCCACTAGAGTCATTGCATGTGTGTTCTTTTCACAAACCACATATGGATCCACCAATTGCATGTGTGTTCTTTCCATGAACCACATACGGATCCACCAATGTCATTGCATGTGTGTTATTTCCACTAACCACACATGGATCCACTAGAGTCATTGCATGTGTGTTCTTTTTACAAACCACGTATGGATCCACCAGAGTCATTGCATGTGTGTTCTTTTCCACAAACCAGACATGGATCAACCAATGTCATTGCATGTGTGTTATTGTCACAAACCACATATGGACCATCCAATGGCATTGGATGTGTGTTCTTTTCACAAACCACATATGGATCCACAAGTGTTCATTGCATGTGTGTTCTTTCCACAAAGCACATATGGATCCACTAGAGTCATTGCATGTGTGTTCTTTTCCACAAACCACATATGGATTAACCAATGGCATTGCATGTGTGTTCTTTTAACAACCCACATATGGATCAACCAGTGTCATTGCATGTGTGTTCTTTCCACTAACCACATATGTATCCACTAGAGTCATTGCATGTGTGTTCTTTTTAAAAACCACACATGGATCAACCAATGTCATTGCATGTGTGTTCTTTTTACAAACCACACATGGATCAACTAATGTCATTAAATGTGTGTTTTTTCCACAAACCACATATGGATCCACCAATGTCATTGCATGTGTGTTCTTTCCATGAACCACATATGGATCCACCAATATCATCGCATGTGTGTTCTTTCCACTAACCACACATGGATCCACTAGATTCATTGCATGTGTGTTCTTTTCCACTAACCACAGATGTATCCACTAGAGTCATTGCATGTGTGTTCTTTCCACAAACCACACATGGATCCACCAGAGTCATTGCATGTGTCTTCTTTCCACAAACCACACATGGATCCACCAGAGTCATAGCATGTGTGTTCTTTCCACAAACCACATATGGATCCACCAATGTCATTGCATGTGTGTTCTTTCCACAAACCACACATGGATCAACCAATTTCATTGCATGTGTGTTCTTTCCACAAACCACATATGGATCCACCAATGTCATTGCATGTGTGTTCTTTTCCACAAACCACACATGGATCAACCAATATCATTGCATGTGTGCTCTTTCCACAAACCACATATGGATCCACCAATGTCATTGCATGTGTTTTCTTTTCCACAAACAACATACGGATCCGCAAGTGTTCATTGCATGTGTGTTCTTTCCACAAACCACATATGGATCCACTAGAGTCATTGCATGTGTGTTATTTTCACAAACCACATATGGATCCACCAATTGCATGTGTGTTCTTTCCATGAACCACATACGGATCCACAAATGTCATTGCATGTGTGTTCTTTCCACTAACCACACATGGATCCACTAGAGTCATTGCATGTGTGTTCTTTTTACAAACCACGTATGGATCCACCAGAGTCATTGCATGTGTGTTCTTTTCCACAAACCAGACATGGATCAACCAATGGCATTGCATGTGTGTTATTGTCACAAAACACATATGGATCATCCAATGGCATTGGATGTGTGTTCTTTTCACAAACCACATATGGATCCACAAGTGTTCATTGCATGTGTGTTCTTTCCACAAAGCACATATGGATCCACTAGAGTCATTGCATGTGTGTTCTTTTCCACAAACCACATATGGATTAACCAATGGCATTGCATATGTGTTCTTTTAACAACCCACATATGGATCAACCAGTGTCATTGCATGTGTGTTCTTTCCACTAACCACATATGTGTCCACTAGAGTCATTGCGTGTGTGTTCTTTTTAAAAACCACACATGGATCAACCAATGTCATTGCATGTGTGTTCTTTTTACAAACCACACATGGATCAACCAATGTCATTAAATGTGTGTTCTTTCCACAAACCACATATGGATCCACCAATGTCATTGCATGTGTGTTCTTTCCATGAACCACATATGGATCCACCAATATCATCGCATGTGTGTTCTTTCCACTAACCACACATGGATCCACTAGATTCATTGCATGTGTGTTCTTTTCCACTAACCACAGATGTATCCACTAGAGTCATTGCATGTGTGTTCTTTCCACAAACCACACATGGATCCACCAGAGTCATTGCATGTGTCTTCTTTTCACAAACCACACATGGATCCACCAGAGTCATAGCATGTGTGTTCTTTCCACAAACCACATATGGATCCACCAATGTCATTGCATGCGTGTTCTTTCCACAAACCACACATGGATCAACCAATTTCATTGCATGTGTGTTCTTTTCCACAAACCACATATGTATCCACTAGAGTCATTGCATCTGTGTTCCTGTCATGAACCACATATGGATCCACCAGTGTTCATTGCATGTGTGTTCTTTCCACAAACCACATATGGATCCAGTAGATTCATTGCATGTGTGTTCTTTTCACAAACCACAGATGGATCCACCAATGTAATTGCATGTGTGTTCTTTCCATGAACCACATATGGATCCACCAGTGTCATTGCATTGTGTTTTTTCCACTAACCACAAATGGATCCACTAGAGTCACTGTATGTGTGTTCTTTTAACAACCCACATATGGATCAACCAGTGTCATTGCATGTGTGTTCCTGTCATGAACCACATATGGATCCACCAGTGTTCATTGCATGTGTGTTCTTTTCCACAAACCACATATGTATCCACTAGAGTCATTGCATGTGTGTTCTTTTCACAAACCACACATGGATCAACCAATGTCATTGCATCTGTGTTCTTTCCACAAACCACATATGGATCAACCAATGGCATTGCATGTGTGTTCTTTTCACAAACCACATATGGATCCACAAGTGTTCATTGCATGTGTGTTCTTTCCACAAACCACATATGGATCCACTAGAGTCATTGCATGTGTGTTCTTTTCACAAACCACATATGGATCCACCAATGTCATTTCATGTGTGTTCTTTCCATGAACCACATATGGATCCACCAATGTTATTGCATGTGTGTTCTTTCGATGAACCACATATGGATCCAACAATGTCATTGCATGTGTGCTCTTTCCACTAACCACGTATGGATCCACCAGAGTCATTGCATGTGTGTTCTTTTCACAAACCACATATGGATCCACCAGAGTCATTGCATGTGTGTTCTTTTCCACAAACCACATATGGATCCACCAGTGTTCATTGCATGCGGGTTCGTTCTACAAACCACACATGGATCCACTAGAGTCATTGCATGTGTGTTCTTTTCACAAACCACATATGGATCCACAAGTGTTCATTGCATGTGTGTTCTTTCCACAAACCACATATGGATCCACTTGAGTCATTGCATATGTGTTCTTTTCTCAAACCACATATGGATCCACCAATGTCATTGCATGTGTGTTCTTTCCATGAACCACATATGGATCCACCAATGTCATTGCATGTGTGCTCTTTCGACTAACAACACATGGATCCACTAGAGTCATTGCATGTGTGTTCTTTTCACAAACCACATATGGATCCACCAAAGTCATTGCATGTGTGTTCTTTTCCACAAACCACATATGGATCTACCAGTGTTCATTGCATGTGTGTTATTTCTACAAACCACATATGGATCCACTAGAGTCATTGCATGTGTGTTCTTTTCACAAACCACATATGGACCCACTTGAGTCATTGCATGTGTGTTCTTTCCACAAACCACACATGGATTAACCAATGGCATTGCATGTGTGTTCCTGTCATGGACAACATATGGATCCACCAGTGTTTATTGCATGTGTGTTCCTGTCATGAACCACATATGGATCCACCAGTGTTCATTGCATGTGTGTTCTTTCCACAAACCACATATGGATCCACTAGAGTCATTACATGGGTGTTCTTTTCACAAACCACATATGGATGTACCAATGTCATTGCATGTGTGTTCTTTCCATGAACCATGTATGGATCCACCAATATCATTGCATGTGTGTTCTTTCCACTAACCACACATGGATCCACTAAAGTCATTGCATGTGTGTTCTTTTCCACTAACCACATATGTATCCACTAGAGTCATTGCATGTGTGTTCTTTCCATAAACCGCACATGGATCCACCGGAGTCATTGCATGTGTGTTCTTTCCACAAACCACATATGGATCCAACAATGTCATTGCATGTGTGTTCATTTCCACAAACCACATATGTATCCACTATAGTCATTGCATGTGTGTTCCTGTCATGAACCAAATATGGATCCACTAGTGTTCATTGCATGTGTGTTCTTTCCACAAACCACATATGGATCCACTAGATTCATTGCATGTGTGTTCTTTTCACAAACCACATATGGATCCACCAATGTCATTGCATGTGTGTTCTTTCCACTAACCACATATGGATCCACTAGAGTCATTGCACGTGTGTTCTTTTAACAACCCACATATGGATCAACCAGTGTCATTGCATGTGTGTTCCTGTCATGAACCACATATGGATCCACCAGTGTTCATTGCATGTGTGTTCTTTTCCACAAACTACATATGTATCCACTAGAGTCATTGCATGTGTGTTCTTTTCACAAACCACACATGGATCAACCAATGTCATTGCATGTGTGTTCTTTCCACAAACCACATATGGATCAACCAATGGCATTGCATGTGTGTTCTTTTCACAAACCACATATCGAACCACAAGGGTTCATTGCATGTGTGTTCTTTCCACAAACCACATATGGATCCACTAGAGTCATTGCATGTGTGTTCTTTTCACAAACCACATATGGATCCACAATTGTCATTGCATGTGTGTTCTTTTCATGAACCACATATAGATCCACCAATGTCATTGCATGTGTGTTCTTTCCACTAATCACACATGGATCTACTAGAGTCATTGCACGTGTGTTCTTTTCACAAACCACGTATGGATCCAGCAGAATCATTGCATGTGCGTTTTTTTCCACAAACCACCCATGGATCAACCAATGGCATTGCATGTGTGTTATTGTCACAAACCACATATGGATCAACCAATGTCATTGCATGTGTGTTCCTATCATGAACCATATATGGATCCACCAATGTCATTGCATGTGTGTTCTTTCCACTAACCACGCATGGATCCACCAGAGGTATTGCATGTGTGTTCTTTCCACAAACCTCATATGGATCCACCAATGTCATTGCATGTGTGTTCTTTCCACAAACCACACATGGATCAACCAATGTCATTGCATGTGTGTTCTTTCCATAAACCACATATGGATCCACCGATGTCATTGCATGTGTGTTCTTTTCCACAAACCACATATGTATCCACTAGAGTCATTGCATGTGTGTTCCTCTCATGAACCACATATGGATCCACCAGTGTTCATTGCATGTGTGTTCTTTCCACAAACCACATATGGATCCACTAGATTCATTGTATGTGTGGTCTTTTCACAAACCACATATGGACCCACCAATGTAATTGCATGTGTGTTCTTTCCATGAACCACATATGGATCCACCAATGTCATTGCATGTGTGCTATTTTCCACAAACCACACATGGATCAACCAATATCATTGCATGTGTGTTCTTTCCACAAACCACATATGTATCCACCAATGTCATTGCATGTGTTTTCTTTTACACAAACAACATACGGATCCACAAGTGTTCATTGCATGTGTGTTCTTTCCACAAACCACATATGGATCCACTAGAGTCATTGCATGTATGTTCTTTTCACAAACCACATATGGATCCACCAATGTCATTGCATGTGTGTTCTTTCCATGAACCACATATGGATCCACCAATGTCATTTCATGTGTGTTCTTTCCACTAACCACACATGGATCCACTAGAGTCATTGCATGTGTATTCTTTTCACAAACCACGTATGGATCCACCAGAGCCATTGCATGTGTGTTCTTTTCCACAAACCAGACATGGATCAACCAATGGCATTGCATGTGTGTTATTGTCACAAACCACATATGGATCATCCAATGGCATTGCATGTGTGTTCTTTTCACAAACCACATATGGATCCACAAGTGGTCATTGCATGTGGGTTCTTTCCACAAACCACATATGGATCCACTAGAGTCATTGCATGTGTCTTCTTTTCTCAAACCACATATGGATCCACCAGTGTTCATTGCATGTGTGTTCATTCCACAAACCACATATGGATCCACTAGAGTCATTGCATGTGTGTTCTTTTCACAAACCACATACGGATCCACCAATGTCATTGCATGTGTGTTCTTTCCACAAACCACATATGGATCCAACAATGTCATTGCATTTGTGTTCATTTCCACAAACCACATATGTATCCACTAGAGTCATTGCATGTGTGTTCCTGTGATGAACCACATATGGATCCACTAGTGTTCATTGCATGTGTGTTCTTCCCACAAACCACACATGGATCCACTAGATTCATTGCATGTGTGTTCTTTTCACAAACCACATATGGATCCACCAATGTCATTGCATGTGTGTTCTTTCCACTAACCACATATGGATCCACTAGAGTCATTGCACGTGTGTTCTTTTAACAACCCACATATGGATCAACCAGTGTCAGACCCCTCCTTTATAAAGGAAAGGATCCCTGTGATTGCAATGCTAGTCCCTGGATCAATGCTAGCATCCACAGTTTAAGATGAAGTACACAGATACAAAGGTCGTTTATTACAGTCATTCCAGGGCCAAAGGCCTAATACAAGAGTTTATGGAATAAGTAAATAAACATAAGTCTTCATCTTCATGTGCCACAGGCAAGCATGTTGAGTGTAGACTCATGACCCCTATTCATCATCGGAGTAACCTGCAACATTACAAGTTACAGCCACAGAGGGTCAATACTTTGGAATAGTATTGGCAAGTGATACCTTAGTTTATTTAAAGTGGACTATAATACTATATGCATTTTGGCTAGGTGTAGCTTGGCTTGCTTTGCTCAAAATAGGTTTTTCCTATTAGTAGAAATCATTAAGTTTTTCTTTGTCAAAACTTCCAAGGAACCTCCAATAGACATTGGAGTCCTAAACTTCCCAAGGAACCTCCAATAGACATTGGGGTCCTTCACCCTTGTTCACCCACAAGTTTTATTTAGAAATTGGAGTGATGAGATTCTTGAAGCTTCCATGTCTTGATGCTCAAATTGTCCTTTACCAGGGACATGGCTAAGTACTTAGGTTTTACACTCTGCATAGGTGGTGCACTTTCCCCACAAGACTTGGTTTTCCCAAGACGAGATCTTTCAGAAGCCTTTCCTTAGTCAAATGGACGCGTTCCAACCTATCATTCCCTCTACCACCAACTGTCCAAGAGACTAAGTTCTAGCTACCTATATGATCATGGCAGAGCCCATATTGCCAAGTGGTTGCACTTGAAGCTTCTCAACATTTGACATCTCAAATCTCTTTGTTCCTGGGTGGCCATCCACAAGTGAGATACACAAGGTAAACCATAGACATGGGCCTTGTGAACCACTCAACCAAAAACCACCAAGCAAGTCCCATTCCACCCAGGTGATTCATTAACTTAGTTGTTTTATTAAACAAAACACAAGTCCTCAGACTTAGAAATTTTTCCATAGCATGAATAAATAATCCCCCCTTGTTTTCTATTAGCTAGGCTAAGCATGGCATGGCAACTTATCCTTAGGGGAAATTTCCTAGCAACTCTACCATTCTAACTACATAGGATTTCCCATCATATCTTTTGACAAAAAGTAGCATGCAAGTTTTAGCAAAAATAACTAATGCTAGTATAAAATATAGGAATGGAATATTCATGAAAATATCACTTGCCTTGGTAATGGGGAGAGTAGCACTCTTCACAGTCACAATCACTAGCAAAATCTACACACAAAATTGTAGCACACATTTACACACAATTCATATACAATCAAAAATAATATGAATGCATGCATGCATGAATTTACTAAGTGGGCATTTTGAAAACTTTGCCAAGCAAGTGCATGAATACAGAAACATAACAAGACACCAAATTTGCCAAAACAAACTTATTTAACCCTAAAACAAATTACTAAACTAAATCCATACTCAAAATAGCCTTAAACAAGTTTCTACTAATAAAGTCATTCTAATGGTTACTATTTGTTAAACACATTGGATATTCAGAAAGGTCTTGATTCACTGAATCCAACGGTAAAAAGTTTGCAAAATTCCAACATGGAAATCAAAAGTTATGGCAGTTTGAAGTTTGGGTCTAATTCTGGTTTTAAATTCTGTTTTTGAATTCATCCTAGCCACGCGTCGCAACCTCACTGGTGCGTACCACTTCAGTTGGATCGCGCTCTGCAGCCGCAGGATCTAAACAGATCGTACGCTCCAGATCGCGTACCGCTTCGCAGTTAAAAGAATCTATCCTAGCGCTCGGATCTGGATCTAACGGTGCTCGATCAAACAACCAAGTCCTGGCGGCGCGCGGTGTCAGCGAGCGGCGGAGCGCTTGGTCTACGGCGGCGCTAGTGTTCCCGGTCGTCTGCGAGAGGGAGAAGGGTCATACCAGGTTCGCAGGAAGTTGCTGAAGCTCAAGGTAGCGTCGGTTTGCGAAGGGGCGCTCGGATGTGGCTGAGAGAGCTCGTCGGAGTTGTGCACGGCGTCGGGTGGTCGTTGTCGGAGTCGTTGCCGAGGGTCCGCGTTGCCCTAACACAAGCCAGAGGGTTTAGGAGATGTGCGCAATAACGTTGCGAACAAACTCGTGTGAATCAGAAGTGAAGGGGCGCATGGGACTTACGGAATTTGGTCGCCGGAGTCGAGGTGGTCGTCAGTGCTTGCGGCGTCGAGCGGAAACGGCGACCTGGGGCAGTACAAGATGAACTAGTGGGGTCAGGAGGTGCGCAAAGACTCACTGAATCAGATAGCAAGAGTGAGAGGCAGAGGGGAACACGAGGCTCACCGGAATTGATCGCCGGAGTGGGCTCTGTCTGCGGTGGTGTGGGTTGATTGAGGCACTGGTGGCGGAGTGAGCGAGGTGTTTGGGGAAAATGCTCACAGGCAGAGGATCTTATAGCGAGGCTCGACAGGAAACGCCGCGATTAATGCCCAATTACGCCGCCGCCATTACCGCCATGATCGCAACGGCGACGTGGTCGCAGCGATTTGGGGAAGACGGGTCGACGTATGGCGGCTGGTCGGCGTAATAAGCAAAGGGGGTGGGTAGGTCTGTCATCACGAGTGCGGCCGTCGTGAGAGAAGAAAAGGAAACTCCCCGTGGGCTTGTTGGGCTCGATTCGATGTGGGCTGAAATGGTGGCGACCTTTTCTTTTGTTTATCCTTTTCTTTTCTAAATCTATTTTCTGGAATGATTTTGATATGAATTCAAATCCTTTTGAATTCAAACAAATCTGGGGATCTTTGTAGGGTATTGTGGTTTCAAAACAGTCAGTTAACCATGTGGTTACCTTGCAAGGGCTTGGTCAAACTTGGATTTCAAACAAACAGAGACTTTGCTTCTATTTTGCAAATGTTTGAAATAGGGGTTTGAAATTATTTCCAAGTTGAAAACTTTGGTTAAATTGCTACACCTAAACTTTCCAACAATGGAGGCAAGCAAACAAGTTCCTAAACATTCAAGTCTCAAAGGGTGATGGCCAATTGAGGTAAATTTGCTCACATGAAATCATAGCACAAACTTCTGTTTCTAAATGATTTTGAGAAAAACCCTAAATGAATGAAGGATGCAAGGATGATATGAATGAGTTTTGAAATATGATTTTAGGGATGTTACAAATCTAACCCCCTTAAGATGAATCTCGCCCTCGAGATTCGGATTGGCTAGCAAATAGGTGAGGGTGGTCTTTCCGAAGATCATCTTCTCTTTCCCATGTTGCTTCCTCTTCGGAGTGATGACTCCATTGCACTTTGCAAAACTTGATAGTCTTTGTCCTTGTGACTCTTTCTGCGGTCTCAAGTATCTTGACAGGCTTTTCTTCATAGGTGAGATCACTTTCTAGTTGAACTTCTTCCAAAGATATGGTATCCTTCAAAGAAGATTCTTCCATTTCTGGGTGACATTTCTTAAGTTGACTCACATGAAAAACATTATGGACTGCTAATAAAGATGCTGGCAGTTCGATTTCATATGCAACTTCTCCCTTGCGACATAGAATGTTGAAGGGCCCAACATATCTTGGTGCCAACTTCCCTTTGACTCCAAATCTTTTCACTCCACGAAGTGGCGATACTCTAAGATAAGCTCTATCCCCAACTTCGTAGGTGACTTCTCTACGCTTAGCATCTGCGTAGCTTTTCTGTCGAGACTGTGCTATCTTCATCTTGTCATTAACCAATTTGGACTTTTCTTCGGCGTCTTTGATAAGATCTGGTCTAAACAAACTTCTTTCTCCCACACCATTCCATAGCAATGGGGTGGTACACTTTCTTCCGTAGAGAAACTCAAATGGTGCCATCCCAATACTAGATTGACAATTGTTTGTAACATCCCAAAAATCATGTTTCAAAACTCATTCATATCATCCTTGCATCTTTCATTCATATAGGGTTTTTCTCAAAATCATTTAGATGCATAAACTTAGGCTATGATTTCATGTGGGCAAATTGTCTCAATTGGCCATCACCATTTGAGATTTGATTGTCTATGAACTTGTTTGCTTGCCTCCATGGTTGGAATGATTAGGTATAGCATTTAAACCCAAGTTTCCATTTTAGAAATATTTTCAAACCCTATTCCAAACATTTTCAAACTAGAGACAAAGTCTCTGTTTATTTCAAAACCCAAGCTTGACCAAGCCTTGCAAGGTAACCACTTAGTTAAAATGACTGTTTTTGAACCCACAAAACCCTGCAAAAATTCCCAAGGCAGTTTGGATTCAAAAGGGTTTGAATTCATATCAAAATCAATTCAGAAAAATGGAATTAGAAAAAGAAAAGGAATTCTCAAAAGAAAAAAAGGCCCTTGGCGAGTTCTCGCCCAAGAAGAATCGAGCCCAGCAAGCCCACCTGGGACCTTCCTTTTCTTCTCTCTTATAAACACCATAGCAGAACACGGCGACAACAGGGCCCACTTCCCTCTCCGCACCTGGCTGACAAGCGGGCCTCCTCCACGCCAAAGATCGTCTCCCGCACGACGACCAGTTCATCCCCAAATCAACGCGGCGTTTCGTGTTTAATCCATGGCGTTAATTTTATTAAATGGCCGAGTAATTCTCGCCGTGACCAGGCTATAAGAATCCTCCGCCTCTCTCTTCTCCTCAAACCCCGAACCCAGAGCGCCACCAGCTGCGAGCATTACTCTCTGGCCTCCGTCTCCGATCGGCCGGGCGAATTCCGTGAGTTCTGAGCTCTCGCCTATCGTTCTGCAAACTGGTTCGTGAATCTCGCGCTTTTTAACATATTTCGCTTTGCCTTGCATGAACCGTAGCTCGGCAAAGATCGCCGAATGGCCGCCACCGTCTTCTGCATGAACTCCGGCGAGCTCTAGTGGTAAGCCTGCATCGCGCGCTTCTAGTTCACGCACACGACTCTGTCTCGACTCGTGAATCTAACCGTGTCTTCGCTTGCCTTGGGTGATTCACAGCGACGACCACCCGACGATCGACGCCGCCTCCACTCCGCCGAGGAATCGCGGCTGAACCCGAGCGCCCTTGACCAATCAAAGTACGACGAGCATCACCGTGACCTCGAGCCCGGTGAGCTACTCCTCTTTCTCACTCGCCTCTGATCGCCGCCTGCGCGTCGACCGATCGATTCCGCGGCCACGGTAGCCACTGCTCCGCCGCCAGATTTTGGCCAGGGCAATAGGAACCATTAGATCTGCATCTGATGGCTTGAATAGAATTACTAATCGAAGGGGTACGCGTTGATCTGAGCCGCACCTGCCCCTTTAAATCCAGCGGTCTATATCACTCGATCCGCATTTAACCGGTACCGACCAATTAGACAAAGGACGCGTGGCTAGGGTTAGGTCTGAAAATAGATTTAAAACCGAAATTTGATCCAAATTCAAATGCCTATAACTTTTGAATTCCACGTTGGAATTTTGCAAACTTTATACCGTTGGATTCAGTAAAACAAGACCTATCTGCCTATCCTTTTTGTTTAGCAAATAGTAACCATTAGTTTGGCCTAAATTGCAGAAACTTGTTTGAGGCCTTTTGAGTATAGATTTAGTTTAGTATTTTGTTTTAGGGTTAAATAAGTTTGTCTTGGTTACTTTGTGACTTGTTTAGATTCTGTAAACATGCACTTGCTTGGTAGAATTTTCAAAAAATCACCACTTAGTAGATTCATGCATGCATGCATTCATAATATCTTTGTTTGTATATATTTGTGTGTAATTGTGTGCTACAACTTTGTGTGTAGATTTTGCTAGTGATTGTGATTGTGACGAGTGCTACTCTCCACACTACCAAGGCAAGTGATATCTTCATGAATATTCCATTCCTATATTTTATCTATGCATTAGTATTATTTTTCCAACTATAAGACTTGCATGGATTTTTGCTAAGTATAAACTATGCTATGGGAAAACCTATTAGGTGAAACCTTAGTGAAAATTACCTAAGTCAAGAATCCTAATACTATCATGCTTAGCCTAGCTACTAGAAAACAAGGGTGGTTTATATATTCACATTTTGAAAAATTATTCTAAGTCTTTGGACTTGTGTTTTATTTCAACAAAACAACTAAGTTAATGAATCACCTGGGTGGAATGGAAGGAATGGTTTATGTTGAGTGGTTCACAAGGCCATGGACTTGGCTTGTGTATCTCACTTGTGGATGGCCACCCAGGAACAAAGAGATTTGAGATGTCAAATGTTGAGAAGCTTCAAGTGCAACCACTTGGCATTATGGGCTCTGCCATGATCTTAGGATGCTAGAACTTAGTCTCTTGGACAGTGGGTGGTAGATGGGATGATAGGTTGGAGCGCGTCCATTTGACTAAGGAAAGGCTATCAAGGATCTTGTCTTGGGAAACCAAGTCTTGTGGGGAAAGTGCACCACCTCTGCAGAGTGTAAAACCTAAGTACTTAGCCATGTCCCAGTAAAGGACAATTTGAGCATCAAGACATGGAAACTTCAAGAATCTCATCACTCCAATTTCTAAATAAAACTTGTGGGTGAACAAGGGTTAAAAGGATCTTCAGTCCTTGTTTGGTAGATGCCCTGAGTGGATCTTCAGTCTTTGATTGGTAGATGCCTTGGGTGTTTTGTGCCTTACAAAAACTTAGTATTTTCAAAATGTAGGAAAAATCTATTTTGAGCAATGCAAGCCTAAGCTCCACCAGCCAAATGCATATAGTATTATAGTCCACTTAAATATATACTAGGTATCACTTGCCAATACTATTCCAAAGTATTGACCCTCCGTGGTGTAACTTGTAATGTTGCAGTTACTCCGATGATGATTAGGAGTCATGAGTCTACACTCAACATGCTTGCTGTGGCACATGAAGATGAAGACTTATGTTTATTTACTTATTCCATAAACTTTGTATTAGGCCTTTGGCCATGAGTTGTAAAAGACTATGTTTTATCTCTGAATAACCGTAATAAACGACCTTTGTATCTGGTACTTCATCTTAAACTGTGGATGCTAGCATTGATCGTGGACTAGCATTGCAATCACAGGGATCTTTTCCTTTACAAAGGAGGGATCTTACAGATGGTATCAGAGCACTGTGTTGTCTGTAGGATTATGACCCTAGGATTGGAAACCACTAAGGAAAAAAATTTAACTTCTTCTACACTTGTCTATTCTTCTCGTAAACTTTTCTAATCTTCTCATTCTCATCTCTATTTGTAGATGAACTCCATCAACGAAGCCGTGAAGAAAGGACCACTCATGACCATGACCTTGGAGTGTGAGACTGAGTTTCCCAAGATTCTCAAGGACCTCATGGAGACCATGGGAGTACATGGTGCAGCAGTGTACAAGGGCTTTCCAGTGATGGAGGAAGGAGTGGAGTATTGGTGGGTGCAACTTCACTTGTACAAGAACAAGGAAGACAACCACAAAGAAAAGGGCTTCTGCATATAGACCAACACTTTTATGCACACCACATTCTTTGAGTCAAGAAAGAAGCAGCTTGGAAAACTATCAAAGAACTAAGTGCTAGAGTCAAGTGCAGGATGCTCAACCTCCAAAAAGACTTAGAGAAAGAGAAGGAACATACCCAAGAGTTGGAAGTCACCAACCAAAACTTAAGAGGAGATATTATAGACTTAGTGATAGAAGCATGTGAACAAGATAGGGTGATCGCCACTAGGAACATTGTGTTAGCCACCAGATCCAATGAGATAGGATTGTAAGCGCACTTCGTTAGTTGGACCACCACCTATCACCTTATTTTCCAAAATGATACCTTAATAAGTTTGAACCTTGGTTGATGTAATGGATTCTTGTATGCATGACTTGTATGATTTTTTTTGTGTGTTCCAAGAATGTGTTTGAATGTTGACTTGATTATCTTAAATTGTGTTGTTCTAACTTTTTCAATCTTATAAATAGATGCCTATTACCATCAGCACTGTTGAGGAGTTCCAGGCTACCCGTTTTGGTCCTCGTATCGTAGAGCTTACTACTTTACTCGATCTCCCTCTTCCTATCATTACGGTGCACCCACTCACCAAGTTTGAGAGGAAGGACCTGGGCTTCAAGGTGAACCAGCCAGACGCTGACTGAGCCTACTACGGAGGCCATCGTCTTCAAGCTTATGCACGATGACAGGGAGAGAGGCATGGAGGTTGTCATGCAGGATCTGATAGGACGACTGTTAGGCCGTCACTCCCGACAGGTTAGAGGCACTCACTTCCACGCCTTCGGAAGGCGTGATGATGACGGAGAGTCCATCGACTTTGAGGACGACTCGAGGGTCACAGCAGAGCCGATACGCCTGTACCTCCAGGACTTAGAGACTCTTATTAGGCACGTGGATACCGATAGGACCAACGTCATGCTTAGTAATGACGAGCTCCAGGTGCAGCTTCGCGAGAAGGACAAGCTCTTCAAAGCGGCAGACGAGATAGTCAAGGAGATGGAGGCAAAGTTCGAGACCCAAGACCGTAAGTTCAAGAGTCAAGAGAAGCGTGTCCAGGATAGGAACAAGAGGATTCGTGATATGACCGAGGAATTGCAGTCCAAGGACTTCGAGTTAGAGCAGCAGCAGACAGTGATTGAGAGGCTTCGTTCCCAGAAGAGGGCTCTCAAGGCCAAGATTGACTCTTTGACCACTACCATCGAGGAGAACAAGACCGCAATGGAGAACGCAGGTCTTACCTTTGTCGAGGAGGAGATTGAGGCTGACGAGTAGATTTGACTACTCAGTTATCTTTATTTACCGCACTTGTTATTTGTGAACTTATTATTGGACCATCCGACATGTGGATGCCTTGCCACTTGTGTGTTTTTACTTTGAGACTTTTGTTATCTTGTTGTTAACTTTTATCCTGTGTTGCATGCTATGTGTTTGTTTGTGCATAAATCATGTAAGGGTATCTCATTCTTATCTCTATATGAATAAATCACAGATGCCTCCCCGTCGTGCAAACCCCAACCCTAACATTACCCCGGAAATGCAACAAATGATGAATGCGCAGACACAGCTTATGCAAATGATGACGACATTCATCCAGAACCAGAACAACAACAACAACCCCAACAACAACAACAATAACAACAATAACAACAACAACCCTCCAGGTTTTGATATGCTCACCAGATTTCTGCGTCTGAGGCCAGCTAAGTTTTCGAACGATCGATCCCATGGTGGCCAACGATTGGCTCGTTACGTGAACAAAGACTTAGTGACCGTGGGATCCACGGATGCCAAAAAAGTTAGGTTCGCGGCACATTTGTTGGAAGGACCAGCCGCCGCATGGTGGGACAATTTCCAGATCACCACACCTATTGATGAGGTGACTTGGGCTATCTTTGAAGATGGCTTTCGTACTACTCATATCTCACCAGGTATGATGAGCCTGAAAAAGAAGGAGTTTCACAACTCTGAGCGCCACCACAAAGGTGGCTGAATATATTGAAGAATTCAACAATCTGGCGCGCTATGCACCGGATGAGGTTGACATCGATGCCAAAAGAAAGGAAAAGTCGAAGGCTTAAATGATGAGCTGAATCTGTCCGTGGCATATGTTCCAACTTATCAACAGTGTGACAAGGCTGTTATTGTGGAGAATAAAATGAAGCAAGTTGAGAGTAGGAAGAGGAAACACTGACAAGCATAGCTCGATCGTCTCTTAAACGATCTCACTATGATGATAGTGTCACCAGATCCCACAAGCATGGGAAATTTAACAAGCACCACAACCACAACTCATGACAACAAGCATCATCGCCATGAAAATGATAAGTACAAGAACCACAAGAGTGGACATAAGAGCCACCATAGTGGAGGTGGAAGTGGAAGTAGAAGTCAGCCTAAGACGGACATCACCAAAGTTGAGTGCTACAAATGCAAGAAGCGGGCATTATGCTAATGAGTGTCCTGAAAAGAAAGTTGAAGGACCTAACAAGCCAAATCCTTTTCAGAAAGGATGGTCAACCACATCAATGTGGAAGAGGTCTATGAAGAGCCCGATGTCATTGCTGGTAAGTTCAGACTAAATTCCATCTCAGCATTTGTACTCTTTGATACTGGTGCATCTCATTCATTCATATCAAAAGCATTTGTTGATAGAAATGGGTTTGCATCTGAAAACATTGGGTGTCCGATAAAAGTTAGCTCTCCGAGGAGATATGATAGTGAGTCTTGGATGCCGGATCTAGTCTTAGAGTTTGGAAAACATAAGTTTCAAAGAACTTAATAATCCTAAATTCCCAAGGATTGGATGTGATTTTGGGAATGGATTGGATGGCTAAGTATGAGGGAGTACTAGATTGTGCCAATCGTACAGTCTCACTCACAACCCCTAAAGGTAAGAGGATAAAATTTAAGTCCAATTTTAAATCTAAAGGAAGTAAGCTAAATTCTCTTAAGGGGTTAGTATGGACAAGCAGCTAATTGTGTGTGAATATCCGGATGTGTTTCCTAAGAGTTGCTAGGAATGCCACCAGATAGAGATGTGGAGTTTATAATAGATTTGGTACCAGTTCGACCAAGAGCAAAGAGGCCTTATAAAATGTCAATTGATCTAACTTAAGGAACTCAAGAAACAACTTGGAGAACAATTGCGTAAAGGATTCATCTAGCCAAGTTCTTCATCTTGGGGAGCTCCAGCTTTGTTCAGAGAAAGAGAGAGAACTCAAAGATTATGCATAGATTACCGTTCTCTTAATGAGGTAACCATCAAGAACAAATATCCTTTGCCAAGAATAAATGACTTGTTTGATCAGCTAGAAGGAGCATGTGTGTTCTCGAAGATTGATCTTCGGTCAGGCTATTTTCAACTCAAGATAAGAGAGCAAGACATACCTAAAACAGCATTCACCACAAGGTATGGATTGTATGAGTACATTGTGATGCCTTTTGGTTTAACCAACGCCCAAAGATACTTCATGAATATGATGAACAAAGTGTTCATGGAATTTCTCGACAAGTTCGTTGTCGCTTTTCATCGATGACATCTTGGTCTACTCCAAGAGCAAGGAAGAGCATGAAAGACATCTACGCTTGATACTTGAGAAACTAAGGAACATAAGCTTTATGCCAAATTCAGCAAGTGTGAGTTTTGGTTAGAGGAAGTTGGATTTCTTGGTCATGTTATGACAAAGGATGGTGTAGCATTGATCCTGCTAAAGTTTCATTGTGATGTAATGGGAATCTCCTAAGAACGTAAAAGAGGTTCAGTTTCCTTGGTTTAGCTGGTTACTACAGAAGGTTCATAGAAAATTTTTCAAAGGTTGCTAAACCAATGATGTAATTGTTAAAGAAAGATAAGAAATTTGCTTGGTCCAAGGTTGTGAACTCAGCTTTCAAGAATTAAAGAAGAGACTTGTGTCAAGACCAGTTTTGTGCCTACCAGATTTAGAAAAGGATTTGGTATTGTGATGCTTCAGATCAAGGATTAGGTGCCGACTTATGCAAGGCGGAAAGTTGTGGCTTACGCCGAGACAACTCAAAACTCATGAAGTAAACTATCCTACTCATGATTTAGAGTTAGTCATTGTCCATGCACTCAAAACATGGAGACATTACCTTTTGGGAAAACGTTGTGAAGTATTCACCGATCATAAGAGTGAAGTATATCTTCACCCGTATGAAATCAATATGAGGCAAAGGAGATGGCTAGAACTTATCAAGGATTACGACTTGAGTTTGCAATACCACCCGGTAAAGCAAATGTAGTAGCAGATGCTCTAAGTCATAAAGCGCTTTGTAAATGGTCTTACCAAAGGTAAATTGCCGATGACTTGTGTAGGCAATTCAAGGAACTCAAAGTTGAGATTGTGCCGAAGGACATCTTATGTCTTTGGATGTTCAACCCACTGCTGGATAAGATTAAAGAAGCTCAAAAGACGGATAAAGAAATCAAGAGATTAAGGAAAAGATTAGCTGGGAAAGCTCAAAGTTTCCATAAGGACTAACAAGGCACTTTATGGCACGGAAACGATATTTGTGTTCCACAAGATCCGAATTATGGAAACCGATTCTACAAGAGGCCCATAACTCTCCATATTCTATTCACCCGGAAACACCAAAATGTACATGGATATGAAAGAAAGATTTTGGTGGAACAATCTCAAAAGAGACATCGCGAACACATTGCTTTGTGTGATGTGTGTAGTAGAGTGAAAGCGAGCATCGTAAACCAGCAGGTTTGCTTCAACCAATGCCTATTCCTGAATGGAAGTGGGAAAATATTGGTATGGATTTCATTACCGGATTACCAAGGACCAGGTCAGGTATGATTCCATATGGGTAGTAGTGGATCGCCTAACTAAAGTGGCTCATTTTATACCAGAAGACAACTTATACTAGTGCAAAGTTAGCCAAAATTTACATGAGCTGAATTGTATGCCTTCACGGTGTACCTAAGAGTATTGTGTCCGATAGAGGAACTCAGTTCACTTCTCACTTTTGGAGACACTTCATGAATCTTTAGGGACGAGATTGGAATTCAGATCGCTTTCATCCCGAAACCGATGGACAAATGTAAAGGACTAATCAAATTCTTGAAGACATGTTGAGGGCATGTGCCCTAGACTATGGAGCAAGTTGGGATGAAAGTCCGCCTTACGCAGAAGTTCTCTTACAACAACAAATCACCAATCTAGTATTGGGATGGCACCATTTGAGTTTCTACGGAAGGAAGTGTACCACCCCATTGCAATGGAATGGTGTGGGAGAAAGAAGTTTGTTTGGACCAGATCTTATCAAAGACGCCAAAGAAAAGGTCAAATTGGTTAGGACAGTTGAAGATAGCACGTCTCGATGTAAAAGCTACGCAGATGCTAAGTGTAGAGAAGTCACTTACGAAGTTGGGGATAGAGCTTACCTTAGAGTATCACCACTTCGTGGAGTGAAAAGATTTGGAGTCAAAGGAAAGTTAGCACCAAGATATGTTGGACCATTTAACATTCTAAGTCGCAAAGGAGAAGTTATGATGAAATAGAACTGCCAAAGATCTTTATCAAGAGTCCATAATGTTTTTCATGTGAGCCACTCAAGAAATGTCACCTAAATGGAAGAATCATCTTTGAAGGATACCATACCTTTGGAAGAAGTTCAACTAGAAAGTGATCTCACCTATGAAGAAAAGCCTGTCAAGATTCTTGAGACCACAGAAAGAGTCACAAGGACAAAAACTATCAAGTTTTGTAAAGTACAATGGAACCGTCATTCCGAAGAAGAAGCAACATGGGAAAGAGAAGATGATCTTCGGAAAGACCACCCACACCTATTTGCTAGCCAATCCGAATCTCGAGGGCGAGATTCATTTTAAGGGGGTTAGATTTGTAACATCCCAAAAATCATGTTTCAAAACTCATTCATATCATCCTTGCATCTTTCATTCATATAGGGTTTTTCTCAAAATCATTTAGATGCATAAACTTAGGCTATGATTTCATGTGGGCAAATTGTCTCAATTGGCCATCACCATTGAGATTTGATTGTCTATGAACTTGTTTGCTTGCCTCCATGGTTGGAATGATTAGGTATAGCATTTAAACCCAAGTTTCCATTTTAGAAATATTTTCAAACCCTATTCCAAACATTTTCAAACTAGAGACAAAGTCTCTGTTTATTTCAAAACCCAAGCTTGACCAAGCCTTGCAAGGTAACCACTTAGTTAAAATGACTGTTTTTGAACCCACAAAACCCTGCAAAAATTCCCAAGGCAGTTTGGATTCAAAAGGGTTTGAATTCATATCAAAATCAATTCAGAAAAATGGAATTAGAAAAAGAAAAGGAATTCTCAAAAGAAAAAAGGCCAAGGCGAGTTCTGCCCAGCAGCAAATTGAGCCCAGCAAGCCCACCCGGGGACCTTCCTTTTCTTCTCTCACACGCAAGCACACGCAAACAGACGCTGACAGCCAGGCCCCACTTCCACTCCGCGCACCTCGCTGACAAGCGGGCCTCCTCCACGTCAGCATCGTCTCCCCCGCACGACCAGTTCATCCCCAGATCAACGCGGACGTTTTCTGTGTTTAATCCGTGGCGTTAATTTGATTAAATGGCCAAGTAATTCTCGCTCGTGACCAGGCTATAAGAATCCCCTCTGCCCCCTCTCTCTTCTCCCTCAAACCCCGAACCCAGAGCGCCACCAGGCAAAGCATTACTCAGAGTCTCCGCCTCCGACGATCAAGGCGAATTCCGGTGAGTTCGAGCTCCTCCGCCTATCGTTCTTGCAAACTGGTTCAATGAATCTCCGCTTCTTCTAACACATTTCGCTTGCCCTCGCATGAACCGTAGCTCGGCAGATCGCCGTTGGCCGCCACCGTCTTCTCAGATTTAACTCCGCGAGCTCTAGTGGTAAGCCTGCACCGCCCGCACCTTCTCGTTCACGCACACGACTCTGTCTCGACTCTGTGAATCTAACCGTGTCTTCGCCTTGCCTTGGGGTGATTCACAGCGACGTCCACGACGACCACCCGACGCATCGACGTTGTCCTCCACTCCGTCGAGGAATCGCGGCTGAACCCGAGCGCCCCTTGACCAACCGCGAGTACGACGAGCATCACCGT
Organism: Avena insularis; assembly: GCA_023614405.1. Classification (NCBI taxonomy): domain Eukaryota; kingdom Viridiplantae; phylum Streptophyta; class Magnoliopsida; order Poales; family Poaceae; genus Avena; species Avena insularis. Next base: position 142,631,804 of record CM042690.1, on the reverse strand, counting down.
GACCCCCTGAGCCCGGTGAGCTACTCCTCTTTCTCACTCGCCTCCTGCATCATCGCCTCCGTCATCGACCGACCGTTCCGCCGCCGGTAGCCACCGCTCCGCCGCCAGATTTTGGCCAGGGCAATAGGAACCGTTAGATCTGCATCTGATGGCTTGGATAGAATGACTAATCGAAGGGGTACGTGTTGATCTGAGCCACACCTGCCCCTTTAAATCCAGCGGTCTGTATCACTCGATCCAGACGATTTACCGACTAATTAGACAAAGGACGCGTGGCTAGGGTTAGGTCTGAAAATAGATTTAAAACCAGAAATTTGATCCAAATTCAAATGCCTATATCTTTTGAATTCCACGTTGGAATTTTGCAAACTTTATACCGTTGGATTCAGTAAAACAAGACCTATCTGCCTATCCTTTTTGTTTAGCAAATAGTAACCATTAGTTTGGCTTAAATTGCAGAAACTTGTTTGAGGCCTTTTGAGTATAGATTTAGTTTAGTATTTTGTTTTAGGGTTAAATAAGTTTGTCTTGGTTACTTTGTGACTTGTTTAGATTCTGTAAACATGCACTTGCTTGGTAGAATTTTCAAAAAATCACCACTTAGTAGATTCATGCATGCATGCATTCATAATATCTTTGTTTGTATATATTTGTGTGTAATTGTGTGCTACAACTTTGTGTGTAGATTTTGCTAGTGATTGTGATTGTGACGAGTGCTACTCTCCACACTACCAAGGCAAGTGATATCTTCATGAATATTCCATTCCTATATTTTATCTATGCATTAGTATTATTTTTCCAACTATAAGACTTGCATGGATTTTTGCTAAGTATAAACTATGCTATGGGAAAACCTATTAGGTGAAACCTTAGTGAAAATTACCTAAGTCAAGAATCCTAATACTATCATGCTTAGCCTAGCTACTAGAAAACAAGGGTGGTTTATATATTCACATTTTGAAAAATTATTCTAAGTCTTTGGACTTGTGTTTTATTTCAACAAAACAACTAAGTTAATGAATCACCTGGGTGGAATGGAAGGAATGGTTTATGTTGAGTGGTTCACAAGGCCATGGACTTGGCTTGTGTATCTCACTTGTGGATGGCCACCCAGGAACAAAGAGATTTGAGATGTCAAATGTTGAGAAGCTTCAAGTGCAACCACTTGGCATTATGGGCTATGCCATGATCTTAGGATGCTAGAACTTAGTCTCTTGGACAGTGGGTGGTAGATGGGATGATAGGTTGGAGCGCATCCATTTGACTAAGGAAAGGCTACTGAAGGATCTTGTCTTGGGAAACCAAGTCTTGTAGGGAAAGTGCACCACCTCTGCAGAGTGTAAAACCTAAGTACTTAGCCATGTCCCTGGTAAAGGACAATTTGAGCATCAAGACATGGAAACTTCAAGAATCTCATCACTCCAATTTCTAAATAAAACTTGTGGGTGAACAAGGGTTAAAAGGATCTTCAGTCCTTGATTGGTAGATGCCCTGAGTGGATCTTTAGTCTTTGATTGGTAGATGCCTTGGGTGTTTTGTGCCTTACAAAAACTTAGTATTTTCAAAAATGTAGGGAAAAATCTATTTTGAGCAATGCAAGCCTAAGCTCCACCAGCCAAATGCATATAGTATTATAGTCCACTTAAATATATACTAAGGTATCTCTTGCCAATACTATTCCAAAGTATTGACCCTCTGTGGCTGTAACTTGTAATGTTGCAGGTTACTCCGATGATGATTAGGAGTCATGAGTCTACACTCAACATGCTTGCTCGGCACATGAAGATGAAGACTTATGTTTATTTACTTATTCCATAAACTCTTGTATTAGGCCTTTGGCCATGAGTTGTAAAAGACTATGTTTTATCTCTGGAATAACTGTAATAAACGACCTTTGTATCTGTGTACTTCATCTTAAACTGTGGATGCTAGCATTGATCCAGGGACTAGCATTGCAATCACAGGGATCTTTTCCTTTACAAAGGAGGGATCTTACACTGTTATTGTAAGAGAACTCTGCGTAAGGCAGACTTTCATCCCAACTCGCTCCATAATCTAGAGCACATGCCCTCAACATGTCTTCAAGGATTTGATTAGTCCTTTCTGTTTGTCCATCCGTTTGAGGATGAAAAGCAGTGCTGAATTCCAACCTCGTTCCTAAAGATTCATGAAGCTGGCTCCAAAAGTGAGAAGTGAACTGAGTTCCTCTATCAGACACAATACTCTTAGGCACACCGTGAAGGCATACAATTCTGCTCATGTAGATTTTGGCTAACTTGGCACTGGTATAAGTTGTCTTTACGGGTATAAAATGAGCCACTTTAGTCAGGCGATCCACTACTACCCATATGGAATCATACCCTGACCTGGTCCTTGGTAATCCGGTAATGAAATCCATACCAATATTTTCCCACTTCCATTCAGGAATAGGCATTGGTTGAAGCAAACCTGCTGGTTTCTGATGCTCCGCTTTCACTCTACTACACACATCACACAAAGCAATGTGTTCGGCGATGTCCCTTTTGAGATTGTTCCACCAAAATCTTTCTTTCATATCCATGTACATTTTGGTGTTTCCCGGGTGAATAGAATATGGAGAGTTATGGGCTTCTTGTAGAATCAGTCATAATTCGGATCTTGTGGAACACAAATACGTTTCCCGTGCCATAAAGTACCTTGTTCGTCTATATGGAAACTTTTAGCTTTCCCTTGGCTAATCCTTTCCTTAATCTCTTCGATTTCTTTATCCGTCTTTTGGGCTTCTTTAATTTTATCCAACAGAGTGGGTTGAACATCCAAAGACATAAGATGTCCTTCTGGCACAATTTCCAACCTGAGTTCCTTGAATTGCTTACACAAGTCATCTGGCAATTCACCTTTGGTAAGGCCATTTACAAACGCCTTACGACTTAGAGCATCTGCTAATACATTTGCTTTACCGGGGTGGTACTGCAAACTCAAGTCGTAATCCTTGATAAGTTCTAGCCATCTCCTTTGTCTCATATTGATTTCCTTCTGGGTGAAGATATACTTCAAACTCTTATGATCGGTGAATACTTCACAACGTTTTCCCAAAAGGTAGTGTCTCCATGTTTTGAGTGCATGGACAACAGCGGCTAACTCTAAATCATGAGTAGGATAGTTTACTTCATGAGTTTTGAGTTGTCTCGAGGCATAAGCCACAACTTTTCCGCCTTGCATAAGTACGGCACCTAATCCTTGATGCGAAGCATCACAATACACTTGGAAATCCTTTTCCAAATCTGGTAGGCACAGAACTGGTGCTGACACAAGTCTCTTCTTTAATTCTTGAAAGCTGAGTTCACAACCTTCAGACCAAGCAAATTTCTTATCTTTCTTTAACAATTCTGTCATTGGTTTAGCAACCTTTGAAAATTTTTCAATGAATCTTCTATAGTAGCCTGCTAAACCAAGGAAACTACGAACCTCTTTTACGTTCTTAGGTGACTCCCATTCTATCACAGCTGAAACTTTAGCAGGATCAACTGCTACACCATCCTTTGTCATAATGTGACCAAGAAATCCAACTTCTTCTAACCAAAACTCACACTTGCTGAATTTGGCATAAAGCTTATGTTCCCTCAGTTTCTCAAGTATCAAGCGGAGATGTCTTTCATGCTCTTCCTTGCTCTTGGAGTAGACTAAGATGTCATCGATGAAAACGACAACGAACTTGTCAAGAAATTCCATGAACACTTTGTTCATCATATTCATGAAGTATGATGGAGCGTTGGTTAAACCAAAAGGCATCACAGTGTACTCATACAATCCATACCTTGTGGTGAATGTTGTTTTAGGTATGTCTTGCTCTCTTATCTTGAGTTGAAAATAGCCTGACCGAAGATCAATCTTCGAGAACACACATGCTCCTTCTAGCTGATCAAACAAGTCGTTGATTCTTGGCAAAGGATATTTGTTTTTGATGGTTACCTCGTTGAGAGAACGGTAATCTATGCATAATCTTTGAGTTCTGTCTCTCTTTTCTACGAACAAAACTGGAGCTCCCCAAGATGAAGAACTTGGCTGGATGAATCCTTTCTGTAATTGTTCTCCAAGCTGTTTCTTGAGTTCCTTAAGTTCGTCAACTGACATTTTATAAGGCCTCTTTGCTCTTGGTCCAGAACACGTACCAAATCTATTATAAACTCTACATCTCTATCTGTGGCATTCCGCAGAATCCTTCCGAAACACATCCGGATATTCACACACAATTGGCACATCGTCCATGCTAACCCCTTAAGAGAATTCAGCTTACTTCCTTTAGATTTAAAATTGGACTTGAATTTTATCCTCTTACCTTCAGGGGTTGTGAGTGCAACTGTACGATTGGCACAATCTAATACTCCCTCATACTTAGCCATCCAATCCATTCCCAAAATCACATCCAATCCTTGGGAATTCTGGATTATTAGGTTCACTGGAAATTTATGTTTTCCAAACTCTATGACTAAATCATGACATCCTGAGTTTACTATCATTTCTCCACCAGGAGAACTTACTCTTATAGGACACCCAATGGTTTCTACCGGTAGTTCATTTCTTTCGACAAATGCTTTTGATATGAATGAATGAGATGCACCAGTGTCAAAGAGTACAAATGCTGAGATGGAATTGAGTCTGAACTTACCAAAGAATAAAGATCGTGCTCTTCATAGACATCTTCCACATTGATGTGGTTAACCTGTCCTTTCTGAAAAGGATTGGGCTTGTTAGGTCCTTCAACTTTCTTCTCAGGGCACTCATTAGCATAATGCCCCAGCTTCTTGCATTTGAAGCATTCAACTTGACTGATGTCCCTTTTAGGCTGGTTTCCACTTCCACTTCCACTGTGGTGGCTCTTATGTCCACTCTTGTGATTCTTGTACTTATCATTGTCATGACTGCGATGATGCTTGCTGTCATGACGGTTGTGGTTGTGATTCTTGTTGTTGTTATTGTTGTTTTGGTTTTGGATGAATGTCGTCATCATTTGCATAAGCTGTGTCTGCGCATTCATCATCTATTGCATTTCCGGGGTAATGTTGGGGTTGGGGTTGGGGTTTGCGCGACGGGGAGGCATCTGTGGTTTGTTCATATAGAGATAAGAATGAGATACCCTTACATGATTCATGCACAATACATCACACAAGCAAACACATAGCATGCAACAAAAGGATAAAAGATCAACAACAAAATAACAAAAGTCTCAAAGTAAAAACACACAAGTGGCAAGCCATCCACATGTCGGATGGTCCAATAATAAGTTCACAAATAACAAATGCGGTAAAATAAAGATAACTGAGTAGTCAAGTCTACTCACAAGATCAATCTCCTCCTCGACAAATGTAAGACCTGCTTCCATTGCGGTCTTGTTCTCCTCGATGGTAGTGGTCAAGGAGTCGATCTTGGCCTTGAGAGCCCTCTTCGGGAACGAAGCTCAATCACCGTCTGCTGCTCTAACTCAAGTCCTTGACTGCAGCCTCGGTCATATCCCGATCTTCTTGTTCCTATCCCGACACGCTTTCTTGACTCTTGAACTTACGGTCTTGGGTCTCGAACTTTGCCTCCATCTCCTTGACTACCTCGTCTGCTGCGTGAAGAGCTTGTCCTTCTCGAAGCTGCACTGAGCTCGTCATTGCTAAGCATGACGTTGGTCCCACAAGATCCACGTGCCTAATAAGAGTCTCTAAGTCCCGGAGGTACAGGCGTATCGCTCGCCAGTGGCCCTCGAGTCGCCCTCAAAGTCGATGGACTCTCCGTCATCATCACGCCTCCGGCGTGGAAGTGAGTGCCTCTAACCTATCGGGAGTGACCTCAATACCGTCCTATCAGTCCTGCATGACAACCTCCATGCCTCTCTCCTCACATCGTGCATAAGCTTGAAGACGATGGCCTCGTAGTAGGCTCTGGCTCAAGGCCCCGGCTGGTTCACCTTGAATCCCCAGAGGTCCTTCCTCTCAAACTTGGTGAGTGGGTGCACCGTAATGGTGGGAAGAGGGAGATCGAGCAAGGTAGTAAGCTCTACGATACGAGGACAAAAGCGGGTAACCTGGAACTCCTCAACAGTGCTGATGGTAATAGGCATCTATTTATAAGATTGCAAAAGTTAGAACAACACAATTAAAAAAATAAACAAGACAACATTCATACATATCCATGGAACACAAAAATCATACAAGTCATGCATACAAGAAACCATTACATCAACCAAGGTTCAAACTTATTTAAGGTATCATTTGGAAAATAAGGTGATAGGTGGTGGTCCAACTAACGAAGTGCGTTCACAAACCTATCTCACTGGATCTGGTGGCCAACACAATGTTCCTAGAGGCAATCAGCCTATCTTGTTCACATGCTTCCATCACTAAGTCTATAATATCTCCCCTTATGGTTTGGTTGGTGACTTCCAACTCTTGGGTATGTTCTTTCTCCTTCTCTAAGTCTTTTTGGAGGTTGAGCATTCTGCACTTGACTCTAGCACTTAGTTCTTTGATAGTCTTCCAAGCTGCTTCTTTTGCTGACTCAAAGAATGTGGTGTGCATAAAAGTGTTGGTGTACATGCAGAAGCCTCTTTCTTTGTGGTTGTCTTCCTTGTTTTTGTACAAGTGAAGTTGCACCCACCAATACTCCACTCCTTCCTCCATCACTGGAAAGCCCTTGTACACAGCTGCACCATGTGCTTCCATTATCTCCATGAGGTCCTTGAGAATCTTGGGAAACTCAGTCTCATACTCCAAGGTCATGGTCATGAGTGGTCCTCTCTTCACGGCTTCGTTGATGGAGTTCATCTACAAATAGAGATGAGAATGAGAAGATTAGAAAAGTTTTACGAGAAGAATAGACAAGTGTAGAAGTAGTTAAAAAATTTCCTTAGTGGTTTCCAATCCTAGGGTCATAATCCTACAGGCAACACAAAGGTTGCTCGATACCATCCGTCGAATTCTCCTTTATAAAGGAAAGGATCCCTGTGATTGCAATGCTAGTCCCTGGATCAATGCTAGCATCCACAGTTTAAGATGAAGTACACAGATACAAAGGTCGTTTATTACAGTCATTCCAGAGATAAAACATAGTCTTTTACAACTCAGGGCCAAAGGCCTAATATAAGAGTTTATGGAATAAGTAAATAAACATAAGCCTTCATCTTCATGTGCCACAGGCAAGCATGTTGAGTGTAGACTCGTGACCCCTATTCATCATCGGAGTAACCTGCAACATTACAAGTTACAGCCACAGAGGGTCAATACTTTGGAATAGTATTGGCAAGTGATACCTTAGTTTATTTAAAGTGGACTATAATACTATATGCATTTTGGCTAGGTGTAGCTTGGCTTGCTTTTCTCAAAATAGGTTTTTCCTATTAGTAGAAATCATTAAGTTTTTCTTTGTCAAAACTTCCAAGGAACCTCCAATAGACATTGGAGTCCTAAACTTCCCAAGGAACCTCCAATAGACATTGGGGTCCTTCACCCTTGTTCACCCACAAGTTTTATTTAGAAATTGGAGTGATGAGATTCTTGAAGCTTCCATGTCTTGATGCTCAAATTGTCCTTTACCAGGGACATGGGTAAGTACTTAGGTTTTACACTCTGCATAGGTGGTGCACTTTCCCCACAAGACTTGGTTTCCCAAGACAAGATCTTTCAGAAGCCTTTCCTTAGTCAAATGGACGCGTTCCAACCTATCATTCCCTCTACCACCAACTGTCCAAGAGACTAAGTTCTAGCTACCTATATGATCATGGCAGAGCCCATATTGCCAAGTGGTTGCACTTGAAGCTTCTCAACATTTGACATCTCAAATCTCTTTGTTCCTGGGTGGCCATCCACAAGTGAGATACACAAGGTAAACCATAGACATGGGCCTTGTGAACCACTCAACCAAAAACCACCAAGCAAGTCCCATTCACCTGTGTGATTCATTAACTTAGTTGTTTTATTAAACAAAACACAAGTCCTCAGACTTAGAAATTTTTCCATAGCATGAATAAATAATCCCCCCTTGTTTTCTATTAGCTAGGCTAAGCATGGCATGGCAACTTATCCTTAGGGGAAATTTCCTAGCAACTCTACCATTCTAACTACATAGGATTTCCCATCATATCTTTTGACAAAAAGTAGCATGCAAGTTTTAGCAAAAATAACTAATGCTAGTATAAAATATAGGAATGGAATATTCATGAAAATATCACTTGCCTTGGTAATGGGGAGAGTAGCACTCTTCACAGTCACAATCACTAGCAAAATCTACACACAAAATTGTAGCACACATTTACACACAATTCATATACAATCAAAAATAATATGAATGCATGCATGCATGAATTTACTAAGTGGGCATTTTGAAAACTTTGCCAAGCAAGTGCATGAATACAGAAACATAACAAGACACCAAATTTGCCAAAACAAACTTATTTAACCCTAAAACAAATTACTAAACTAAATCCATACTCAAAATAGCCTTAAACAAGTTTCTACTAATAAAGTCATTCTAATGGTTACTATTTTTTAAACACATTGGATATTCAGAAAGGTCTTGATTCACTGAATCCAACGGTAAAAAGTTTGCAAAATTCCAACGTGGAAATCAAAAGTTATGGCAGTTTGAAGTTTGGGTCTAATTCTAGTTTTAAATTCTGTTTTTGAATTCATCCTAGCCACGCGTCGCAACCTCACTGGTGCATACCGCTTCAGTTGGATCGCGCTCTGCAGTCGCAGGATCTAAATAGATCGTACGCTCTAGATCGCGTACCGCTTCGCAGTTAAAAGAATCTATCCTAGCGCTCGGATCTGGATCTAGCGGTGCTCGATCAAACAACCAAGTCCTGGCAGCACGCGGTGTCAGCGAGCGGCGGAGCGCTCGGTCTACGGTGGCGCTAGTGTTCCCGGTCGTCCGCAAGAGGGAGAAGGGTCATACCAGGTTCGCAGGAAGTTGCTGAAGCTCAAGGTAGCGTCGGTTTGCGAAGGGGCGCTCGGATGTGGCTGAGAGAGCTCGTCGGAGTTATGCACGGCGTCGGGTGGTGGTTGTCGGAGTCGTTTCCGAGGGTCCGCGTTGCCCTAACACAAGCCAGAGGGTTTAGGAGATGCGCAATAACGTTGCGAAAAAACTCGTGTGAGTCAGAAGTGAAGGGGCGCACGGGACTTACGGAATTTGGTCACCGGAGTCAAGGTGGTCGTCGGTGCTTGCGGCGTCGAGCGGAAACGGCGACCTGGGGCAGTACAGGATGAACTAGTGGGGTCAGGAGGTGCGCAAAGACTCACTGAATCAGATAGCAAGAGTGAGAGGCAGAGGGGAACACGAGGCTCACCGGAATTGATCGCCGGAGTGGGCTCTGTCTGCGGCGGTGTGGGGTTGATTGAGGGCAGCCTGGTGGCGGAGTGAGCGAGGTGTTTGGGGGAAAATGCTCGCGAGGCAAAGAGGATCTTATAGCCAGAGGCTCGACAGGAAACGCTCGCGGATTAATGCCCAATTACGTCGCGCCATTACCGGCCATGACTACAGCGGCGATGTGGTCGCGAGCGCGGTTTGGGGAAGACGGGGTCGACGTGGGCGGGGCCCGCTGGTCAGCGTAATAAGCAAAGGGGGTGTGGGGTAGGTCTCATGGCCGTCGAAAGGCGGCGTATGCGCGTGAGAGAAGAAAAGGAAACTCCCCGGGTGGGCTTGTTGGGCTCGATTCGATGCTGGGCTGAAATGGTGGCGCGCGACCCTTTTCTTTTGTTTATCCCTTTTTCTTTTCTAAATCTATTTTCTAGAATGATTTTGATATGAATTCAAATCCTTTTGAATTCAAACAAATCTAGGGATCTTTGTAGGGTATTGTGGTTTCAAAACAGTCAGTTAACCATGTGGTTACCTTGCAAGGGCTTGGTCAAACTTGGACTTCAAACAAACAGAGACTTTGCTTCTATTTTGCAAATGTTTGAAATAGGGGTTTTGAAATTATTTCCAAGTTGAAAACTTTGGTTAAATTGCTACACCTAAACTTTCCAACAATGGAGGCAAGCAAACAAGTTCCTAAACATTCAAGTCTCAAAGGGTGATGGCCAATTGAGGTAAATTTGCTCACATGAAATCATAGCACAAACTTCTGTTTCTAAATGATTTTGAGAAAAACCCTAAATGAATGAAGGATGCAAGGATGATATGAATGAGTTTTGAAATATGATTTTAGGGATGTTACAACCAGTGTCATTGCACGTGTGTTCCTGTCATGAACCACATATGGATCCACCAGTGTTCATTGCATGTGTGTTCTTTGCACAAACCACATATCGATCCACTAGAGTCATTGCATGTGTGTTCTTTTCACAAACCACACATGGATCAACCAACGTCATTGCATGTGTGTTCTTTCCACAAACCACATATGGATCAACCAATGGCATTGCATGTGTGTTCTTTTCACAAACCACATATGGATCCACAAGTGTTCATTGCATGTGTGTTCTTTCCACAAACCACATATGGATCCACTAGAGTCATTGCATGTGTGTTCTTTTCACAAACCACATATGGATCCACAATTGTCATTGCATGTGTGTTCTTTGCATGAACCACATATGGATCCACCAATGTCATTGCATGTGTGTTCTTTCCACTAACCACACATGGATCCACTAGAGTCATTGCACGTGTGTTCTTTTCACAAACCACGTATGGATCCACCAGAATCATTGCATGTGTGTCCTTTTCCACAAACCACCCATGGATCAACCAATGGCATTGCATGTGTGTTATTGTCACAAACCACATATGGATCAACCAATGTTATTGCATGTGTGTTCCTATCATGAACCACATATGGATCCACCAATGTCATTGGATGTGTGTTCTTTCCACTAACCACACATGGATCCACCAGAGTCATTGCATGTGTGTTCTTTCCACAAACCACATATGGATCCACCAATGTCATTGCATGTGTGTTCTTTCCACAAACCACACATGGATCAGCCAATGTCATTGCATGTGTTATCTTTCCATAAACCACATATGGATCCACAAATGTCATTGCATGTGTGTTCTTTTCCACAAACCACATATGTATCCACTAGAGTCATTGCATGTGTGTTCCTCTCATGAACCACATATGGATCCACCAGTGTTCATTGCATGTGTGTTCTTTCCACAAACCACATATGGATCCACTAGATTCATTGCATGTGTGTTCTTTTCACAAACCACATATGGATCCACCAATGTAATTGCATGTGTGTTCTTTCCATGAACCACATATGGATCCACCAATGTCATTGCATGTGTGCTATTTTCCACAAACCACACATGGATCAACCAATATCATTGCGTGTGTGTTCTTTCCACAAACCACATATGGATCCACCAATGTCATTGCATGTGTTTTCTTTTCCACAAACAACATACGGATCCGCAAGTGTTCATTGCATGTGTGTTCTTTCCACAAACCACATATGGATCCACTAGAGTCATTGCATGTGTGTTCTTTTCACAAACCACATATGGATCCACCAATTGCATGTGTGTTCTTTCCATGAACCACATATGGATCCACCAATGTCATTGCATGTGTGTTCTTTCCACTAACCACACATGCATCCACTAGAGTCATTGCATGTGTGTTCTTTTCACAAACCACGTATGGATCCACCGGAGTCATTGCATGTGTGTTCTTTTCCACAAACTAGACATGGATCACCCAATGGCATTTCATGTGTGTTATTGTCACAAACCACATATGGATCATCCAATGGCATTGCATGTGTGTTCTTTTCACAAACCACATATGGATCCACAAGTGTTCATTGCATGTGTGTTCTTTCCACAAAGCACATATGGATCCACTAGAGTCATTGCATGTGTGTTCTTTTCCACAAACCACATATGGATTAACCAATGGCATTGCATGTGTGTTCTTTTAACAACCCACATATGGATCAACCAGTGACATTGCATGTGTGTTCCTGTCATGAACCACGTGTGGATCCACTAGTGTTCATTGCATGTGTGTTCTTTCCACTAACCACATATGTATCCACTAGAGTCATTGCGTGTGTGTTCTTTTTAAAAACCACACATGGATCAACCAATGTCATTGCATGTGTGTTCTTTTTACAAACCACACATGGATCAACCAATGTCATTGCATGTGTGTTCTTTCCACAAACCACATATGGATCCACCAATGTCATTGCATGTGTGTTCTTTCCATGAACCACATATGGATCCACCAATATCATCGCATGTGTGTTCTTTCCACTAACCACACATGGATCCACTAGATTCATTACATGTGTGTTCTTTTCCACTAACCACAGATGTATCCACTAGAGTCATTGCATGTGTGTTCTTTCCACAAACCACACATGGATCCACCAGAGTCATTGCATGTGTCTTCTTTCCACAAACCACACATGGATCCACCAGAGTCATAGCATGTGTGTTCTTTCCACAAACCACATATGGATCCACCAATGTCATTGCATGCGTGTTCTTTCCACAAACCACACATGGATCAACCAATTTCATTGCATGTGTGTTCTTTCCACAAACCACATATGGATCCACCAATGTCATTGCATGTGTGTTCTTTTCCACAAACCACATATGTATCCACTAGAGTCATTGCATCTGTGTTCCTGTCATGAACCACATATGGATCCACCAGTGTTCATTGCATGTGTGTTCTTTCCACAAACCACATATGGATCCACTAGATTCATTGCATGTGTGTTCTTTTCACAAACCACAGATGTATCCACCAATGTAATTGCATATGTGTTCTTTCCATGAACCACATATGGATCCACCAGTGTCATTGCATTGTGTTCTTTCCACTAACCACAAATGTATCCACTAGAGTCACTGTATGTGTGTTCTTTTAACAACCCACATATGGATCAGCCAGTGTCATTGCATGTGTGTTCCTGTCATGAACCACATATGGATCCACCAGTGTTCATTGCATGTGTGTTCTTTTCCACAAACCACATATGTATCCACTAGAGTCATTGCATGTGTGTTCTTTTCACAAACCACACATGGATCAACCAATGTCATTGCATCTGTGTTCCTTCCACAAACCACTTATGGATCCACCAATGACATTGCGTGTGTGTTCTTTTCACAAACCACATATGGATCCACAAGTGTTCATTGCATGTGTGTTCTTTCCACAAACCACATATGGATCCACTAGAGTCATTGCATGTGTGTTCTTTTCACAAACCACATATGGATCCACCAAGGTCATTGCATGTGTGTTCTTTCCATGAACCACATATGGATCCACCAATGTTATTGCATGTGTGTTCTTTCGATGAACCACATATGGATCCAACAATGTCATTGCATGTGTGCTCTTTCCACTAACCACGTATGGATACACCAGAGTCATTGCATGTGTGTTCTTTTCACAAACCACATATGGATCCACCAGAGTCATTGCATGTGTGTTCTTTTCCACAAACCACATATGTATCCACCAGTGTTCATTGCATGCGTGTTCGTTCTACAAACCACACATGGATCCACTAGAGTCATTTCATGTGTGTTCTTTTCACAAACCACATATGGATCCACAAGTGTTCATTGCATGTGTGTTCTTTCCACAAACCACATATGGATCCACTTGAGTCATTGCATATGTGTTCTTTTCTCAAACCACATATGGATCCACCAATGTCATTGCATGTGTGTTCTTTCCATGAACCACATATGGATCCACCAATGTCATTGCATGTGTGCTCTTTCGACTAACCACACATGGATCCACTAGAGTCATTGCACGTGTGTTCTTTTCACAAACCACATATGGATCCACCAAAGTCATTGCATGTGTGTTCTTTTCCACAAACCACATATGGATCTACCAGTGTTCATTGCATGTGTGTTATTTCTACAAACCACATATGGATCCACTAGAGTCATTGCATATGTGTTTTTTTCACAAACCACATACGGACCCACTTGAGTCATTGCATGTGTGTTCTTTCCACAAACCACACATGGATTAACCAATGGCATTGCATGTGTGTTCCTGTCATGGACCACATATGGATCCACCAGTGTTTATTGCATGTGTGTTCCTGTCATGAACCACATATGGATCCACCAGTGTTCATTGCATGTGTGTTCTTTCCACAAACCACATATGGATCCACTAGAGTCATTGCATGGGTGTTCTTTTCACAAACCATATATGGATGCACCAATGTCATTGCATGTGTGTTGTTTCCATGAACCATGTATGGATCCACCAATATCATTGCATGTGTGTTATTTCCACTAACCACACATGGATCCACTAGAGTCATTGCATGTGTGTTCTTATCCACTAACCACATATGTATCCACTAGAGTCATTGCATGTGTGTTCTTTCCATAAACCGCACATGGATCCACTAGAGTCATTGGATGTGTGTTCTTTCCACAAGCCACAGATGGATCCACCAGAGTCATTGCATGTGTGTTCTTTCCACAAACCACATATGGATCCACCAATGTCATTGCATGTGTGTTCTTTCCACAAACCACACATGGATCAACCAATGTCATTGCATGTGTGTTCTTTCCACAAACCACATATGGATCCAACAATGTCATTGCATGTGTGTTCATTTCCACAAACCACATATGTATCCACTAGAGTCATTGCATGTGTGTTCCTGTCATGAACCACATATGGATCCACTAGTGTTCATTGCATGTGTGTTCTTTCCACAAACCACATATGGATCCACTAGATTCATTGCATGTGTGTTCTTTTCACAAACCAGATATGGATCCACCAATGTCATTGCATGTGTGTTCTTTCCACTAACCACATATGGATCCACTAGAGTCATTGCACGTGTGTTCTTTTAACAACCCACATATGGATCAACCAGTGTCATTGCATGTGTGTTCCTGTCATGAACCACATATGGATCCACCAGTGTTCATTGCATGTGTGTCCTTTTCCACAAACCACATATGTATCCATAGAGTCATTGCATGTGTGTTCTTTTCACAAACCACACATGGATCAACCAATGTCATTGCATGTGTTTTCTTTCCACAAACCACATATGGATCAACCAATGGCATTGCATGTGTGTTCTTTTCACAAACCACATATGGAACCACAAGTGTTCATTGCATGTGTGTTCTTTCCACAAACCACATATGGATCCACTAGAGTCATTGCATGTGTGTTCTTTTCACAAACCACATACGGATCCACAATTGTCATTGCATGTGTGTTCTTTGCATGAACTACATATGGATCCACCAATGTCATTGCATGTGTGTTCTTTCCACTAACCACACATGGATCCACTAGAGTCATTGCACGTGTGTTCTTTTCACAAACCACGTATGGATCCACCAGAATAATTGCATGTGTGTCCTTTTCCACAAACCACCCATGGATCAACCAATGGCATTGCATGTGTGTTATTGTCACAAACCACATATGGATCAACCAATGTCATTGCATGTGTGTTCCTATCATGAACCACATATGGATCCACCAATGTCATTGAATGTGTGTTCTTTCCACTAACCACACATGGATCCACCAGAGTCATTGCATGTGTGTTCTTTCCACAAACCACATATGGATCCACCAATGTCATTGCATGTGTGTTCTTTCCATGAACCACATATGGATCCACCAATATCATCGCATGTGTGTTCTTTCCACTAACCACACATGGATCCACTAGATTCATTGCACGTGTGTTCTTTTCCACTAACCACAAATGTATCCACTAGAGTCATTGCATGTGTGTTATTTCCACAAACCACACATGGATCCACCAGAGTCATTGCATGTGTCTTCTTTCCACAAACCACACATGGATCCACCAGAGTCATAGCATGTGTGTTCTTTCCACAAACAACATATGGATCCACCACTGTCATTGCATGCGTGTTCTTTCCACAAACCACACATGGATCAACCAATTTCATTGCATGTGTGTTCTTTCCACAAACCACATATGGATCCACCAATGTCATTGGATGTGTGTTCTTTTCCACAAACCACATATGTATCCACTAGAGTCATTGCATCTGTGTTCCTGTCATGAACCACATATGGATCCACCAGTGTTCATTGCATGTGTGTTCTTTCCACAAACCACATATGGATCCACTAGATTCATTGCACGTGTGTTCTTTTCACAAAACACAGATGGATCCACCAATGTAATTGCATGTGTGTTCTTTCCATCAACCACATATGGATCCACCAGTGTCATTGCATTGTGTTCTTTCCACTAACCACAAATGGATCCACTAGAGTCACTGTATGTGTGTTCTGTTAACAACCCACATATGGATCAGCCAGTGTCATTCCATGTGTGTTCCTGTCATGAACCACATATGTATCCACCAGTGTTCATTGCATGTGTGTTCTTTTCCACAAACCACATATGTATCCACTAGAGTCATTGCATGTGTGTTTTTTTCACAAACCACACATGGATCAACCAATGTCATTGCATCTGTGTTCTTTCCACAAACCACATATGGATCAACCAATGGCATTGCATGCGTGTTCTTTTCACAAACCACATATGGATCCACAAGTGTTCATTGCATGTGTGTTCTTTCCACAAATCACATATGGATCCACTAGAGTCATTGCATGTGTGTTCTTTTCAAAACCACATATGGATCCACCAATGTCATTGCATGTGTGTTCTTTCCATGAACCACATATGGATCCACCAAT
Organism: Avena insularis; assembly: GCA_023614405.1. Classification (NCBI taxonomy): domain Eukaryota; kingdom Viridiplantae; phylum Streptophyta; class Magnoliopsida; order Poales; family Poaceae; genus Avena; species Avena insularis. The sequence goes on along the minus strand of CM042690.1, from coordinate 142,615,108 downwards.
GTTATTGCATGTGTGTTCTTTCGATGAACCACATATGGATCCACCAATGTCATTGCATGTGTGCTCTTTCCACTAACCACACATGGATCCACTAGAGTCATTGCATGTGTGTTCTTTTCACAAACCACATATGGATCCACCAAAGTCATTGCATGTGTGTTCTTCCCCACAAACCACATATGGATCTACCAGTGTTCATTGCATGTGTGTTATTTCTAGAAACCACATATGGATCCACTAGAGTCATTACATGTGTGTCCTTTTCACAAACCACATATGGACCCACCTGAGTCATTGCATGTGTGTTCTTTCCACTAACCACACATGGATTAACCAATGGCATTGCATGTGTGTTCCTGTCATGGACCACATATGGATCCACCAGTGTTTATTGCATGTGTGTTCCTGTCATGAACCACATATGGATCCACCAGTGTTCATTGCATGTGTGTTCTTTCCACAAACCACATATGGATCCACTAGAGTCATTGCATGGGTGTTCTTTTCACAAACCACATATGGATGCACCAATGTCATTGCATGTGTGTTCTTTCCATGAACCATGTATGGATCCACCAATATCATTGCATGTGTGTTCTTTCCACTAACCACACATGGATCCACTAGAGTCATTGCATGTGTGTTCTTTTCCACTAACCACATATGTATCCACTAGAGGCATTGCATGTGTGTTCTTTCCATAAACCGCACATGGATCAACTAGAGTCATTGCATGTGTGTTCTTTCCACAAGCCACAGATGGATCCACCAGAGTCATTGCATGTGTGTTCTTTCCACAAACCACATATGGATCCACCAATGTCATTGCATGTGTGTTCTTTCCACAAAGCACACATGGATCAACCAATGTCATGGCATGTGTGTTCTTTCCACAAACCACATATGGATCCAACAATGTCATTGCATGTGTGTTCATTTCCACAAACCACATATGGATCCACTAGAGTCATTGCACGTGTGTTCCTGTCATGAACCACATATGGATCCACTAGTGTTCATTGCATGTTTGTTCTTTCCACAAACCACATATGGATCCACTAGATTCATTGCATGTGTGTTCTTTTCACAAACCACATATGGATCCACCAATGTCATTGCATGTGTGTTCTTTCCACTAACCACATATGGATCCACTAGAGTCCTTGCACGTGTGTTCTTTTAACAACCCACATATGGATCAACTAGTGTCATTGCATGTGTGTTCCTGTCATGAACCACATATGGATCCACCAGTGTTCATTGCATGTGTGTTCTTTTCCACAAACCACATATGTATCCACTAGAGTCATTGCATGTGTGTTCTTTTCACAAACCACAGATGGATCAACCAATGTCATTGCATGTGTGTTCTTTCCACAGACCACATATGGATCAACCAATGGCATTGCATGTGTTTTCTTTTCACAAACCACATATGGAACCACAAGTGTTCATTGCATGTGTGATCTTTCCACAAACCACATATGGATCTACTAGAGTCATTGCATGTGTGTTCTTTTCACAAACCACATATGGATCCACAATTGTCATTGCATGTGTGTTCTTTGCATGAACCACATATAGATCCACCAATGTCATTGCATGTGTGTTCTTTCCACTAACCACACATGGATCCACTAGAGTCATTGCACGTGTGTTCTTTTCACAAACCACGTATGGATCCAGCAGAATCATTGCATGTGCCTTTTTTTCCACAAACCACCCATGGATCAACCAATTGCATTGCATGTGTGTTATTGTCACAAACCACATATGGATCAACCAATGTCATTGCATGTGTGTTCCTATCATGAACCACATATGGATCCACCAATGTCATTGCATGTGTGTTCTTTCCACTAACCACGCATGGATCCACCAGAGTCATTGCATGTGTGTTCTTTCCACAAACCTCATATGGGTCGACCAATGTCATTGCATGTGTGTTCTTTCCATAAACCACACATGGATCAACCAATGTCATTGCATGTGTGTTCTTCCATAAACCACATATGGATCCACCAATGTCATTGCATGTGTGTTCTTTTCCACAAACCACATATGTATCCACTAGAGTCATTGCATGTGTGTTCCTCTCATGAACCACATATGGATCCACCAGTGTTCATTGCATGTGTGTTCTTTCCACAAACCACATATGGATCCACTAGATTCATTGCATGTGTGTTCTTTCCATGAACCACATATGGATCCACCAATGTCATTGCATGTGTGCTATTTTCCACAAACCACACATGGATCAACCAATATCATTGGATGTGTGTTCTTTTCACAAACCACATATGGATCCACCAATGTCATTGCATGTGTTTTCTTTTCCAGAAACAACATACGGATCCGCAAGTGTTCATTGCATGTGTGTTCTTTCCACAAACCACATATGGATCCACTAGAGTCATTGCATGTGTGTTCTTTTCACAAACCACATATGGATCCGCCAATGTCATTGCATGTGTGTTCTTTCCATGAACCACATATGGATCCACCAATGTCATTTCATGTGTGTTCTTTCCACTAACCACACATGGATCCACTAGAGTCACTGTATGTGTGTTCTGTTAACAACCCACATATGGATCAGCCAGTGTCATTCCATGTGTGTTCCTGTCATGAACCACATATGTATCCACCAGTGTTCATTGCATGTGTGTTCTTTTCCACAAACCACATATGTATCCACTAGAGTCATTGCATGTGTGTTTTTTTCACAAACCACACATGGATCAACCAATGTCATTGCATCTGTGTTCTTTCCACAAACCACATATGGATCAACCAATGGCATTGCATGCGTGTTCTTTTCACAAACCACATATGGATCCACAAGTGTTCATTGCATGTGTGTTCTTTCCACAAATCACATATGGATCCACTAGAGTCATTGCATGTGTGTTCTTTTCAAAACCACATATGGATCCACCAATGTCATTGCATGTGTGTTCTTTCCATGAACCACATATGGATCCACCAATGTTATTGCATGTGTGTTCTTTCGATGAACCACATATGGATCCACCAATGTCATTGCATGTGTGCTCTTTCCACTAACCACACATGGATCCACTAGAGTCATTGCATGTGTGTTCTTTTCACAAACCACATATGGATCCACCAAAGTCATTGCATGTGTGTTCTTCCCCACAAACCACATATGGATCTACCAGTGTTCATTGCATGTGTGTTATTTCTAGAAACCACATATGGATCCACTAGAGTCATTACATGTGTGTCCTTTTCACAAACCACATATGGACCCACCTGAGTCATTGCATGTGTGTTCTTTCCACTAACCACACATGGATTAACCAATGGCATTGCATGTGTGTTCTTTCCATGGACCACATATGGATCCACCAGTGTTATTGCATGTGTGTTCTTTCCATGAACCACATATGGATCCACCAGTGTTCATTGCATGTGTGTTCTTTCCACAAACCACATATGGATCCACTAGAGTCATTGCATGGGTGTTCTTTTCACAAACCACATATGGATGCACCAATGTCATTGCATGTGTGTTCTTTCCATGAACCATGTATGGATCCACCAATATCATTGCATGTGTGTTCTTTCCACTAACCACACATGGATCCACTAGAGTCATTGCATGTGTGTTCTTTTCCACTAACCACGTATGTGTCCACTAGAGGCATTGCATGTGTGTTCTTTCGACAAACCACATGGATCAACAAGAGTCATTGCATGTGTGTTCTTATCCACAAACCACGTATGGATCCACAAGATTCATTACATGTGTGTTATTTCCACAAACCACATATGGATCCACTAGAGTCATTGCATGTGTGTTATTTCCACAAACCACATATGGATCAACCAGTGTCATTCCATGTGTATTCTTTCCACAAACCACATATGGATCCAACAATGTCATTGCATGTGTGTTCTTTCCACAAACCACATATGGATCCACCAGTGTCATTGCATTGTGTTCTTTCATGAACCACATATGGATCCACTAGTGTTCATTGCATGTTTGTTCTTTCCACAAACCACATATGGATCCACTAGATTCATTGCATGTGTGTTCTTTTCACAAACCACATATGGATCCACCATTATCATTGCATGTGTGTTCTTTTCACAAACTACATATGGATCCACTAGTGTTCATTGCATGTGTGTTCTTTCCACAAACCACATATGGATCAACTAGTGTCATTGCATGTGTGTTCCTGTCATGAACCACATATGGATCCACCAGTGTTCATTGCATGTGTGTTCTTTCCACAAACCACATATGTATCCACTAGAGTCATTGCATGTGTGTTCTTTTCACAAACCACATATGGATCCACCAATGTCATTGCATGTGTGTTATTTTCACAAACCACAAATGGATCAACCAATGGCATTGCATGTGTGTTCTTTTCTATAAACCACATATGGATCCACAAGTGTTCATTGCATGTGTTTTCTTTCCACAAACCACTTATGGATCCAATATTGTCATTGCATGTGTGTTCTTTCCACAAACCACATATGGATCAACAATTGTCATTGCATGTGTGTTCTTTCCACAAACCACATATGGATCCACCAATGTCATTGCATGTGTGTTCTTTCCACTAACCACACATGGATCCACTAGAGTCATTGCATGTGTGTTCTTTTCACAAACCGCACATGGATCCACCAGAGTCATTGTATGTGTGTTCTTTTCCAAAAAAACACATATGGATTAACCAATGGCATTGCATGTGTGTTCTTCACAACCACATATGGATCAACCAATGTCATTGCATGTGTGTTCTAAACATTAACCACATATGGATCCACCAATGTCATTGCATGTGTGTTCTTTCCACAAACCACACATGGATCCACAAGAGTCATTGCATGTGTGTTCTTTTCACAAACCACATGTGGATCCACCAATGTCATTGCATGTGTGTTCATTTCCACAAACCACACATGGATCAACCATTGTCATTGAATGTGTGTTCTTTCCACAAACCACGTATGGATCAACCAGTGTCATTGAATGTGTGTTCTTTCCACAAACCACATATGTATCCACTAGAGTCATTGCATGTGTGTTCTTCTCATGGACCACTTATGGATCAGCCAGTGGTCATTGCATGTGTGTTCTTTTCCACAAACCACATATGGATCCACTAGAGTCATTGCATGTGTGTTCTTTCCATGAACCACATATGGATCCACCAATGTCATTGCATGTGTGTTCTTTCCACAAACCACATAAGGATCAACCAATGTCATTGCATGTGTGTTCTTTCGAAAAACCACACATGGATCCACCAATGTCATTGCATGTGTGTTCTTTCCACAAACCACATATGGATCCGCAACTGTCATTGCATGTGTGTTCTTTTCACAAACCACATATGGATCCACTAGAGTCATTGCATGTGTGTTCTTTCCACAAACCACATATGGATCAACCAATGTCATTGCATGTGTGTTCTTTTCATGAACCACATATGGATCCACCAATGTCATTGCATGTGTGTTCTTTCCACTAACCACACATGGATCCACTAGAGTCATTGCATGTGTGTTCTTTCCCAACCATATGGATCCACCAATGTCATTGCATGTGTGTTCTTTTCACAAACCACATATGAATCCACCAATGGCATTGCATGTGTGTTCTTTCCACAAACCACATATGGATCCACCAATGTCATTGCATGTGTGTTCTTTCCACAAACCACATATGGATCCACCAGAGTCATTGCATGTGTGTTCTTTCCACAAACCACACATGGATCCACCAGTGTTCATTGCATGTGTGTTCTTTCCACAAACCACATATGGATCCACTAGAGTCATTGCATGTGTGTTCTTTCCACAAACCACATATGGATCCACCAATGTCATTGCATGTGTGTTCTTTCCACAAACCACATATGGATCCACCAATGTCATTGCATGTGTGTTCTTTCTATGAACCACATATGGATCCACCAATGTCATTGCATTTCTGTTCTTTCCACTAACCACACATGGATCCACTAGAGTCATTGCATGTGTGTTCTTTCCACAAACCACATATGGATCCACCAATGTCATTGCATGTGTGTTCCTGTCATGAACCACATATGGATCAACCAATGTCATTGCATGTGTGTTCTTTCCACAAACCACATATGGATCCACCAATGTCATTGCATGTGTGTTCTTTCCATGAACCACATATGGATCCACCAATGTCATTGCATGTGTGTTCTTTCCACAAACCACACATGGATCCACTAGAGTCATTGCATGTGTGTTCTTTCCACAAACCACATATGGATCCACCAATGTCATTGCATGTGTGTTCTTTTCCACAAACCACACATGGATCAACAATGGTCATTGCATGTGTGTTCTTTCCACAAACCACATATGGATCCACCAATGTCATTGCATGTGTGTTCTTTTCCACAAACCACATATGTATCCACTAGAGTCATTGCATGTCTGTTCCTATCATTAACCACAGATGGATCCAGCAATGGCATTGCATGTGTGTTCTTTCCACAAACCACATATGGATCCACCAATGTCATTGCATGTATGTTCTTTCCACAAACCACATATGGATCCACTAGTGTCATTGCATGTGTTCTTTCCACTAACCACATATGGATCCACCGGTGTCATTCCATGTGTGTTCTTTTCACAAACCACATATGGATCAACCAATGTCATTGCATGTGTGTTCTTTCCACAAACCTCATATGGATTCACCAATGTCATTGCATGTGTGTTCTTTCCAAAAACCACATATGGATCCACCAATGCCATTGCATGTGTGTTCTTTCCACAAACCACATATGTATCCACCAGAGTAATTGCATGTGTGTTCTTTCCATGAACCACATATGGATCCACCAGATTCATTGAATGTGTGTTCTTTCCACTAACCACACATGTATCCACTAGAGTCATTGCATGTGTGTTCTTTCCACAAACCACACATGGATCCACTAGAGTCATTGCATGTGTGTTCTTTCCACAAACCACACATGGATCCACCAGAGTCATTGCATATGTGTTCTTTCCACAAACCACATATGGATCCACCAATGTCATTGCATGTGTGTTCTTTCCACAAACCACACATGGATCAACCAATTTGATTGCATGTGTGTTCTTTCCACAAACCACATATGGATCCACCAATGTCATTGCATGTGTGTTCTTTTCCACAAACCACATATGTATCCACTAGAGTCATTGCATGTGTGTTCTTTCCACAAACCACATATGGATCCACCAGTGTCATTGCATGTGTGTTCTTTCCACAAACCACATATGGATCCACTAGAGTCATTGCATGTGTGTTCGTTTCACAAACCACAGATGGATCCACCAATGTAATTGCATGTGTGTTCTTTCCATGAACCACATAGGGATCCACCAGTGTCATTGCATTGTGTTCCTTGCACTAACCACAAATGGATCCACTAGAGTCATTGCATGTGTGTTCTTTAACAACCCACATATGGATCAACCAGTGTCATTGCATGTGTGTTCCTGTCATGAACCACATATGGATCCACTAGTGTTCATTGCATGTGTGTTCTTTTCCACAAACCACATATGTATCCACTAGAGTCATTGCATGTGTGTTCTTTTCACAAACCACACATGGATCAACCAATGTCATTGCATGTGTGTTCTTTCCACAAACCACATATGGATCAACCAATGGCATTGCATGTGTGTTCTTTTCACAAACCACATATGGATCCACAAGTGTTCATTGTATGTGTGTTCTTTCCACAAACCACATATGGATCCACTAGAGTCATTGCATATGTGTTCTTTTCACAAACCACATATGGATCCACCAATATCATTGCATGTGTGTTCTTTCCATGAACCACATATGGATCCACCAATGTTATTGCATGTGTGTTCTTTCGATGAACCACATATGGATCCACCAATGTCATTGTATGTGTGCTCTTTCCACTAACCACGTATGGATCCACCAGAGTCATTGCATGCGTGTTCTTTTCACAAACCACATATGGATCCACCAGAGTCATTGCATGTGTGTTGTTTTCCACAAACCACATATGGATCCACCAGTGTTCATTGCATGCGTGTTCTTTCTACAAACCACATATGGATCCACTAGAGTCATTGCATGTGTGTTCTTTTCACAAACCACATGTGGATCCACAAGTGTTCATTGCATGTGTGTTCTTTCCACAAACCATATATGGATCCACTAGAGTCATTGCATATGTGTTCTTTTCACAAACCACAGATGGATCCACCAATGTCATTGCATGTGTGTTCTTTCCACGAACCACATATGGATACACCAATGTCATTGCATGTGTGCTCTTTCGACTAACCACACATGGATCCACTAGAGTCATTGCATGTGTCTTCTTTTCACAATACACATATGGATCCACCAGAGTCAATGCATGTGTGTTCTTTTCCACAAACCACATATGGATCTACCAGTGTTCATTGCATGTGTGTTATTTCTACAAACCACATATGGATCCACTAGAGTCATTGCATGTGTGTTCTTTTCACAAACCACATATGGACCCACTTGAGTCATTGCATGTGTGTTCTTTCCACAAAGCACACATGGCTTAACCAATGGCATTGCATGTGTGTTCCTGTCATGAACCACATATGGATCCACCAGTGTTCATTGCATGTGTGTTCCTGTCATGAACCACATATGGATCCACCAGTGTTCATTCCATGTGTGTTCTTTCCACAAACCACATATGGATCCACTAGAGTCATTGCATGTGTGTTCTTTTCACAAACCACATATGGATGCACCAATGTCATTTCATGTGTGTTCTTTCTACGAACCATGTATGGATCCACCAATATCATTGCATGTGTGTTCTTTCCACTAACCACACATGGATCCACTAGAGTCATTGCATGTGTCTTCTTTTCCACTAACCACATATGTATCCACTAGAGTCATTGCATGTGTGTTCTTTCCATAAACCGCACATGGATCCACTAGAGTCATTGCATGTGTGTTCTTTCCACAAGCCACACATGGATCCACCAGAGTCATTGCATGTGTGTTCTTTCCACAAACCACATATGGATCCACCAATGTCATTGCATGTGTGTTCTTTCCACAAACCACACATGGATCAACCAATGTCATTGCATGTGTGTTCTTTCCATAAACCACTTATGGATCCAACAATGTCATTGCATGTGTGTTCATTTCCACAAACCACATATGTATCCACTAGAGTCATTGCATGTCTGTTCCTATCATGAACCACATATGGATCCACTAGTGTTCATTGCATGTGTGTTCCCACAAACCACATATGGATCCACTAGATTCATTGCATGTGTGTTCTTTTCACAAACCACATATGGATCCACCAATGTCATTGCATGTGGGTTCTTTCCACAAACCACATATGGATCCACTAGAGTCATTGCATGTGTGTTCTTTTCACAAACCACATATGGATCCACAATTGTCATTGCATGTGTGTTCTTTCCATGAACCACATATGGATCCACCAATGTCATTGCATGTGTGTTCTTTCCACTAACCACGCATGGATCCACTAGAGTCATTGCACGTGTGTTCTTTTCACAAACCACGTATGGATCCACCAGAATCATTGCATGTGTGTTCTTTTCCACAAACCACCCATGGATCAACCAATGGCATTGCATGTGTGTTATTGTCACAAACCACATATGGATCAACCAATGTCATTGCATGTGTGTTCCTATCATGAACCACATATGGATCCACCAGTGTTCATTGCATGTGTGTTCTTTCCACAAACCACATATGGATCCACTAGAGTCATTGCGTGTGTCTTATTTTCTAAAACCACATATCGATCCACTAGTGTTCATTGCATGTGTGTTCATTCCACAAACCACATATGGATCCACTAGAGTCATTGCATGTGTGTTGTTTTCACAAACCACATATGGATCCACCAATGTCATTGCATGTGTGTTCTTTCCATAAACCACATATGGATCCACCAATGTCATTGCATGTGTGCTCTTTCCACTAACCACACATGGATCCACTAGAGTCATTGCATGTGTGTTCTTTTCACAAACCACATATGGATCCACCAGTGTTCATTGCATGTGTGTTATTTCTACAAACCACACATGGATCCACTAGAGTCATTGCATGTGTGTTCTTTTCACGAACCCCATATGGACCCACAAGTGTTCATTGCATGTGTGTTCTTTCCACAAACCACATATGGATCCAGTAGAGTCAGTGCATGTCTGTTCTTTTCACAAACCACATATGGATCCACCAATGTCATTGCATGTGTGTTCATTTCCACAAACCACATATGTATCCACTAGAGTCATTGCATGTGTGTTCCTATCATGAAACACATATGGATCCACTAGTGTTCATTGCATGTGTGTTCTTTCCACAAACCACATATGGATCCACTAGATTCATTGCATATGTGTTCTTTTCACAAACCACATATGGATCCACCAATGTCATTGCATGTGTGTTCTTTTTACAAACCACGCATGGATTAACCAATGTCATTGCATGTGTGTTCTTCCCACTAACCACATATGGATCCACTAGAGTCATTGCACGTGTGTTCTTTTAACAACCCACATATGGATGCACCAATGTCATTTCATGTGTGTTCTTTCTATGAACCATGTATGGATCCACCAATATCATTGCATGTGTGTTCTTTCCACTAACCACACATGGATCCACTAGAGTCATTGCATGTGTGTTCTTTTCCACTAACCACATATGTATCCACTAGAGTCATTGCATGTGTGCTCTTTCCATAAACCGCACATGGATCCACTAGAGTCATTGCATGTGTGTTCTTTCCACAAGCCACACATGGATCCACCAATGTCATTGCATGTGTGTTCTTTCCACAAACCACATATGGATCCACCAATGTCATTGTATGTGTGTTCTTTCCACAAACCACACATGGATCAACCAATGCCATTGCATGTGTGTTCTTTCCATAAACCACTTATGGATCCAACAATGTCATTGCATGTGTGTTCATTTCCATAAACCACATACGTATCCACTAGAGTCATTGCATGTATGTTCCTGTCATGAACCACATATGGATCCACTAGTGTTCATTGCATGTGTGTTCTTTCCACAAACCACATATGGATCCACTAGATTCATTGCATGTGTGTTCTTTTCACAAACCACATATGGATCCACCAATGTCATTGCATGTGTGTTCTTTCCACTAACCACATATGTATCCACTAGAGTCATTGCATCTGTGTTCCTGTCATGAACCACATATGGATCCACCAGTGTTCATTGCATGTGTGTTCTTTATACAAACCACATATGGATCCACTAGATTCACTCCATGTGTGTTCTTTCCACAAACCACATATGGATCCACTAGATTCATTGCATGTGTGTTCTTTTCACAAACCACAGATGGATCCACCAATGTAATTGCATGTGTGTTCTTTCCATGAACCACATATGGATCCACCAGTGTCATTGCATTGTGTTCTTTCCACTAACCACAAATGGATCCACTAGAGTCATTGCATGTGTGTTCTTTTAACAACCCACATATGGATCAACCAATGTCATTGCATGTGTGTTCCTGTCATGAACCACATATGGATCCACCAGTGTTCATTGCATGTGTGTTGTTTTCCACAAACCACATATGTATCCACTAGAGTCATTGCATGTGTGTTCTTTTCACAAACCACACATGGATCCACCAGAGTCAATGCATGTGTGTTCTTCTCCACTAACCACATATGTATCCGCTAGAGTCATTGCATGTGTGTTCTTTCTATAAACCGCACATGGATCCACTAGAGTCATTGCATGTGTGTTCTTTCCACAAGCCACACATGGATCCACCAGAGTCATTGCATGTGTGTTCTTTCCACAAACCACATATGGATCCACCAATGTCATTGCATCTGTGTTCTTTCCACAAACCACACATGGATCAACCAATGTCATTGCATGTGTGTTCTTTCCACAAACCACATATGGATCCAATAATGTCATTGCATGTGTGTTCATTTCCACAAACCACATATGTGTCCACTAGAGTCATTGCATGTGTGTTCCTGTCATGAACCACATATGGATCCACTAGTGTTTATTGCATGTGTGTTCTTTCCACAAACCACATATGGATCCACTAGATTCATTTCATGTGTGTTCTTTTCACAAACCACATATGGATCCACGAATGTCATTTCATGTGTGTTCTTTCCACTAACCACATATGGATCCACTAGAGTCATTGCACGTGTGTTCTTTTAACAACCCACATATGGATCAACCAGCGTCATTGCATGTGTGTTATTGTCATGAACCACATATGGATCCACCAGTGTTCATGGCATGTGTGTTCTTTTCCACAAACCACATATGTATCCACTAGAGTCATTGCATGTGTGTTCTTTTCACAAACCACACATGGATCAACCAATGTCATTGCATGTGTGTTCTTTCCACAAACCACATATGGATCAACCAATGGCATTGCATGTGTGTTCTTTTCAGAAACCACATATGTATCCACAAGTGTTCATTGCATGTGTGTTCTTTCCACAAACCACATATGGATCCACTAGAGTCATTGCATGTGTGTTCTTTTCACAAACCACATATGGATCCACAATTGTCATTACATGTGTGTTCTTTGCATTAACCACATATGGATCCACCAATGTCATTGCATGTGTGTTCTTTCCACTAACCACACATGGATCCACTAGAGTCATTGCACGTGTGTTCTTTTCACAAACCACGTATGGATCCAGCAGAATCATTGCATGTGGGTTCTTTTCCACAAACCACCCATGGATCAACCAATGGCATTGCATGTGTGTTATTGTCACAAACCACATATGGATCAACCAATGTAATTGCATGTGTGTTCCTGTCATGAACCACATATGGATCCACCAATGTCATTGCATGTGTGTTCTTTCCACTAACCACGCATGGATCTACCAGAGTCATTGCATGTGTGTTCTTTCCACAAACCACATATGGATCCACCAATGTCATTGCATGTGTGTTCTTTCCACAAACCACACATGGATCAACCAATGTCATTGCATGTGTGTTCTTTCCATAAACCACATATGGATCCACCAATGTCATTGCATGTGTGTGTTCTTTTCCACAAACCACATATGTATCCACTAGAGTCATTGCATGTGTGTTCCTCTCATGAACCACATATGGAGCCACCAGTGTTCATTGCATGTGTGTTCTTTCCACAAACCACATATGGATCCACTAGATTCATTGCATGTGTGTTCTTTTCACAAACCACATATCGATCCGCCAATGTAATTGCATGTGTGTTCTTTCCATGAACCACATATGGATCCACCAATGTCATTGCATCTGTGCTATTTTCCACAAACCACACATGGATCAACCAATATCATTCCATGTGTGTTCTTTCCACAAACCACATATGGATCCACCAATGTCATTGCATGTGTTTTCTTTTCCACAAACAACATACGGATCCGCAAGTGTTCATTGCATGTGTGTTCTTTCCACAAACCACATATGGATCCACTACAGTCATTGCATGTGTGTTCTTTTCACAAACCACATATGGATCCACCAATGTCATTGCATGTGTGTTCTTTCCATGAACCACATATGGATCCACCAATGTCATTGCATGTGTGTTCTTTTCATAAACCACGTATGGATCCACCAGAGTCATTGCATGTGTGTTCTTTTCCACAAACCAGACATGGATCAACCAATGGCATTGCATGTGTGTTATTGTCACAAACCACATATGGATCATATAATGGCATTGCATGTGTGTTCTTTTCACAAACCACATATGAATCCACAAGTGTTCATTGCATGTGTGTTCTTTCCACAAACCACATATGGATCCACTAGAGTTATTGCATGTGTGTTCTTTTCCACAAACCACATATGGATTAACCAATGGCATTGCATGTGTGTTCTTTTAACAACCCACATATGGATCAACCAGTGTCATTGCATGTGTGCTCCTGTCATGAACCACGTATGGATCCACTAGTGTTCATTGCATGTGTGTTCTTTCCACTAACCACATATGCATCCACTAGAGTCATTGCATGTGTGTTCTTTTTACAAACCACACATGGATAAACCAATGTGATTGCATGTGTGTTCTTTTTACAAACCACGCATGGATCAACCAATGTCATTGCATGTGTGTTCTTTACACAAACCACATATGGATCCACCAATGCCATTGCATGTGTGTTCTTTCCATGAACCACATATGGATCCACCAATATCATTGCATGTGTGTTCTTTCCACTAACCACACATGGATCCACTAGATTCATTGCATGTGTGTTCTTTTCCACTAACCACAGATGTATCCACTAGAGTCATTGCATGTGTGTTCTTTCCACAAACCACACATGGATCCACTAGAGTCATTGCATGTGTCTTCTTTCCACAAACCACACATGGATCCACCAGAGTCATTGCATGTGTGTTCTTTCCACAAACCACATATGGATCCACCAATGTCATTGCATGTGTGTTCTTTCCACAAACCACACATGGATCAACCAATTTCATTGCATGTGTGTTCTTTCCACAAACCACATATGGATCCACCAATGTCATTGCATGTGTGTTCTTTTCCACAAACCACATATGTATCCACTAGAGTCATTGCATGTGTGTTCCTCTCATGAACCAGATATGGAGCCACCAGTGTTCATTGCATGTGTGTTCTTTCCACAAACCACATATGGATCCACTAGATTCATTGCATGTGTGTTCTTTTCACAAACCACATATGGATCCGCCAATTTAATTGCATGTGTGTTCTTTCCATGAACCACATATGGATCCACCAATGTCATTGCATCTGTTCTATTTTCCACAAACCACACATGGATCAACCAATATCATTGCATGTGTGTTCTTTCCACAAACCACATATGGATCCACCAATGTCATTGCATGTGTTTTCTTTTCCACAAACAACGTACGGATCCGCAAGTGTTCATTGCATGTGTGTTCTTTCCACAAACCACATATGGATCCACTAGAGTCATTGCATGTGTGTTCTTTTCACAAACCACATATGGATCCACCAATGTCATTGCATGTGTGTTCTTTCCATGAACCACATATGGATCCACCAATGTCATTGCATGTGTGTTCTTTTCACAAACCACGTATGGATCCACCAGAGTCATTGCATGTGTGTTCTTTTCCACAAACCAGACATGGATCAACCAATGGCATTGCATGTGTGTTATTGTCACAAACCACATATGGATCATCGAATGGCATTGCATGTGCGTTCTTTTCACAAACCACATATGAATCCACAAGTGTTCATTGCATGTGTGTTCTTTCCACAAACCACATATGGATCCACTAGAGTTATTGCATGTGTGTTCTTTTCCACAAACCACATATGGATTAACCAATGGCATTGCATGTGTGTTCTTTTAACAACCCACATATGGATCAACCAGTGTCATTGCATGTGTGCTCCTGTCATGAACCACGTATGGATCCACTAGTGTTCATTGCATGTGTGTTCTTTCCACTAACCACATATGCATCCACTAGAGTCATTGCATGTGTGTTCTTTTTACAAACCACACATGGATAAACCAATGTGATTGCATGTGTGTTCTTTTTACAAACCACGCATGGATCAACCAATGTCATTGCATGTGTGTTCTTTCCACAAACCACATATGGATCCACCAATGCCATTGCATGTGTGTTCTTTCCATGAACCACATATGGATCCACCAATATCATTGCATGTGTGTTCTTTCCACTAACCACACATGGATCCACTAGATTCATTGCATGTGTGTTCTTTTCCACTAACCACAGATGTATCCACTAGAGTCATTACATGTGTGTTCTTTCCACAAACCAAACATGGATCCACTAGAGTCATTGCATGTGTCTTCTTTCCACAAACCACACATGGATCCACCAGAGTCATTGCATGTGTGTTCTTTCCAAAACCACATATGGATCCACCAATGTCATTGCATGTGTGTTCTTTCCACAAACCACACATGGATCAACCAATGTCATTGCATGTGTGTTCTTTCCATAAACCACATATGGATCCACCAATGTCATTGCATGTGTGTGTTCTTTTCCACAAACCACATATGTATCCACTAGAGTCATTGCATGTGTGTTCCTCTCATGAACCACATATGGAGCCACCAGTGTTCATTGCATGTGTGTTCTTTCCACAAACCACATATGGATCCACTAGATTCATTGCATGTGTGTTCTTTTCACAAACCACATATGGATCCGCCAATGTAATTGCATGTGTGTTCTTTCCATGAACCACATAAGGATCCACCAATGTCATTGCATCTGTGCTATTTTCCACAAACCACACATGGATCAACCAATATCATTGCATGTGTGTTCTTTCCACAAACCACATATGTATCCACCAATGTCATTCCATGTGTTTTCTTTTCCACAAACAACATACGAATCCGCAAGTGTTCATTTCATGTGCGTTCTTTCCACAAACCACACATGGATCAACCAATGTCATTGCATGTGTGTTCTTTCCACAAACCACATATGGATCCACCAATGCCATTGCATGTGTGTTCTTTCCATGAACCACATATGGATCCACCAATATCATTGCATGTGTGTTCTTTCCACTAACCACACATGGATCCACTAGATTCATTGCATGTGTGTTCTTTTCCACTAACCACAGATGTATCCACTAGAGTCATTGCATTTGTGTTCTTTCCACAAACCACACATGGATCCACTAGAGTCATTGCATGTGTCTTCTTTCCACAAACCACACATGGATCCACCAGAGTCATTGCATGTGTGTTCTTTCCACAAACCACATATGGATCCACCAATGTCATTGCATGTTTGTTCTTTCCACAAACCACACATGGATCAACCAATTTGATTGCATGTGTGTTCTTTCCACAAACCACATATGGATCCACCAATGTCATTGCATGTGTGTTCTTTTCCACAAACGACATATGTATCCACTAGAGTCATTGCATCTGTGTTCCTGTCATGAACCACATATGGATCCACCAGTGTTCATTGCATGTGTGTTCTTTCCACAAACCACATATGGATCCACTAGATTCATTGCATGTGTGTTATTTGCACAAACCACAGATGTATCCACCAATGTAATTGCATGTGTGTTCTTTCCATAACCACATATGGATCCACCAGTGTCATTGCATTGTGTTCTTTGCACTAACCACAAATGGATCCACTAGAGTCATTGCATGTGTGTTCTTTTAACAACCCACATATGGATCAACCAGTGTCATTGCATGTGTGTTCCTGTCATGAACCACATATGGATCCACCAGTGTTCATTGCATGTGTGTTCTTTTCCACAAACCACATATGTATCCACTAGAGTCATTGCATGTGTGTTATTTTCACAAACCACACATGGATCAACCAATGTCATTGCATGTGTGTTCTTTCCACAAACCACATATGGATCAACCAATGGCATTGCATGTGTGTTCTTTTCACAAACCACATATGGATCCACAAGTGTTCATTGTATGTGTGTTCTTTCCACAAACCACATATGGATCCACTAGAGTCATTGCATATGTGTTCTTTTCACAAACCACATATGGATCCACCAATATCATTGCATGTGTGTTCTTTCCATGAACCACATATGGATCCACCAATGTTATTGCATGTGTGTTCTTTCGATGAACCACATATGGATCCACCAATGTCATTGCATGTGTGCTCTTTCCACTAACCACGTATGGATCCACCAGAGTCATTGCATGTGTGTTCTTTTCACAAACCACGTATGGATCCACCAGAGTCATTGCATGTGTGTTCTTTTCCACAAACCACATATGGATCCACCAGAGTTCATTGCATGCGTGTTCTTTCTACAAACCACATATGGATCCACTAGAGTCATTGCATATGTGTTCTTTTCACAAACCACATATGGATCCACCAATATCATTGCATGTGTGTTCTTTCCATGAACCACATATGCATCCACCAATGTTATTGCATGTGTGTTCTTTCGATGAACCACATATGGATCCACCAATGTCATTGCATGTGTGTTCTTTCGATGAACCACATATGGATCCACCAATGTCATTGCATGTGTGCTCTTTCCACTAACCACGTATGGATCCACCAGAGTCATTGCATGTGTGTTCTTTTCACAAACCACATATGGATCCACCAGAGTCATTGCATGTGTGTTCTTTTCCACAAACCACATATGGATCCACCAGTGTTCATTGCATGCGTGTTCTTTCTACAAACCACAGATGGATCCACTAGAGTCATTGCATGTGTGTTCTTTTCACAAACCACATGTGGATCCACAAGTGTTCATTGCATGTGTGTTCTTTCCACAAACGATATATGGATCCACTAGAGTCATTGCATATGTGTTCTTTTCACAAACCACATATGGATCCACCAATGTCATTGCATGTGTGTCCTTTCCATGAACCACATATGGATCCACCAATGTCATTGCATGTGTGCTCTTTCGACTAACCACACATGGATCCACTAGAGTCATTGCATGTGTGTTCTTTTCACAATACACATATGGATCCACCAGAGTCATTGCATGTGTGTTCTTTTCCACAAACCACATATGGATCTACCAGTGTTCATTGCATGTGTGTTATTTCTACAAACCACATATGGATCCACTAGAGTCATTGCATGTGTGTTCTTTTCACAAACCACATATGGACCCACTTGAGTCATTGCATGTGTGTTCTTTCCACAAAGCACACATGGATTAACCAATGGCATTGCATGTGTGTTCCTGTCATGAATCACATATGGATCCTCTAGTGTTCATTGCATGTGTGTTCCTGTCATGAACCACATATGGATCCACCAGTGTTCATTCCATGTGTGTTCTTTCCACAAACCACATATGGATCCACTAGAGTCATTGCATGTGTGTTCTTTTCACAAACCACATATGGATACACCAATGTTATTTCATGTGTGTTCTTTCTACGAACCATGTATGGATCCACCAATATCATTGCATGTGTGTTCTTTCCACTAACCACACATGGATCCACTAGAGTCATTGCATGTGTGTTCTTTTCCACTAACCACATATGTATCCACTAGAGTCATTGCATGTGTGTTCTTTCCATAAACCGCACATGGATCCACTAGAGTAATTGCATGTGTGTTCTTTCCACAAGCCACACATGGATCCACCAGAGTCATTGCATGTGTGTTCTTTCCACAAACCACATATGGATCCACCAATGTCATTGCATGTGTGTTCTTTCCACAAACCACACATGGATCAACCAATGTCATTGCATGTGTGTTCTTTCCATAAACCACTTATGGATCCAACAATGTCATTGCATGTGTGTTCATTTCCACAAACCACATATGTATCCACTAGAGTCATTGCATGTCTGTTCCTATCATGAACCACATATGGATCCACCAGTGTTTATTGCATGTGTGTTCCTGTCATGAACCACATATGGATCCACCAATGTCATTGCATGTGTGTTCTTTCCACTAACCACATATGGATCCACTAGAGTCATTGCACGTGTGTTCTTTTAACAACCCACATATGAATCAACCAGTGTCATTGCATGTGTGTTCCTGTCATGAACCACATATGGATCCACCAGTGTTCATTGCATGTGTGTTCTTTTCCACAAACCACATATGTATCCACTAGAGTCATTGCATGTGTGTTCTTTTCACAAACCACACATGGATCAACCAATGTCATTGCATGTGTGTTCTTTCCACAAACCACATATGGATCAACCAATGGCATTGCATGTGTGTTCTTTTCACAAACAACATATGGATCCACAAGTGTTCATTGCATGCGTGTTCTTTCCACAAACCACATATGGATCCACTAGAGTCATTGCATGTGTGTTCTTTTCACAAACCACATATGGATCCACAATTGTCATTGCATGTGTGTTCTTTCCATGAACCACATATGGATCCACCAATGTCATTGCATGTGTGTTCTTTCCACTAACCACGCATGGATCCACTAGAGTCATTGCACGTGTGTTCTTTTCACAATACACATATGGATCCACCAGAATCATTGCATGTGTGTTCTTTTCCACAAACCACCCATGGATCAACCAATGGCATTGCATGTGTGTTATTGTCACAAACCACATATGGATCAACCAATGTCATGGCATGTGTGTTCCTATCATGAACAACATATGGATCTACCAGTGTTCATTGCATGTGTGTTCTTTCCACAAACCACATATGGATCCACTAGAGTCATTGCATGTGTCTTCTTTTCTCAAACCACATATCGATCCACTAGTGTTCATTGCATGTGTGTTCATTCCACAAACCACATATGGATCCACTAGAGTCATTGCATGTGTGTTGTTTTCACAAACCACATATGGATCCACCAATGTCATTGCATGTGTGTTCTTTCCATGAACCACATATGGATCCACCAATGTCATTGCATGTGTGCTCTTTCCACTAACCACACATGGATCCACTAGAGTCATTGCATGTGTGTTCTTTTCACAAACCACATATGGATCCACCAGAGTCATTGCATGTGTGTTGTTTTCCACAAACCACATATGGATCCACCAGTGTTCATTGCATGTGTGTTATTTCTACAAACCACACATGGATCCACTAGAGTCATTGCATGTGTGTTCTTTTCACGAACCCCATATGGACCCACCAGTGTTCATTGCATGTGTGTTCTTTCCACAAACCACATATGGATCCAGTAGAGTCAGTGCATGTCTGTTCTTTTCACAGACCACATATGGATCCACCAATGTCATTGCATGTGTGTTCATTTCCACAAACCACATATGTATCCACTAGAGTCATTGCATGTGTGTTCCTATCATGAACCACATATGGATCCACTAGTGTTCATTGAATGTGTGTTCTTTCCACAAACCACATATGGATCCACTAGATTCATTGCATGTGTGTTCTTTTCACAAACCACATATGGATCCACCAATGTCATTGCATGTGTGTTCTTTCCACTAACCACATATGGATCCACTAGAGTCATTACACGTGTGTTCTTTTAACAACCCACATATGGATGCACCAATGTCATTTCATGTGTGTTCTTTCTACGAACCATGTATGGATCCACCAATATCATTGCATGTGTGTTCTTTCCACTAACCACACATGGATCCACTAGAGTCATTGCATGTGTGTTCTTTTCCACTAACCACATATGTATCCACTAGAGTCATTGCATGTGTGTTCTTTCCATAAACCGCACATGGATCCACTAGAGTCATTGCATGTGTGTTCTTTCCACAAGCAACACATGGATCCACCAGAGTCATTGCATGTGTGTTCTTTCCACAAACCACATATGGATCCACCAATGTCATTGCATGTGTGTTCTTTCCACAAACCACACATGGATCAACCAATGTCATTGCATGTGTGTTCTTTCCATAAACCACTTATGGATCCAACAATGTCATTGCATGTGTGTTCATTTCCATAAACCACATATGTATCCACTAGAGTCATTGCATGTATGTTCCTGTCATGAACCACATATGGATCCACTAGTGTTCATTGCATGTGTGTTCTTTCCACAAACCACATATGGATCCACTAGATTCATTGCATGTGTGTTCTTTTCACAAACCACATATGGATCCACCAATGTCATTGCATGTGTGTTCTTTCCACCAACCACATATGTATCCACTAGAGTCATTGCATGTGTGTTCTTTTCACAAACCACACATGGATCAACCAATGTCATTGCATGTGTGTTCTTTCCACAAACCACATATCGATCAACCAATGGCATTGCATGTGTGTTCTTTTCACAAACCACATATGGATCCACAAGTGTTCATTGCATGTGGGTTCTTTCCACAAACCACATATGGATCCACTAGAGTCATTGCATGTGTGTTGTTTTCACAAACCACATATGTATCCACAATTGTCATTGCATGTGTGTTCTTTCCATGAACCACATATGGATCCACCAATGTCATTGCATGTATGTTCTTTCCACTAACCACACATGGATCCACTAGAGTCATTGCACGAGTGTTCTTTTCACAAACCACACATATGGATCCACCAGAGTCATTGCATGTGTGTTGTGTTCCACAAACCATATATGGATCCACCAGTGTTCATTGCATGTGTGTTATTTCTACAAACCACACATGGATCCACTAGAGTCATTGCATGTGTGTTCTTTTCACGAACCCCATATGGACCCACCAGTGTTCATTGCATGTGTGTTCTTTCCACAAACCACATATGGATCCAGTAGAGTCATTGCATGTGTGTTCTTTTCACAAACCACGGATGGATCCACCAATGTCATTGCATGTGTGTTCATTTCCACAAACCACATATGTATCCACTAGAGTCATTGCATGTGTGTTCCTGTCATGAACCACATATGGATCCACTAGTGTTCATTGCATGTGTGTTCTTTCCACAAACCACAAATGGATCCACTAGATTCATTGCATGTGCGTTCTTTTCACAAACCACATATGGATCCACCAATGTCATTGCATGTGTGTTCTTTCCACTAACCACATATGGATCCACTAGAGTCATTGCACGTGTGTTCTTTTAACAACCCACATATGGATCAACCAGTGTCATTGCATGTGTGTTCCTGTCATGAACCACATATGGATCCACCAGTGTTCATTGCATGTGTGTTCTTTTCCACCAACCACATATGTATCCACTAGAGTCATTGCATGTGTGTTCTTTTCACAAACCACACATGGATCAACCAATGTCATTGCATGTGTGTTCTTTCTACAAACCACATATGGATCAACCAATGGCATTGCATGTGTGTTCTTTTTACAAACCACATCTGGATCCACAAGTGTTCATTGCATGTGGGTTCTTTCCACAAACCACATATGTATCCACTAGAGTCATTGCATGTGTGTTCTTTTCACAAACCACACATGGATCAACCAATGTCATTGCATGTGTGTTCTTTCCACAAACCACATATGGATCAACCAATGGCATTGCATGTGTGTTCTTTTCACAAACCACATATGGATCCACAAGTGTTCATTGCATGTGGGTTCTTTCCACAAACCACATATGGATCCACTAGAGTCATTGCATGTGTGTTCTTTTCACAAACCACATATGTATCCACAATTGTCATTGCATGTGTGTTCTTTCCATGAACCACATATGGATCCACCAATGTCATTGCATGTGCGTTCCTATCATGAACCACATATGGCTCCACCAGTGTTCATTGCATGTGTGTTCTTTCCACAAACCACATATGGATCCACTAGAGTCATTGCGTGTGTGTTCTTTTCTCAAACCACATATGGATCCACCAGTGTTCATTGCATGTGTGTTCATTCCACAAACCACATATGGATCCACTAGAGTCATTGCATGTGTGTTCTTTTCACAAACCACATAGGGATCAACCAATGTCATTGCATGTGTGTTCTTTCCATGAACCACATATGGATCCACCAATGTCATTGCATGTGTGCTCTTTCCACTAACCACACATGGATCCACTAGAGTCATTGCATGTGTGTTCTTTTCACAATCCACATATGGATCCACCAGAGTCATTGCATGTGTGTTGTTTTCCACAAACCACATATGGATCCACCAGTGTTCATTGCATGTGTGTTCTTTCTACAAACCACACATGGATCCACTAGAGTCATTGCATGTGTGTTCTTTTCACTAACCCCATATGGACCCACCAGTGTTCATTGCATGTGTGTTCTTTTCACAAACCACATATGGATCCAGTAGAGTCATTGCATGTGTGTTCTTTTCACAAACCACATATGGATCCACCAATGTCATTGCATGTGTGTTCATTTCCACAAACCACATATGTATCCACTAGAGTCATTGCATGTGTGTTCCTGTCATGAACCACATATGGATCCATTAGTGTTCATTGCATGTGTGTTATTTCCACAAACCACAAATGGATCCACTAGATTCATTGCATGTGCGTTCTTTTCACAAACCACATATGGATCCACCAATGTCATTGCATGTGTGTTCTTTTGATGAACCACATATGGATCCACCAATGTCATTGCATGTGTGTTCTTTCCACTAACCACATATGGATCCACTAGAGTCATTGCACGTGTGTTCTTTTAACAACCCACATATGGATCAACCAGTGTCATTGCATGTGTGTTCCTGTCATGAACCACATATGGATCCACCAGTGTTCATTGCATGTGTGTTCTTTTCCACAAACCACATATGTATCCACTAGAGTCATTGCATGTGTGTTCTTTTCACAATCCACACATGGATCAACCAATGTCATTGCATGTGTGTTCTTTCCACAAACCACAAATGGATCAACCAATGGCATTGCATGTGTGTTCTTTTCAGAAACCACATATGGATCCACAAGTGTTCATTGCATGCGTGGTCTTTCCACAAACCACATATGGATCCACGAGAGTCATTGCATGTGTGTTCTTTTCACAAACCACATATGGATCCACTAGAGTCATTGCATGTGTGTTCTTTCCATGAACCACATATGGATCCACCAATGTCATTGCATGTGTGTTGTTTCCACTAACCACACACGGATCCACTAGAGTCATTGCACATGTGTTCTTTTCACAAACCACGTATGGATCCACCAGAATCATTGCATGTGTGTTCTTTTCCATAAACCACCCATGGATCAACCAATGGCATTGCATGTGTGTTATTGTCACAAACCACATATGGATCAACCATTGCCATTGCATGTGTGTTCCTATCATGAACCACATATGGATCCACCAATGTCATTGCATGTGTGTTCTTTCCACTAACCACGCATGGATCCACCAGAGTCATTGCATGTGTGTTCTTTCCACCAACCACAGATGGATCCACCAATGACATTGCATGTGTGTTCTTTCCACAAACCACACATGGATCAACCAATGTCATTGCATGTGTGTTCTTTCCATAAACCACATATGGATCCACCAATGTCATTGCATGTGTGCTATTTTCCACAAACCACACATGGATCAACCAATATCATTGCATGTGTTTTCTTTCCACAAACCACATATGGATCCACCAATGTCATTGCATGTGTTTTCTTTTCCACAAACAACAAACGGATCCACAAGTGTTCATTGCATGTGTGTTCTTTCCACAAACCACATATGGATCCACTAGAGTCATTGCATATGTGTTCTTTTCACAAAGCACATATGGATCCACCAATGTCATTGCATGTGTGTTCTTTCCATGAACCACATATGGATCCACCAATGTCATTGCATGTGTGTTCTTTCCACTAACCACACATGGATCCACTAGAGTCATTGCATGTGTGTTCTTTTCACAAACCACGTATGGATCCACAAGAGTCATTGCATGTGTGTTCTTTTCCACAAACCAGACATGGATCAACCAATGGCATTGCATGTGTGTTATTGTCACAAACCACATATGGATCATCCAATGGCATTGCACGTGTGTTCTTTTCACAAACCACATATGGATCCACAAGTGTTCATTGCATGTGTGTTCGTTCCACAAACCACATATGGATCCACTAGAGTCATTGCATGTGTGTTCTTTTCACAAACCACATATGGATCCACCAATGTAATTTCATGTGTGTTCCTTCCATGAACCACATATGGATCCACTAATGTCATTGCATGTGTGTTATTTCCAATAACCACACATGGATCCACTAGAGTCATTGCATGTGTGTTCTTTTCACAAACCACATATGGATCCACCAGAGTCATTGCATGTGTGTTCTTTTCCACAAACCACATATGTATTAACCAATGGCATTGCATGTGTGTTCTTTTAACAACCCACATATGGATCAACCAGTATCATTGCATCTGTGTTCCTATCATGAACCACATATGGATCCACTAGTGTGAATTGCAAGTGTGTTCTTTCCACAAACCATATATGTATCCACTAGAGTCATTGCATGTGTATTACTTTTACAAACCACAAATGGATCAACAAATGTCATTGCATGTGTGTTCTTTTTACAATCCACACATGGATCAACCAATGTCATTGCATGTGTGTTGTTTCCACAAACCACATATGGATCCACCAATGTCATTGCATGTGTGTTATTTCCATGAACCACATATGGATCCACCAATATCATTGCATGTGTGTTATTTCCACTAACCACACATGGATCCACTAGATTCATTGCATGTGTGTTCTTTTCCACAAACCACATATGTATCCACTAGAGTCATTGCATGTGTGTTCCTTCCACAAACCACACATGGATCCACCAGAGTCAATGCATGTGTGTTCTTTCCACAAACCACACATGGATCCACCAGAGTCATTGCATGTGTGTTCTTTCCACAAACCACATATGGATCCACTAGAGTCATTGCGTGTGTGTTCTTTTCTCAAACCACATATGGATCCACCAGTGTTCATTGCATGTGTGTTCATTCCACAAACCACATATGGATCCACTAGAGTCATTGCATGTGTGTTCTTTTCACAAACCACATAGGGATCAACCAATGTCATTGCATGTGTGTTCTTTCCATGAACCACATATGGATCCACCAATGTCATTGCATGTGTGCTCTTTCCACTAACCACACATGGATCCACTAGAGTCATTGCATGTGTGTTCTTTTCACAATCCACATATGGATCCACCAGAGTCATTGCATGTGTGTTGTTTTCCACAAACCACATATGGATCCACCAGTGTTCATTGCATGTGTGTTCTTTCCACAAACCACATATGGATCAACCAATGGCATTGCATGTGTGTTATTTTCACAAACCACATATGGATCCACAAGTGTTCATTGCATGTGTGTTCTTTCCACAAACCACATATGGATCCACTAGAGTCATTGTATGTGTGTTCTTTTTAGAAACCGCATATGGATCCACCAATGTCATTGCATGTGTGTTCTTTTCACAAACAACATATGGATCCACAAGTGTTCATTGCATGCGTGTTCTTTCCACAAACCACATATGGATCCACTAGAGTCATTGCATGTGTGTTCTTTTCACAAACCACATATGGATCCACAATTGTCATTGCATGTGTGTTCTTTCCATGAACCACATATGGATCCACCAATGTCATTGCATGTGTGCTCTTTCCACTAACCACGTATGGATCCACCAGAGTCATTGCATGTGTATTCTTTGCATAAACTACATATGGATCCACCAAAGTAATTGCATGTGTGTTCTTTTTCACAAACCACATATGGATCCACTAGTGTTCATTGCATGCGTGTTCTTTCTACAAACCACATATGGATCCGCTAGAGTCATTGCATCTGTGTTCTTTTCACAAACCACATATGGATCCATCAGTGTTCATTGCATGTGTGTTCTTTGCACAAACGACATATGGATCCACTAGAGTCATTGCATATGTGTTCTTTTCACAAACCACATATGGATCCACCAATGTCATTGCATGTGTGTTCTTTCCATGAACCACATATGGATCCAGCAATGTCATTGCATGTGTGCTCTTTCGACTAACCACACATGGATCCACTAGAGTAATTGCATGTGTGTTCTTTTCACAAACCACATATGGATCCACCAGAGTCATTGCATGTGTGTTCTTTTCCACAAACCACATATGGATCTACCAATGTTCATTGCATGTGTGTTATTTCTACAAACCACATATGGATCCACTAGAGTCATTGCATGTGTGTTCTTTTCACAAACCACATATGGACCCACTTGAGTCATTGCATGTGTGTTCTTTCCACAAACCAGACATGGATTAACCAATGGCATTGCATGTGTGTTCCTGTCATGAACCACATATGGATCCACCAGTGTTCATTGCATGTGTGTTCCTGTCATGAACCACATATGGACCCACCATTGTTCATTGCATGTGTGTTCTTTCCACTAACCACGCATGGATCCACCAGAGTCATTGCATGTGTGTTCTTTCCACAAACCACAGATGGATCCACCAATGTCATTGCATGTGTGTTCTTTCCACAAACCACACATGGATCAACCAATGTCATTGCATGTGTGTTCTTTCCATAAACCACATATGGATCCACCAATGTCATTGCATGTGTGCTATTTTCGACAAACCACACATGGATCAACCAATATCATTGCATGTGTTTTCTTTCCACAAACCACATATGGATCCACCAATGTCATTGCATGTGTTTTCTTTTCCACAAACAACAAAAGGATCCACAAGTGTTCATTGCATGTGTGTTCTTTCCACAAACCACATATGGATCCACTAGAGTCATTGCATGTGTGTTCTTTTCACAAATCACATATGTATCCACCAATGTCATTGCATGTGTGTTCTTTCCATGAACCACATATGGATCCACCAATGTCATTGCATGTGTGTTCTTTCCACTAACCACACATGGATCCACTAGAGTCATTGCATGTGTGTTCTTTTCAAAAACCACATATGGATCCACCAATGTCATTGCATGTGTGTTCTTTCCACAAACCACATATGGATCTACCAGTGTTCATTGCATGTGTGTTATTTCTACAAACCACATATGGATCCACTAGAGTCATTGCATGTGTGTTGTTTTCACAAACCACATACGGACCCATTTGAGTCATTGCATGTGTGTTCTCTCCACAAACCACACATGGATTAACCAATGGCATTGCATGTGTGTTCTTTCCACAAACCACACATGGATTAACCAATGGCATTGCATGTGTGTTCCTATCATGAACCACATATGGATCCACCAGTGTTCATTGCATGTGTGTTCCTGTCATGAACCACATATGGACCCACCAGTGTTCATTGCATGTGTGTTCTTTCCACTAACCACATATGGATGCACCAATGTCATTGCATGTGTGTTCTTTCCATGAACCATGTATGGATCCACCAATATCACTACATGTGTGTTCTTTCTACTAACCACACATGGATCCACTATAGTCATTGAATGTGTGTTCTTTTCCACTAACCACATATGTATCCACTAGAGTCATTGCATGTGTGTTCTTTCCATAAACCGCACATGGATCCACTAGAGTCATTGCATGTGTGTCCTTTCCACAAGCCACACATGGATCCACCAGAGTCATTGCATGTGTGTTCTTTCCACAACCACATATGGATCCACCAATGTCATTGCATGTGTGTTCTTTCCACAAACCACACATGGATCAACCAATGTCATTGCATGTGTGTTCTTTCGATAAACCACATATGGATCCAACAATGTCATTGCATGTGTGTTCATTTCCACAAACCACATATGTATCCACTAGAGTCATTGCATGTGTGTTCCTGTCATGAACCACATATGGATCCACTAGTGTTCATTGCATATGTGTTCTTTACACAAACCACATATGGATCCACTAGATTCATTGCATGTGTGTTCTTTTCACAAACCACACATGGATCAACCAATGTCATTGCATGTGTGTTCTTTCCACAAACCACATATGGATCAACCAATGGCATTGCATGTGTGTTCTTTTCACAAACCACATATGGATCCACAAGTGTTCATTGCATGTATGTTCTTTCCACAAACCACATATGGATCCACTAGAGTCATTGCATGTGTGTTCTTTTCACAAACCACATATGGATCCACAATTGTCATTGCATGTGTGTTCTTTCCATGAACCACATATGGATCCACCAATGTCATTGCATGTGTGTTATTTCCAATAACCACACATGGATCCACTGGAGTCATTGCATGTGTGTTCTTTTCACAAACCACATATGGATCCACCAGAGTCATTGCATGTGTGTTCTTTTCCACACACCACATATGTATTAACCAATGACATTGCATGTGTGTTCTTTTAACAACCCACATATGGATCAACCAGTGTCATTGCATCTGTGTTCCTATCATGAACCACATATGGATCCACTAGTGTTCATTGCATGTGTGTTCTTTCCACTAACCATATATGTATCCACTAGAGTCATTGCATGTGTATTCTTTTTACAAACCATAAATGGATCAACAAATGTCATTGCATGTGTGTTCTTTTTACAATCCACACATGGATCAACCAATGTCATTGCATGTGTGTTCTTTCCACAAACCACATATGGATCCACCAATGTCATTGCATGTGTGTTCTTTCCATGAACCACATATGGATCAACCAATATCATTGCATGTGTGTTATTTCCACTAACCACACATGGATCCACTAGATTCATTGCATCTGTGTTCTTTTCCACTAACCACATATGTATCCACTAGAGTCATTGCATGTGTGTTCCTTCCACAAACCACACATGGATCCACCAGAGTCATTGCATGTGCGTTCTTTCCACAAACCACACATGGATCCACCAGAGTCATTGCATGTGTGTTCTTTCAACAAACCACATATGGATCCACCAATGTCATTGCATGTGTGTTCTTTCCACAAACCACACATGGATCAACCAATGTCATTGCATGTGTGTTCTTTCCACAAACCACATATGGATCCACCAATGTCATTGCATGTGTGTTCTTTTCCACAAACCACATATGTATCCACTAGAGTCATTGCATGTGTGTTCCTGTCATGAACCACATATGGATCCACCAGTGTTCATTGCATGTGTGTTCTTTCCACAAACCACATATGGATCCACTAGATTCATTGCATGTGTATTCTTTTCACAAACCACAGATGGATCCACCAATGTAATTGCATGTGTGTTCTTTCCATGAACCACATATGGATCCACCAGTGTCATTGCATTGTGTTCTTTCCACTAACCACAAATGGATCCACTAGAGTCATTGCATGTGTGTTCTTTTAACAACCCACATATGGATCAACCAGTGTCATTGCATGTGTGTTCCTGTCATGAACCAGATATGGATCCACCAGTGTTTATTGCATGTGTGTTCTTTTCCACAAACCACATATGTATCCACTAGAGTCATTGCATGTGTGTTCTTTTCACAAACCACACATGGATCAACCAATGTCATTTCATGTGTGTTCTTTCCACAAACCACATATGGATCAACCAATGGCATTGCATGTGTGTTATTTTCACAAACCACATATGGATCCACAAGTGTTGATTGCATGTGTGTTCTTTCCACAAACCACATATGGATCCACTAGAGTCATTGCATGTGTGACCTTTTCAGAAACCGGATATGGATCCACCAATGTCATTGCATGTGTGTTCTTTCCATGAACCACATATGGATCCACCAATGTCATTGCATGTGTGTTCTTTCCATGAACCACATATGGATCCACCAATGTCATTGCATGTGTGCTCTTTCCACTAACCACGTATGGATCCACCAGAGTCATTGCATGTGTGTTCTTTGCATAAACCACATATGGATCCACCAGTGTTCATTGCATGTGTGTTCTTTTTCACAAACCACATATGGATCCACTAGTGTTCATTGCATGCGTGTTCTTTCTACAAACCACATATGGATCCGCTAGAGTCATTGCATCTGTGTTCTTTTCACAAACCACATATGGATCCATCAGTGTTCATTGCATGTGTGTTCTAAGCACAAACGACATATGGATCCACTAGAGTCATTGCATATGTGTTCTTTTCACAAACCACATATGGATCCACCAATGTCATTGCATGTGTGTTCTTTCCATGAACCACATATGGATCCACCAATGTCATTGCATGTGTGCTCTTTCGACTAACCACACATGGATCCACTAGAGTAATTGCATGTGTGTTCTTTTCACAAACCACATATGGATCCACCAGAGTCATTGCATGTGTGTTCTTTTCCACAAAGCACATATGGATCTACCAGTGTTCATTGCATGTGTGTTATTTCTACAAACCACATATGGATCCACTAGAGTCATTGCATGTGTGTTCTTTTCACAAACCACATATGGACCCACTTGAGTCATTGCATGTGTGTTCTTTCCACAAACCACACATGGATTAACCAATGGCATTGCATGTGTGTTCCTGTCATGAACCACATATGGATCCACCAGTGTTCATTGCATGTGTGTTCCTGTCATGAACCACATATGGACCCACCAGTGTTCATTGCATGTGTGTTCTTTCCACAAGCCACATATGGATCCACAAGAGTCATTGCATGTGTGTTCTTTTCACAAACCACATATGGATGCACCAATATAGTTGCATGTGTGTTCTTTCCATGAACCATGTATGGATCCACCAATATCACTGCATGTGTGTTCTTTCTAGAGTCATTGCATGTGTGTTCTTTCCATAAACCGCACATGGATCCACTTTAAGGATACCAACCTTATTAAAATATAAGGTAAGGTTGACTCCCCTGTGTTTACAATGCTAGTCCCTGGATCAATAGCTAGCATCCACAGTTTAGATGTAATATCAAGAAACAAAGGTCATAATATAACTTTATAACCAGGAATAACATAATTTTATTACACCTTACATAGCTCATTTGGCTATTACATTACATTGCAGCGGAATAACTATAGTCATTGGGCCCTTAATCTTCAAGTGCCACAGGCAGATGTTGGTTGTAGACTTTGTAATCCTAATCAATCAATCTTCACTAAAATCAATCAAACCTGCAACATTACAAGTTACAGCCACAAGGGTCAATACATTTGAATTGTATTGGCAAGTGATACTTTGGTAGTATAGTGGAGTCTAACATCTATATGCATTTGGCTAAGTGGAGTTGAGGCTTGCATTGCTCAAAATAGATTTTCCTTATCATTTTGAAAATACTAAGTTTTGCTTGGCAAAATCATTTTTCCCAATCTAAGATTTCAAGATCCTTGTACCAAGCCATCTCTCCATCAAAGATTGAATAATTCAAACAACCCTTGTTCAAACCACAAATTTTTACTTAGAAATTTGAATGATGAGATTCTTGATTGCTTCCATGTCTTGATGCTCAAATTGTCCTTTACCAGGGACATGGCTAAGTACTTAGATTTTACACTCTGCAGAGGTGGTGCACTTTCCCCACAAGACTTGGTTTCCCAAGACAAGATCTTTCAGAAGCCTTCCCTTAGACCATCATGGACGCGTTCCAACCTATCAAACACTACCACCAACTGTCCATATGGCTAAGTTCTTGCAACCTATATGATCATGGCAGAGCCCATATTGCCAAGTGGTTGCACTTGAAACTTCTCAACATTTGACATCTCAAATCTCTTTATTCCTGGGTGGCCATCCACAAGTGAGATACACTAAGGTAAACCATAGACGTGGGCCTTGTGAACCACTCAACCAAAAACCACCAAGCAAGTCCCATTCCACCCAGGTGATTCATTAACTTAGTTGTTTTATTAAACAAAACATAAGTCCTCAGACTTAGGATATTTTTCCATAGTGTGAATATATATTCCACCCATGTTTTCTATTAGCTAGGCTAAGCTTGATAGTAATAGGAATCTTAACCTAGGAAAATCCTACTAAGGTTTCATCTACTAGGTTTTCCTATAGCAAGGTCTATACTTAGCAAAATAAAATCCATGCAAGTTTTACTTAGCAAAAACACTAATGCATAGTGAAAGTAATGGGACAAAAGATATGAAGCATCACTTGCCTTTTTGGTAGAGGGTATAGGTTCACTTCTTGTCCTTGCAACAATCACACTCTTCAAGTCACTACAAATCAATCAAGCAAGACACAAACTCAATCTACCAATCAAGCAAATCAACACACATAAAATAACAAAGTCAAAGTAATGCATGCAAGCATGCC
Source organism: Avena insularis (assembly GCA_023614405.1). NCBI lineage: Eukaryota > Viridiplantae > Streptophyta > Magnoliopsida > Poales > Poaceae > Avena > Avena insularis. Next base: position 142,581,293 of record CM042690.1, on the reverse strand, counting down.
AAGCTTTGTTTTCTTTTGAAAAAGTGGTTCCTAATGGGTCATAGACATTTGCAAACACCTATTTGGTCATTTTGTAAAGTGGCAAGTCATTTGCAAAGAGGTTTCACTTCAAAACCATTTTCAAAATAAAGTATCATTTTATGTGGTGTAGAAATATTTTTACTAGGGCATTAACCTATAGGGTTCACCCAATATGTTTTCAAACACAAAATTTGGGGTTTGGGGTTAGTGAGTTTAAAACAAAACATTTTCCAAAGGTTTTCTTCCAAAAACCATTTTTAATAAATAAACCACATTTCTATTTGACTAGAAATGGTTTTAAATCAAAGAATCATGTTTTGTTTCACCAAATGAGTTGCTATTGCAAAACTTGGTGTTTTGGGTCAGTAGGTTTGGTCCAAACCATTTTCTCAAAGTTTTTACTCAAAACCATTTTCATAAACAAAGCAATAGTTTTATTTAGCTAGAAATGGACTAAACCAAGTAATCCATTCTAAACTTTTCCAAATTCATTTTCCAAAACATGGGTTGGTTCCTAGGGTCAGTAAGGCCACAACAAACCATTTTGCAAAGGTTTTAACCTTAAAAACATTTTTAAACAATTTTTCTAATCTAAACAAGCAATCAAATGTTTCTGCATAATCAACCAATCTAACAAATACTATTTGCTAAACCAAAGGCATGGTTGGCTAGGTCTTGTTCTCCTGAATCCAACGACATAAAATTTGTAATTTTTGGACGTGTGGATCCAGAGTTACAAGGGTTTGAAAATGGCATCAAAATCTGTTTTCAAATTCTGTTTTAAAACAGATCTGGCCACGCGTCGCGCCGCGATTGGCCGGTACCGCCTCGTGCGGATCGTTCGCTATGGAGCGTTAGATCAAAGTGGGATCGCACGGCACAGATTGCTCGATACCCCTTCGCTTAGTCAATCTATCGCGTTCGTCAGATCAAGATCCTACGGTCGCCAGCATGCTTGCCAAAGATCGGTGGCGCTGCGCGGCGGCAGACGGCGGCGACGCTCTGGCGGTGGGGTTCCGGCTAACACAGGAAGCAAGAGAAAGGGAGGAGTGGCTCACAGTGATCGCCGAGGAACGCTGGTGCTCAACGTGGTCGTTTCCGTCGAAGGGGCGCTCGGGGTGGTCGGCAATCGCTCGCCGGAGATGAGCTGGGCTTAGGGCGGTTCAGGAGGTCGTCGTTGGCGAGGATAGGGGGCGCCCTAAGACAAACGGAAAGTGCTGTTAGGTTCGTATGAGCTTGGAGATCATCATCGTGTCCACGGGGAGGAGAGGGGAGGTCGGGTACTACCTGGGAACGTCGTCGGAGAAGAAGGCAGACGGCGGTGCTGCAGGTCGTCGTCGAAGACGAGGTTACAGGGCACCCACGGATGAATGACTGGCACAGGAAGATGCGCCAGGATGCGGTGAGCGTGCTCGTGTGTTCGGGGAGGCAGGAGGTGGTGTGGCTCGGCCGGAATCGAGGAATAAGCTCATCGGAGACAGAGGAGCTCGGGGAGGAATTGGGGCGGCCTGGTGGCGTGCTTTGGGGAGGAGACAGAGGGAAGTGAAGAGGAGTCACTGGCGTTTTAAAGCGTGCTGTCACGGCGAGATTAACGCGCGGTGTTAAGGCGAATTGAACGCGCGGATTGAAGGAAGCAACGGCAGCGTCGTTAACGCGAGGAGGAAGAAGTCGCGGCGACGAAGACGGTTAGCAAAGTGGGGCCGTTGCGTCAGTGGGAAAAGGAGAGAGGAGGAGGTCCACTAGTCAGTGGCTTTGCGGGCTGTTTCAGCGGTAAGGAAAAACGGTTCGGGGGCGTGGGTGAAAACGATGAACAGGTGAGTGGGTCCGCTTGGCAGTGAAAGAAGGGAGTGGGGGGGGGGTCCAGTTGTCACTCTCTGTGCGGGTAAGTTTATGAGTGAGAAAAGAATGCTTCGGGGAAGAGGGAGCTGGGCTAGGTGGGCTGCTGTTGGGCTGGGCTGACTTCTTTCTATTTTTTTCTGTTTAAAATCTTTTTCCTTTTCTATTACTATTTTTCTGTTTTAAATTTTCAATCAATTATTCAAGCAATCAAACCATTCAAACAATTCAAACAATCACTCAACTTTGTACTTTGAATTTGGTTCTGTTTATCAACATAAACCAAATCTCAAAATAATTTAATATTTTTATTTATTTTAGGATCCATTCAATAATTAAATAAAATGGATCTTTAGTTTATTTAATAAAATAGGGTTTGATTTAATTAATAAAAAAATTTCCATTTGAAATCCAAATATTTTCAAAACCAAAAAAGTAGGTTTTATTTGAAAATAAGAGATATTTGGAAATCTTGTTTAAAACAAAATAACCTTTTATTTTAGGTCCATTAACAATTAAATATAATGGACCTTAGTTATTAATCAAATAGGATTTGTTTATTTAAAAACTTTATTTTGAAATCTAAAATAAACCAAAACACTTTAGTAGGTTTTATTTGAGAAAACAAAATACTTGGAAAACTTATTTTAAAAAAATAAATAAGTTTTGATGTTTTGGAAATAGTAAAACCTTTATTAATAAAACTTGGATATTTAAATCCTTTTTATTTTATTTTAAAAAAACCTCTATTATTTTAATCAAAACAAAACCTTTTGTTTCAAAGTCTTGGCCAAGGTTTAATTTGGCTTTATAAAATAATCTTTATAAAATATTTCTTTTCATTTTGAAAACCAAAACCTTTTATTAAAAGATCCAAAATAGTATTTCCAAAATATTTTATTTGCCTTTATTAAATGTTTATCTTTATAAATCCCTTTAGGATTTATTTGATTCAAATGGTTTGAAGTCCCAATTGAATTCAAAAAGTTTCTTCTGGCCTTGAAAATCAAACAAAGTTTTATTTTATTCATTTATTTTCACATTACAAGATTTGGAAAATCTTGGGATGTGACAGGCTACCACCCTTAAAATAAATCTCGTCCCGAGATTTGGGGAGGTTAGGGTTACAAGCAGGTTCAAAACAACTAGGGTACTACCACCCTTAAAAATTTTCCAACTAAATTACACATTGTCCTTCTTGGGATCCTGGGGAAACTTTTCTGGGCAACATCTGCCTAGTGTCCTTTATTTCCATACTTGACTCATGGGCCAAGGTTGAGTTTCTCCATAGGCTTGATCAACTTGTTCTTCATCTTTTCTGGATAGTTGCTTGCATAGTGTCCTGGGTTCTTGCAATTGTAACATATCAATTGGCTGATATCTTTCTTTTCCTTTGGTGTCATTGCCTCTTGTTTGTTTCTTTGGTCCATCTTCTTTTCTGGGCATTCATTGGCATAATGTCCCATCTCTTTGCAATTGAAACATTGCACTTGTGTAATATCCTTCTTGCTAGTGTTGGGGCATTTCTTCTTCTTTTTGGGTCTCTCCAAAGCTGGGAGTTCTTCTAGTTCATGTTCTTCATAGGTGGGAGATCTTTCTCTCTTCTTGGGACATTGGTCTTCATGTTCCTTGGATGTATGATCCTTGACTTCACAAGTATTGCTAACTTGGGTTCCTTCTAGAATAACATCTTTGTCATCCTTGTTGTCATTAGCTCTTTGGGAAAAGTTTTCTCTCATGTTGATCATTTGAGTAACCAATCCTTGCAACAATTGGGATTGAAGTTTCAAAATCCTTTGTATGGCTGGGTCTAGTCCATTGTTGTTGGCTAAAAGCTGAGTTGTCTCTTGGCTCAACTGGTGTTGGGTTGCTATGAGTTCTCTCATGCTGGCCTCTTGGTTGTTGTTGTTGTCACCATCCTTGATGTTGGAGTCTCTTGGAGTAGTCATCTGTTTGGGTTGGGTTGGGATTAGAATAGGCAAGATATTTCTAAGGAATCAATTCTAATCACACACATCACAATTCACACAAGCAATGTGCAAGCAATCACAAACAAACATTCCACTCAAACAACAAGTTTTCAAGCACATTTTTAGGCAACCAAAAATAATTTTGTTACACCACATAAGTTGGTGTGTTTGACTTAAACTAGATATGGTGGTCCAACTACATGGTTCACTTGTGATCCTTCCATCCTTCTTGGTTGATTCTTCTTGAATGAGGTCTTTTTCTTCTTGAGAAAATTCTTGGTCACAAAAACTTCAAAGGTGGTCATGGTTCCTTCTAAGTTGTGTTTCCTAAATCTTCAAATCTTGAGCAAGATTTCTTGTCTCACTTGTAGTCTTTAGTAGTATCCAAGTTGGAAGTCTTTGGTGAACATGCTGAAGATGTTGAAGTCATTAGAGTTGAAGAAGTTGAAGTCATTGGAGTTGAAAGTTGAAGTCCTTTGCACATGGTGTAGTCTTTGGTCATGGGGTAGGTTTTCCATCAAGTTTGAATATAGATGAGATGTAGAGTTGAAACCAAAAATGATTGAGGAAAGAGTTTACAAGATTGTTTTTGTAAATAAGTTTTTGGAATAAGACAACTCCTATTTTTCTAAGGGGTTTTTGTCCAATCCTAGGTTTACAAATCCTACAGGCAACACAATGCTCTGATACCATGTAAGGATACCAACCTTATTAAAATATAAGGTAAGGTTGACTCCCCTGTGTTTACAATGCTGGTCCCTGGATCAATAGCTAGCATCCACAGTTTAGATGTAATATCAAGAAACAAAGGTCATAATATAACTTTATAACCAGGAATAACATAATTTTATTACACCTTACATAGCTCATTTGGCTATTACATTACATTGCAGCGGAATAACTATAGTCATTGGGCCCTTAATCTTCAAGTGCCACAGGCAGATGTTGGTTGTAGACTTTGTAATCCTAATCAATCAATCTTCACTAAAATCAATCAAACCTGCAACATTACAAGTTACAGCCACAAGGGTCAATACATTTGAATTGTATTGGCAAGTGATACTTTGGTAGTATAGTGGAGTCTAACATCTATATGCATTTGGCTAAGTGGAGTTGAGGCTTGCATTGCTCAAAATAGATTTTCCTTATCATTTTGAAAATACTAAGTTTTGCTTGGCAAAATCATTTTTCCCAATCTAAGATTTCAAGATCCTTGTACCAAGCCATCTCTCCATCAAAGATTGAAGAATTCAAACAACCCTTGTTCAAACCACAATTTTTTACTTAGAAATTTGAATGATGAGATTCTTGATTGCTTCCATGTCTTGATGCTCAAATTGTCCTTTACCAGGGACATGGCTAAGTACTTAGATTTTACACTCTGCAGAGGTGGTGCACTTTCCCCACAAGACTTGGTTTCCCAAGACAAGATCTTTCAGAAGCCTTCCCTTAGACCATCATGGACGCGTTCCAACCTATCAAACACTACCACCAACTGTCCATATGGCTAAGTTCTTGCAACCTATATGATCATGGCAGAGCCCATATTGCCAAGTGGTTGCACTTGAAACTTCTCAACATTTGACATCTCAAATCTCTTTATTCCTGGGTGGCCATCCACAAGTGAGATACACTAAGGTAAACCATAGACATGGGCCTTGTGAACCACTCAACCAAAAACCACCAAGCAAGTCCCATTCCACCCAGGTGATTCATTAACTTAGTTGTTTTATTAAACAAAACATAAGTCCTCAGACTTAGGATATTTTTCAATAGTGTGAATATATATTCCACCCATGTTTTCTATTAGCTAGGCTAAGCTTGATAGTAATAGGAATCTTAACCTAGGAAAATCCTACTAAGGTTTCATCTACTAGGTTTTCCTATAGCAAGGTCTATACTTAGCAAAATAAAATCCATGCAAGTTTTACTTAGCAAAAACACTAATGCATAGTGAAAGTAATGGGACAAAAGATATGAAGCATCACTTGCCTTTTTGGTAGAGGGTATAGGTTCACTCCTTGTCCATGCAACAATCACACTCTTCAAGTCACTACAAATCAATCAAGCAAGACACAAACTCAATCTACCAATCAAGCAAATCAACACACATAAAATAACAAAGTCAAAGTAATGCATGTAAGCATGCCAAGCTTTGTTTTCTTTTGAAAAAGTGGTTCCTAATGGGTCATAGACATTTGCAAACACCTATTTGGTCATTTTGTAAAGTGGCAAGTCATTTGCAAAGAGGTTTCACTTCAAAACCATTTTCAAAATAAAGTATCATTTTATGTGGTGTAGAAATATTTTTACTAGGGCATTAACCTATAGGGTTCACCCAATATGTTTTCAAACACAAAATTTGGGGTTTGGGGTTAGTGAGTTTAAAACAAAACATTTTCCAAAGGTTTTCTTCCAAAAACCATTTTTAATAAATAAACCACATTTCTATTTGACTAGAAATGGTTTTAAATCAAAGAATCATGTTTTGTTTCACCAAATGAGTTGCTATTGCAAAACTTGGTGTTTTGGGTCAGTAGGTTTGGTCCAAACCATTTTCTCAAAGTTTTTACTCAAAACCATTTTCATAAACAAAGCAATAGTTTTATTTAGCTAGAAATGGACTAAACCAAGTAATCCATTCTAAACTTTTCCAAATTCATTTTCCAAAACATGGGTTGGTTCCTAGGGTCAGTAAGGCCACAACAAACCATTTTGCAAAGGTTTTAACCTTAAAAACATTTTTAAACAATTTTTCTAATCTAAACAAGCAATCAAATGTTTCTGCATAATCAACCAATCTAACAAATACTATTTGCTAAACCAAAGGCATGGTTGGCTAGGGCTTGTTCTCCTGAATCCAATGACATAAAATTTGTAATTTTTGGACGTGTGGATCCAGAGTTACAAGGGTTTGAAAATGGCATCAAAATCTGTTTTCAAATTCTGTTTTAAAACAGATCTGGCCACGCGTCGCGCCGCGATTGGTCGGTACCGCCTCGTGCGGATCGTTCGCTATGGAGCGTTAGATCAAAGTGGGATCGCACGGCACAGATTGCTCGATACCCCTTCACTTAGTCAATCTATCGCGTTCGTCAGATCAAGATCCTACGGTCGCCAGCATGCTTGCCAAAGATCGTGAGCGGCTTGCGGCGGCGCTACGGCGCGTGTGGAGTTCCGGCTAACACAGGAAGCAAGAGAGAGGGAGGAGTGGCTCACAGTGATCGCCGAGGAACGCTGGTGCTCAACATGGTCGTTTCCGTCGAAGGGGCGCTCGGGGTGGTCGGCAATCGCTCGCCGGAGATGAGCTGGGCTTAGGGCGGTTCAGGAGGTCGTCGTTGGCGAGGATAGGGGGCGCCCTAAGACAAACGGAAAGTGCTGTTAGGTTCGTATGAGCTTGGAGATCATCATCGTGTCCACGGGGAGGAGAGGGAAGGTCGGGTACTACCTGGGAACGTCGTCGGAGAAGAAGGCAGACGGCGGTGCTGCAGGTCGTCGTCGAAGACGAGGTTACAGGGCACCCGCGGATGAATGACTGGCACAGGAAGATGCGCCAGGATGCGGTGAGCGTGCTCGTGTGTTCGGGGAGGCAGGAGGTGGTGTGGCTCGGCCGGAATCGAGGAATAAGCTCATCGGAGACAGAGGAGCTCGGGGAGGAATTGGGGCGGCCTGGTGGCGTGCTTTGGGGAGGAGACAGAGGGGAAGTGAAGAGGAGTCACTGGCGTTTTAAAGCGTGCTGTCACGACGAGATTAACGCGCGGTGTTAAGGCGAATTGAACGCGCGGATTGAAGGTAGCAACGGCAGCGTCGTTAACACGAGGAGGAAGAAGTCGCGGCGAGGAAGACGGTTAGCAAAGTGGGGCCGTTGCCTCAGTGGGAAAAGGAGAGAGGAGGAGGTCCACTAGTCAGTGGCTTTGCGGGCTGTTTCAGCAGTGAGGAAAAACGGTTCGGGGGCATGGGTGAAAACGATGAACAGGCGAGTGGGTCCGCTTGGCACTGAAAGAAGGGAGTGGGGGTGGGGTCCAGTTGTCACTCTCTATGTGGGTAAGTTTATGAGTGAGAAAAGAATGCTTCGGGGAAGAGGGAGCTGGGCTAGGTGAAATTGCTTTGTTGGGGTGACTTCTTTCTATTTTTTTTTAAAATCTTTTTCCTTTTCTATTACTATTTTTCTGTTTTAAATTTTCAATCAATTATTCAAGCAATCAAACCATTCAAACAATTCAAACAATCACTCAACTTTGTACTTTGAATTTGGTTCTGTTTATCAACATAAACCAAATCTCAAAATAATTTAATATTTTTATTTATTTTAGGATCCATTCAATAATTAAATAAAATGGATCTTTAGTTTATTTAATAAAATAGGGTTTGATTTAATTAATAAAAAATTTCCATTTGAAATCCAAATATTTTCAAAACCAAAATAGTAGGTTTTATTTGAAAATAAGAGATATTTGGAAATCTTGTTTAAAACAAAATAACCTTTTATTTTAGGTCCATTAACAATTAAATATAATGGACCTTAGTTATTAATCAAATAGGATTTGTTTATTTAAAAACTTTATTTTGAAATCTAAAATAAACCAAAACACTTTAGTAGGTTTTATTTGAGAAAACAAAATACTTGGAAAACTTATTTTAAAAAAATAAATAAGTTTTGATGTTTTGAAAATAGTAAAACCTTTATTAATAAAACTTGGATATTTAAATCCTTTTTATTTTATTTTAAATAAACCTCTATTATTTTAATCAAAACAAAACCTTTTGTTTCAAAGTCTTGGCCAAGGTTTAATTTGGCTTTATAAAATAATCTTTATAAAATATTTCTTTTCATTTTGAAAACCAAAACCTTTTATTAAAAGATCCAAAATAGTATTTCCAAAATATTTTATTTGCCTTTATTAAATGTTTATCTTTATAAATCCCTTTAGGATTTATTTGATTCAAATGGTTTGAAGTCCCAATTGAATTCAAAAATTTTCTTCTGGCCTTGAAAATCAAACAAAGTTTTATTTTATTCATTTATTTTCACATTACAAGATTTGGAAAATCTTGGGATGTGACATCCACTAGAGTCATTGCATGTGTGTTCTTTCCACAAGCCACACATGGATCCACCAGAGTCATTGCATCTGTGTTCTTTCCACAAACCACATATGGATCCACCAATGTCATTGCATTTGTGTTCTTTCCACAAACCACACATGGATCAACCAATGTCATTGCATGTGTGTTCTTTCCATAAACCACATATGGATCCAACAATGTCATTGCATGTGTGTTCATTTCCACAAACCACATATGTATCCACTAGAGTCATTGCATGTGTGTTCCTGTCATGAACCACATATGGATCCACTAGTGTTCATTGCATATGTGTTCTTTCCACAAACCACATATGGATCCACTAGATTCATTGCATGTGTGTTCTTTTCACAAACCACATATGGATCCACCAATGTCATTGCATGTGTGTTCTTTCCACTAACCCCATATGGATCCACTAGAGTCATTGCACGTGTGTTCTTTTAACAACCCACATATGGATCAACCAATTTCATTGCATGTGTGTTCCTGTCACGAACCACATATGGATCCACCAGTGTTTATTTCATGTGTGTTCTTTTCCACAAACCACATATGTATCCACTAGAGTCATTGCATGTGTGTTCTTTTCACAAACCACACATGGATCAACCAATGTCATTGCATGTGTGTTCTTTCCACAAACCACATATGGATCAACCAATGGCATTGCATGTGTGTTCTTTTCACAAACCACATATGGATCCACAAGTGTTCATTGCATGTGGGTTCTTTCCACAAACCATATATGGATCCACTAGAGTAATTGCATGTGTGTTCTTTTCACAAACCACATATGGATCCACAATTGTCATTGCATGTGTGTTCTTTCCATGAACCACATATGGATCCACCAATGTCATTGCATGTGTGTTCTTTCCACTAACCACACATGGATCCACTAGAGTCATTGCACGTGTGTTCTTTTCACAAACCACATATGGATCCACCAGAATCATTGCATGCGTGTTCTTTTCCACAAACCACCCATGGATCAACCAATGGCATTTCATGTGTGTTATTGTCACAAACCACATATGGATCAACCAATGTCATTGCATGTGTGTTCCTATCATGAACCACATATGGATCCACAAGTGTTCATTGCATGTGTGTTCTTTCCACAAACCACATATGGATCCACTAGAGTCATTGCATGTGTATTCTTTTCTCAAACCACATATGGATCCACCAGTGTTCATTGCATGTGTGTTCATTCCACAAACCACATATGGATCCACTAGAGTCATTGCATGTGTGTTCTTTTCAGAAACCCCATATGGATCCACCAATGTCATTGTATGTGTGTTCTTTCCATGAACCACATATGGATCCACCAATGTCATTGCATGTGTGCTCTTTCCACTAACCACACATGGATCCACTAGAGTCATTGCATGTGTGTTATTTTCACAAACCATATATGGATCCACCAGAGTCATTGCATGTGTGTTGTTTTCCGCAAACCACATATGGATCCACCAGTGTTCATTGCATGTGTGTTCTTTCTACAAACCACACATGGATCCACTAGAGTCATACCAAGTGTGTTCTTTTCACGATCCCCATATGGACCCACCAGTGTTCATTGCATGTGTGTTCTTTCCACAAACCACATATGGATCCAGTAGAGTCATTGCATGTGTGTTCTTTTCACAAACCACATATGGATCCACAAATGTCATTGCATGTGTGTTCATTTCCACAAACGACATATGTATCCACTAGAGTCATTGCATGTGTGTTCCTGTCATGAACCACATATGTATCCACTAGTGTTCATTGCATGTGTGTTCTTTCCACAAACCACATATGGATCCACTAGATTCATTGCACGTGTGTTCTTTTCACAAACCACATATGGATCCACCAATGTCATTGCATGTGTGTTCTTTTCATGAACCACATATGGATCCACCAACGTCATTGCATGTGTGTTCTTTCCACTAACCACATATGGATCCACTAGAGTCATTGCACGTGTGTTCTTTTAACAACCCACATCAGAATCAACCAGTGTCATTGCATGTGTGTTCCTGTCATGAACCACATATGGATCCACCAGTGTTCATTGCATGTGTGTTCTTTTCCACAAACCACATATGTATCCACTATAGTCATTGCATGTGTGTTCTTTTCACAAACCACACATGGATCAACCAATGTCATTGCATGTGTGTTCTTTCCATGAACCACATATGGATCCACCAATGTCATTGCATGTGTGTTCTTTCCACTAACCACACATGGATCCACTAGAGTCATTGCATGTGTATTCTTTTCACAAACCACGTATGGATCCACAAGAGTCATTGCATGTGTGTTCTTTTCCACAAACCAGACATGGATCAACCAATGGCATTGCATGTGTGTTATTGTCACAAACCACATATGGATCATCCAATGGCATTGCATGTGCGCTCTTTTCACAAACCACATATGGATCCACAAGTGTTCATTGCATGTGTGTTCTTTCCACAAACCACATATGGATCCACTAGAGTCATTGCATGTGTGTTCTTTTCACAAACCACAGATGGATCCACCAATGTCATTTCATGTGTGTTCCTTCCATGAACCACATATGGATCCACCAATGTCATTGCATGTGTGCTATTTCCAATAACCACACATGGATCCACTAGAGTCATTGCATGTGTGTTCTTTTCACAAACCACGTATGGATCCACCAGAGTCATTGCATGTGTGTTCTTTCCACAAACCACACATGGATCAACCAATGTCATTGCATGTGTGTTCATTTCCACAAACCACATATGTATCCACTAGAGTCATTGCATGTGTGTTCCTGTCATGAACCACATATGGATCCACTAGTGTTCATTGCATGTGTGTTCTTTCCACAAACCACATATGGATCCACTAGATTCATTGCATATGTGTTCTTTTCACAAACCACATATGGATCCACCAATGTCATTGCATGTGTGTTCTTTCCACTAACCCCATATGGATCCACTAGAGTCATTGCACGTGTGTTCTTTTAACAACCCACATATGGATCAACCAATTTCATTGCATGTGTGTTCCTGTCATGAACGACATATGGATCCACCAGTGTTTATTCCATGTGTTTTCTTTTCCACAAACCACATATGTATCCACTAGAGTCATTACATGTGTGTTATTTTCACAAACCACACATGGATCAACCAATGTCATTGCATGTGTGTTCTTTCCACAAACCACATATGGATCAACCAATGGCATTGCATGTGTGTTCTTTTCACAAACCACATATGGATCCACAAGTGTTCATTGCATGTGGGTTCTTTCCACAAACCACATATGGATCCACTAGAGTCATTGCATGTGTGTTCTTTTCACAAACCACATATGGATCCACAATTGTCATTGCATGTGTGTTCTTTCCATGAACCACATATGGATCCACCAATGTCATTGCATGTGTGTTCTTTCCACTAACCACACATGGATCCACTAGAGTCATTGCACGTGTGTTCTTTTCACAAACCACATATGGATCCACTAGAATCATTGCATGTGTGTTCTTTTCCACAAACCACCCATGGATCAACCAATGGCATTGCATGTGTGTTATTGTCACAAACCACATATGGATCAACCAATGTCATTGTATGTGTGTTCCTATCATGAACCACATATGGATCCACAAGTGTTCATTACATGTGTGTTCTTTCCACAAACTACATATGGATCCACTAGAGTCACTGCATGTGTCTTCTTTTCTCAAACCACATATGATCCACCAGTGTTCATTGCATGTGTGTTCATTCCACAAACCACATATGGATCCACTAGAGTCATCGCATGTGTGTTCATTCCACAAACCACATATGGATCCACTAGAGTCATTGCATGTGTGTTGTTTTCACAAACCACATATGGATCCACCAATGTCATTGCATGTGTGTTCTTTCCATGAACCACATATGGATCCACCAATGTCATTGCATGTGTGCTTTTTCCACTAACCACACATGGATCCACTAGAGTCATTGCATGTGTGTTATTTTCACAAACCACATATGGATCCACCAGAGTCATTGCATGTGTGTTGTTTTCCGCAAACCACATATGGATCCACCAGTGTCCATTGCATGTGTGTTCTTTCTACAAACCACACATGGATCCACTAGAATCATACCATGTGTGTTCTTTTCACGAACCCCATATGGACCCACCAGTGTTCATTGCATGTGTGTTCTTTCCACAAACCACATATGGATCCAGTAGAGTCATTGCATGTGTGTTCTTTTCACAAACCACATATGGATCCACCAATGTCATTGCATGTGTGTTCATTTCCACAAACGACATATGTATCCACTAGAGTCATTGCATGTGTGTTACTGTCATGAACCGCATATGTATCCACTAGTGTTCATTGCATGTGTGTTCTTTCCACAAACCACATATGGATCCACTAGATTCATTGCACGTGTGTTCTTTTCACAAACCACATATGGATCCACCAATGTCATTGCATGTGTGTTCTTTTCATGAACCACATATGGATCCACCAACGTCATTGCATGTGTGTTCTTTCCACTAACCACATATGGATCCACTAGAGTCATTGCACGTGTGTTCTTTTAACAACCCACATCAGAATCAACCAGTGTCATTGCATGTGTGTTCCTGTCATGAACCACATATGGATCCACCAGTGTTCATTGCATGTATGTTCTTTTCCACAAACCACATATGTATCCACTATAGTCATTGCAGGTGTGTTCTTTTCACAAACCACACATGGATCAACCAATGTCATTGCATGTGTGTTCTTTCCAGAAACCACATATGGATCAACCAATGGCATTGCATGTGTGTTCTTTTCACAAACCACATATGGATCCACAAGTGTTCATTGCATGTGTGTTCTTTCCACAAACCATATATGGATCCACTAGAGTCATTGCATGTGTGTTCTTTTCACAAACCACATATTGATTAACCAATGCCATTGCATGTGTGTTGTTTTCACAAACCACACATGGATCAACCAATGGCATTGCATATGTGTTCTTTTCACAAACCACACATGGATCCACTAGAGTCATTGCATGTGTGTTCTTTTCACAAACCACATAGGGATCCACCAATGTCATTGCATGTGTGTTCTTTCCATGAACCAAATATGGATCCACTATGTCATTGCATGTGTGTTCTTTCCACTAACCACACATGGATCCACTAGAGTCATTGCATGTGTGTTCTTTTCACAAACCACGTATGGATCCAGTAGAGTCAGTGCAGGTGTGTTCTTTTCCACAAACCACACATGGATCAACCAATGTCATTGCATGTGTGTTATTGTCACAAACCACATATGAATCAACCAATGTCATTGCATGTGTGTTCCTGTCATGAACCACATATGGAGCCACCAGTGTTCATTGCATGTGTGTTCTTTCCACAATCCACATATGGATCCACTAGAGTCATTGCATGTGTGTTCTTTCCACAAACCACATATGGATCCACTAGATTCATTGCATGTGTGTTCTTTTCAAAAACCACATATGGATCCACAAATGTCATTGCTTGTGTGTTCTTTCCATGAACCACATATGGATCCACCAATGTCATTGCATGTGTGTTCTTTCTACTAACCACACATGCATCCACTAGAGTCAGTGCATGTGTGTTCTTTTCACAAACCACATATGGATCCAACAGAGTCATTGCATGTTGTAACACCCTCGAATCGGCCCTATGCAAGTTTCAGCGCTTCCCGCCAAACCCGCATAGAAACGATTCAAGGACGCCCACCAGGCACTTTCGTGTGGGTGGAAAACGAAGTAATACCATTACACAATAGTCCACGATGGAACCCACAGAACAGATATATATACAACACGACTCCATGAGTCAAGAATACAGATATACAATACAAAGATCCAAATCACCTTGAAAACGTTACAGCGTCCGAGTAGGGACAGGATGCAAATGGGGCTAAGAGCCCTGAAGAATAACCAATGGCATCCATAACCCTGCCCAGGCCAAGCCGGAAGGGTAACCCTGCTAATGACGTCGATCTCATCCTAGCTAAAACAAAAGGGGTGCTGACAAAGGGCAAAGGAAAAAGAGGAGCGTTAGTACTGAGGCCAGTACACGGCGAGGCTAGAATTTGGCGGCTCTCGCCTACATAGGTATGGTGGGCTGAAGCGGCAGCGCAGCGGCACTAAACAACCTATAGAGACTCGGTATCACTGGCGGCTATTAGAGAGGGGTAAGAAAGACCTATTCGGATCCTACCTGAAGCTAACACCAAACATACCCATCCTGGTATTTCCCCCTCGAGACCAAACGAGGAAGTCGGGCCAAGGAACTCACACAGTTGGCAGTTTTACTCATTCCATTTTAGTTGTAGCATTTACTAGTCAGATATATAGCATGAGTCATCCTGATAGCGTAAGTAGTGGGCAGTTTTAGTTAGCATTCCGTTGTAGTTGGAACATTTACTAGTCAGATATAATTGTCCTGAGGAATCCCAAAACCCAGCAGTTTTTGCCACTTTTATCACATTCCATTAGAGTTGCAATACTTACTAGGCAGGTATAGTATGACATAGATCACCACAGATCCACCAGTTGTTGGCATTTTTATTATCCATTCCATCGTAGTGAAGCTGATTACTAGTCACATATTAAGTCAAATTTATAGCACTACTTTAGTTATGCTTGTCTATGATCGAGAAACTGTGCTCCAAGTCGTCCATAACCGCGGACACGACTTTTAGAAAGATTTACCCTGCAGGGGTGCACAAATAGAAACACACACTCGATCAACCTTAGAAAAACCAAATCAAAACCCAACGAGGCATTCACGACAAAGCGATCGCAGGATTCATAAAATATTTCAGGGGGCCACCCCATTAAGCTACCCGCAACGAAGTTGGCCGGCTCCGAGACGGACCCAAGGTTTGTGTCAATGGCTGTAAACGACTGGGAACCCAAAAGTGTGACTGGGCTTGTCGATACCGCGAAAACATTCCATGATCCAAAACAGTACAGGTGCTCCATGCACAATCTTAAATAAAGCAGGAAAACATTGCATAAGTACAAGATAGTAATAAAGCCCCAAACTAGTTTGTGGCCCCAAGAAATAGAAATGAATCAAGCTCTGGCTCAGGGGGATCCCATAGGGTCTCCCGGATGTGGATAGTGCGAATAGTCAAGGAACAGGTATCAAGTACTTGGGGCCTATGGGACACAAGTGGACATAAAAACCAAATAGCATATATTGCCCACGGGTGCCTCTTCCATTAGTTATCCCAACAATTTAATAGTTGTATTTAAAGTCATGATCATCTTCACCATAAACATCTGCCAGCCTTCCAACAACTGTGGTACTCGACAACACGAGATCGCACCTAAGCAAGCAACTACGACTCGCAAGGCTAGCTATCTACCAAACAACAGGTATTAGGAGGTGTCCATGGCAATATAGAGGCTGCACGGAAAACTAAATCATCACGACACGAATAGCAATAGATCAACATGAGGAAATAAAGACTATAAATGCAAAATAGGTAGAAATGGGGAGAATGCTCGCCTGGGAAACACTGACAGAGAACTTTTCGATACTCGCATCAACTCATCAGCCTAATCCGCGAAGAAGCAAACACTAGAAGAAACACCGGATGCAATATTTAATACTACGGCAGAAGATCCAGCATGATTAGGATATGATGCAGATGCGGGGCAATTAGGCAGTACTAAGCGGAACCGGGGTCCAGATAATTAATTACACAGTTCAAGTTATTTAGAACCCTCGCAATTTAAATGTTGAATTAGCAAGGCAAAAAATGGCATCGGTTCGCTAAACCAATTTAAATGGAGTCCGGAATAAGACAAAGTTATCTCGCATATAGACTCCATATTTAATTATGAGGTGAATCGGCATAACGCCCCCAAACCACAGACATGTATGCATGCATGAACAATTTAATATGTGACAGTTGATAATGTCATATTATAAAAATAGGGGCTTAGGGTCACACATCTAGGTTCGGAAGATCTTGGGTCCCGGGGGTTCGGGTCCAGTCTCAGGGTTCGACGGGGATCGAGGTGCAGATACAAGATGGAGAACTTGGGTTCCAAGCGGTCGATCTTGCCATCATGGCGAACTTTAGTGGATCGGGTACCGGGGGTCTTCGGATCCGTGAAATAGCTCTTGTCGCACGGTGTCCGGGTAGGCAAACTTGGCGGGTTGGGACGATCTTGTCATAGTCCTCGGGTGACGGTGTCGGTCTTGAGTCTCGGTGCCGGAAGATCTTGATATTCCAGGAAGGAGATCTTGTCGGTTCCATGTCGAAGGCCTTGGTGCTCCGGATCGGTCTTTGGGTCCATGAAGGCGGTCATGGCGTCCGGGATGAAGAACTTGGCGTTCCGTATCGGTGACCTTGGCGTCTGGGTTCTCAGCGAACGTGGCATCCGTGCAGGAGACTTCGGTCATCGGGTACGGGAAGGAGATCTTGGTTCGGGACTTCAATTCCGGGGCCTTGATTTTCCGTGAGGAAGATCTTCAGATGTGGCGCCTATATCTTGGTGTCACATGGTACATGTGGGCGAACGGAGTTCTTGACGATGGCTCGAGATAGAAGATCTTGGCGGTGTCGGTTTTGACATGAACGAGGACGATCTTGGGCGGCAACTGGAGGAAGCCGGGCTTAGGGGCACACAAACCTAGACTTGGCTGCCAACAGAAGCACACAGACGTGCCCGCGTACAGTGAAGCGAGCAAAGTTGCTCGATACCAAACAACACCTGCAAGACAAAACATGCACAAACCATGCACGTAGGAGGTCACTTGCAGGGACGCACATGCAACATTCGAACTTGCAGCAGCAGACGATGAGAGGCAAGCACAAGCACCCGAAGACATCCGCCGGGGGACGCAGCCGTGCGTGTCAGCGAGATTGGGTCGGAGGAGAGCTTGCAAGGGAGGACCTGGCGGTGGAGGCTTGGCGCGGGTGCCACAAGCGGGGTGCGGACAGAGAGGAAGGGGATGCAGAGCCGGGGCCTGGGCTATGTGGGCCGGGCGCAGGGCGGTGTCGACGCGACCAACAGCGAGGAGGGGGCCCGGTGGCGGACGCGACTCGGCTCGGGAGAAGAGGCGAGAGGAGGGCGTGGGGTGGCGAGAGGCGGCGGCGGCGGCTCGGTCGAACTGGCGGCGGTTGGTGGCCGCAGGGGCTCGCGTCTAGGGCCAAGGTGACGAGGCGAGGACTGGCTCGGCGACGAGGAGCTCGGGGTGAGGCGGAGACGACGAATGGCGAGCTCGGACACGCAGGGGGCAGCCGGAGGAGATCGGCGGTGGCGGGGCCGAACTTGGCAAGGAGAGCCGCACTGAAAGGAGTTCGTGGAGGAGACGGCGGTGCCCTGCAAGGAAGGAGGAGGATGTTGTCGAGCGAGGCGGCGGAGGGCAGCCTCGGCGCGGGGTTGGGGAAGGGGAGTGGTTCCGGTGGCGGCCGGAGCGAGCGGTGGCGGCGCGCGGCGAGGATGGACCGGTGGCGGGCGGCGGAAGGTCGACGAGCAGCAGGGGATTCGGTCGGGAAGGAAGGAGGAAGACGGGGTGAAGAGGGAGGCGGGCGATGCGTGAGGCGAGTGGGGCCGGGCTGAAGCGTGGACGAATGCCTTTGTGCCCCTAAGCAAGGAGATGCTTCTTATGACGGCGGTCTGCACGGGGTAGGTAGGACAGACGCGGGCAGGTGGGCGGTGTACCACGGGGTGTGTGCGGCGTGCGAGGCGTGTGCGCGTGTGTGCGTGGCAGGCGGGTGGGCCAGGAGGTGAGGAGGTGGCAGGCAGGGAGTGGTCGGGGTGAGGTGGATATGGGGAAACGTGCAGGGGCGGCGGGGTGGAGTTGACGTGGGTGGCTGGCGCAGGGTAGGTGGAAGCTGGGGTAGATGGGTGGTTAGGGTTTGGGCTAGGAAGGAGGTGGCCGGCTGGGCTTTGGGCCTGGCTGGCTATCTAAAAAAAACAACTGAAACTTTTATTTTTATTTTAAAATAGGCCTTTGTAAATACTTTTAGACAAATAAAACTATCCAGAAAAGACCGGAGTTTCTATTTGAAATAAAGACGGGGCGTTTAGAAAACAAAACCAGACTTTTCGAAAATAGTTTTTAGACAAACCATGCATGATGATGACAATGCTCAAATGCAATGTGGCATGATGACATGAGCATGCGGTCATGATGATGCAATGCACAAAAACACAACGATTTTCTAGTAGTGGTTTTAGCGGGATGCCACAATTCGACACCACTAACAATGGATCTCGCCCTCGAGATCGGCCTCATGGTACCGGGAAGAAGGTCGGCGATCTGAATCTTCTCGCTTCGTGTCGATCCTCGCGACACCACTAACAAGACGTCGTTGTCCGTGATCATCGGGAGAACACTTCGGGAACAAAGGGCGAAGGCAGAGATATCAACAAATAAAGCCACCTCTAGCTTCCGATAGACGGAGAGAAAAGATGTAGTCCAATCCACTTCAATGTACACGAGCAAATAGGATGAGTAGTCGGCATGGGGGCTAATCCATCATGTACCCAAACTATTACTCCACACCATCAGTAGAGAAGCGTGCAACCATTCTCGGAATCAGACTGAAGATCTCGACAATCGAGGTTCAGAACAAAGGAGTGATGCAGGCTCTGCATCGGATCTGGCGTAGATGATGTCGTCGCGTTCAAACACACCGGAAGACACAAGAAGGAACAAAGAGAAGTCCAACAAATGAAGGATTCCTCAGATAGCATGAAGACCGGACGTAGAAACACCGTTACCAAAGAAGGAAGCGGAACCCTGAAGGTATGACGGAAACCCAACCACGAGAAATCCTGGACTAAAATAAGGGAAGAGAATAGATCCAAAACATGCAGAGGTAAGAGGAGAATAGCAGAGGGTAAGGAGTAAAAGCAGACCTAATCAGATCTATCCAACCGATTTTCCAAAATAGTTTGACACTCTACTTCGGCCGTTAGCTAGTTTATCCTACAGGCTGGACCAGTGGGGTATCGCAACTGCTGAGCTCTGATACCACTCTGTAACACCCTCGAATCGGCCCTATGCAAGTTTCAGCGCTTCCCGCCAAACCCGCATAGAAACGATTCAAGGACGCCCACCAGGCACTTTCGTGCGGGTGGAAAATGAAGTAATACCATTACACAATAGTCCACGATGGAACCCACAGAATAGATATATACAACACGACTCCACGAGTCAAGAATACAGATATACAATACAAAGATCCAAATCACCTTGAAAACGTTACATCGTCCGAGTACGGACAAGATGCAAATGGGGCTAAGAGCCCTGAAGAATAACCAATGGCATCCATAACCCTGCCCAGGCCAAGCCGGAAGGGTAACCCTGCTAACAACGTCAATCTCATCCCTGCTAAAACAAAAGGGGTGCCGACAAAGGGCAAAGGAAAAGAGGCGTCGATCTTGAGGCCAAGACAGCGAGGCTAGAATTCGGCGGCTCTCGCCTACATAGGTATGGTGGGCTAAAGCGGCAGCGCAGCGGCACTAAACAACCTATAGAGACTCGGTATCACTAGCAGCTATTAGAGAGGGGTAGGAAAGACCTATTCGGATCCTACCTGAAGCTAACACCAAACATACCCATCCTGGTATTTCCCCCTCGAGACCAAACGAGGAAGTCGGGCCAAGGAACTCACACAGTTGGCAGTTGTACTAATTCCATTTTAGTTGTAGCATTTACTAGTCAGATATATAGCATGAGTCATCCTGATAGCGTAAGTAGTGGGCAGTTTTAGTTACCATTCCGTTGTAGTTGGAACATTTACTAGTTAGATATAATTGTCATGAGGAATCCCAAAACCCAGCAGTTGTTGGCACTTTTATCACATTCTATTGGAGTTGCAATACTTACTAGGCAGGTATAGTATGACATAGATCACCACAGATCCACCAGTTGTTGGCATTTTTATTATCCATTCCATTGTAGTGAAGCTGATTACTAGTCACATATTAAGTCAAATTTATAGCACTACTTTAGTTATGCTTGTCTATGATCGAGAAACTGTGTTCCAAGTCGTCCATAACCGCGGACATGGCTCTCAGAAAGATTTACCCTGCAGGGGTGCACAAATAGCAACACACACTCGATCAACCTCGGAAAAACCAAATCAAAACCCAACGAGGCATTCACGACAAAGCAATCGCAGGATTCATAAAATATTTCAGGGGGCCACCCCATTAAGCTACCCACAACGAAGTTGGCCGGCTCCGAGACGGACCCAAGGTTTGTGTCAATGGCTGTAAATGACTGGGAACCCGAAAGTGTGACTGGGCTTGTCGATACCGCGAAAACATTCCACGATCCAAAACAGTACAGGTGCTCCACGCACAATCTTAAATAAACCAGTAAAACATGGCATAAGTACAGGATATTAATAAATCCCCAAACTAGTTTGTGGCCCCAAGAAATAGAAATGAATCAAGCTCTGGCTCAGGGGGATCCCATAGGGTCTCCCGGATGTGGATAGTGCGAATAGTCAAGGAACAGGTATCAAGTACTCGGGGCCTACGGGACACAAGTGGACATAAAAACCAAATAGCATATATTGCCCACAGGTGCCTCTTTTATTAGTTATCCCAACAATTTAATAGTTGTATTTAAAGTCATGATCATCTTCACCATAAACATCTGCCAGCCTTCCAACAACTGTGGTACTCGACAACACGAGATCGCACCTGAGCAAGCAACTACGACTCGCAAGGCCAGCTATCTACCAAACAACAGGTATTAGGAGGTGTCCATGGCAATATAGAGGCTGCACGGGATATAACTGGTGCACGGACAACTAAAGCATCGGGACACGGATAGCAATAGATCAACAGGAGGAAATAAAGACTATAAATACAAAATAGGTAGAAAGGGGGATAATGCTCGCCTGGGAAACACTGCCGGAGATTCATATCCGGAGAACTTGTCGATACTCGCATCAACTCATCGGCCTAATCCGCGAAGAAGCAAACACTATAAGAAACACCGGATGCAATATTTAATACTACGGCAGAAGATACGGCATGATTATGATATGATGCAGATGCAGGGCAATAAGGCAGTATTAAGTGGAATCGGGGTCCCGATAATTAATTACACGGTTCAAGTTATTTAGAACCCTCGCAATTTAAATGTTGAATTAGCAAGGCAAAACATGGCATCGGTTCGCTAAACCAATTTAAATGGAGTCAGGAATAAGACAAATTTATCCCGCATATAGACTCCATATTTAATTATGAGGTGAATCGGCATAATGCCCCCAAACCACAGACAGGTATGCATGCATGAACAATTTAATATGCGACAGTTGATAATGTCATATTGTAAAATAGGGGCTTAGGGTCACACATCTGGGTTCGGAAGATCTTGGGTCCCGGGGGTTCGGGTCCGGTCTCAGGGTTCGACGGGGATCGAGGTTCAGATACAAGATGGAGAACTTGCATTCCAAGCGGTCGATCTTGCCGTTGATGGCAAACTTGAGTGGATCGGGTACCGGGGGTCTTCGGATCCGTGAAGTAGATCTTGTCGCACAGTGTCCGGGTAGGCGAACTTGGCGGGTTGGGACGATCTTGTCGTAGTCCTCGGGTGACGGTGTCGGTCTTGAGTCTCGGCGCCGGAAGATCTTGATATTCCTAGAAGGAGATCTTGTCGGTTCCATGTCGAAGGCCTTGGCGCTCCGGATCGGTCTTCGGGTCCATGAAGGCGGTCATGGCGTCCGGGATGAAGAACTTGGCGTTCCGTATCAGCGACCTTGGCGTCTGGGTTCTCGGCGAACTTGGCATCCGTGCAGGAGACTTCGGTCATCGGGTACAGGAAGGAGATCTTGGTTCGGGACTTCAACTCCGGGGCCTTGATTTTCCGTGAGGAAGATCTTAGGATGTGGCGCCTATATCTTGGTGTCACATGGTACATGTGGGCGAACGAAGTTCTTGACGATGGCTCGAGATAGAAGATCTTGGCGGTGTCGGTTTTGACATGAACAAGGACGATCTTGGGCGGCAACCGGAGGAAGCCGGGCTTAGGGGCACACAAACCCAGACTTGGCTGCCAACAGAAGCACACTGATGTGCCCGCATACACTGAAGCGAGCGAAGTTGCTCGATACCAAACAACACCTGCAAGACAAAACGTGCACAAACCATGCGGAGGAGGTCACTGCGGGGCCTTACGAGCAACATTCGAACTTGCAGCAGCAGACGACGAGAGGCAAGCACAAGCACCCGAAGACATCCGCCGGGGGACGCAGCCGTGCGTGTCGGCGAGATTGGGTCGGAGGAGAGCTTGCAAGGGAGGACCTGGCGGTGGAGGCTTGGCGCGGGTGCCGCAAGCGGGGTGCGGACGGAGAGGAAGGGGATGCAGAGCCGGGGCCTGGGCTATGTGGGTCGAGCGCAGGGCAGCATCGACGCGACCAACGGCGAGGAGGGGTCCTGGTGGTGGACGCGGATCGGCTCGGGAGAAGAGGCGAGAGGAGGGCGTGGGGTGGCGAGAGGCGGCGGCGGCTCGGTCGAACTGGCGGTGGTTGGTGGTCGCAGGGGCTCGTATCCAGGGCCGAGGTGACGAAGCGAGGACTGGCTCGGCGATGAGGAGCTCGGGGGTGAGGCAGAGACGACGAACAGCGAGCTCTGACACGCAGGAGGCGGCCAGAGGAGGAGACCAGCGGTGGCGGGGCCGAACTTGGCAAGGAGAGCCGCGGGAAAGGAGGAGGATGCTGGCGAGCGAGGCGGCGGAGGGCGGCCTTGGCGCGGGGTTGGGGAAGGGGAGTGGTTCCGGTGGCGGCCGGAGCTGATGGCGGCGTCTGGCGAGATGGACCGTGGTGGCGGCGGCGGTCGACGAGCAGAGGGATTGATCGGGAAGGAAGGAGGAAGACGGGTGAAGAGAAGAGGCGAGTGGGGGCCGGCAGGGTGTGTGTCTGGCGTCTGGCGTGGCGTGTGCGTGTGGCGGTGGGCAGGAGGTGAGGAGGTGGCAGGGAGTGGTCAGGTGGTGGTGGATATGGGAAAGCGTCACGGCGTGGGGTGGAGTTGACGTGGGTGGCTGGCGCGGGGTAGGTGGAAGCTGGGGTAGATGGGTGGTTAGGGTTTGGGATAGGAAGGAGGTGGCCGGCTGGGCTTTGGGCCTGGCTGCCTGCCTCCAAAAAAACAACTGAAACTTTTATTTTTATTTTAAAATAGGCCTTTGTAAATAATTTTAGACAAATAAAACTATCCGGAAAATACCGGAGTTTTTATTTGAAATAAAGACAGGGCGTTTAGAAAACAAAACCAGACTTTTCGAAAATAGTTTTTAGACAAACCATGCATGATGATGACGATGCTCAAATGCAATGTGGCATGATGACATGAGCATGCGGTCATGATGATGCAATGCACAAAAACACAACGATTTTCTAGTAGTGGTTTTAGCGGGATGCCACACATGTGTGTTCTTTTCCACAAACCACACATGGATTAACCAATGGCATTGCATGTGCGTTCTTTCTACAAACCACATAAGGATCAACCAGTGCCATTGCATGTGTGTTCCTTTCATGAACCACATGTGGATCCACCAGTGTTCATTGCATGTGTGTTCTTTCCACTAACCACACATGGATTAACCAATGTCATTGCATGTGTGTTATTGTCACAAACCACATATGGATGAACCAATCTTATTGCATGTGTGTTCCTGTCATGAACCACATATGGATCCACCAGTGTTCATTGCATGTGTGTTCTTTCCACAAACCACATATGGATCCACTAGAGTCATTGCATGTGTGTTCTTTTCACAAACCACATATGGACCCACTTGAGTCATTGCATGTGTGTTCTTTCCAAAAACCACACATGGATTAACCAATGGCATTGCATGTGTGTTATTGTCACAAACCACATATGGATCAACCAATGTTATTGCATGTGTGTTCCTGTGATGAACCACATATGGATCCACCAGTGTTCATTGCATGTGTGTTCTTTGCACAAACCACATATGGATCCACTAGAGTCATTGCATGTGTGTTCTTTTCACAAACCACATATTGATCCACCAATGACATTGCATGTGTGTTCTTTCTACAAACCACATATGGATCCACTAGAGTAATTGCATGTGTGTTCTTTTCACAAACCACATATGGATCCACTAGAGTCAATGCATGTGCGTTCTTTCCACAAACCACATATGGAACAACCAATGTGATTGCATGTGTGTTCTTTCTACAAACCACATATGGATCCACTAGAGTCATTGCATGCTTGTTCTTTTCACAAACCACATATGGACCCACTTGAGTCGTTGCATGTGTGTTCTTTCCACTAACCACACATGGATCCACTAGAGTCATAGCATGTGTGTTCTTTTCCACTAACCATAGATGTCTCCACTAGAGTCATTGCATGTGTGTTCTTTCCACAAACCACACATGGATCCGCTATAGTCATTGCATGTGTATTCTTTCCGCAAACCCCACATGGATCCACTAGAGTCATTGCATGTGTGTTCTTTCCACAAACCACACATGGATCCACCAGAGTCATTGCATGTGTGTTCTTTCCACAAACCACACATGGATCAACGAGAGTCATTGCATGTGTGTTCTTTCCACAAACCACATATAGATCCACCAATGTCATTGCATGGGTGTTCTTTCCACAAACCACACATGGATCAACCAATGTCATTGCATGTGTGTTCTTTCCACAAACCACATATGGATCCACCAATGTCATTGCATGTGTGTTCTTTTCCACAAACCACATATGTATCCACTAGAGTCAATGCATGTGTGTTCCTATCATGAACCACATATGGATCCACCAATATTCATTGTATGTGTGTTCTTTCCACAAATCGCATATGGATCCACTAGATTCATTGCATGTGTGTTCTTTTCATGAACCACATATGGATCCACCAATGTCATTTCATTTGTGTTCTTTCCACTAACCACATATGGATCCAATAGAGTCATTGGACGTGTGTTCTTTTAACAACCCACATATGGATCAACCAGTGTCATTGCATGTGTGTTCCTATCATGAACCACATATGGATCCACCAGTGTTCATTGCATGTGTGTTCTTTTCCACAAACCACATATGTATCCACTAGAGTCAATGCATGTGTGTTCTTTTCACAAACCACACATGGATCCACCAATGTCTTTGCATGTGTGTTCTTTTCACAAACCACATATGGATCAAACAGAGTCATTGCATGTGTGTTCTTTTCCACAAACCACATATGGATTAACCAATGGCATTGCATGCGTGTTCTTTCTATAAACCACATATGGATCAACTAGTGTCATTGCATGTGTGTTCCTGTCATGAACCACATATGGATCCACCAGTGTTCATTGCATGTGTGTTCTTTCCGCTAACCACACATGGATTAACCAATGTCATTGCATGTGTGTTATTGTCACAAACCACATATGGATCTACCAATGTTATTGCATGTCTGTTCCTGTCATGAACCACATATGGATCCACCAGTGTTCATTGCATGTGTGTTCTTTCCACAAACCACATATGAATCCACTAGAGTCATTGCATGTGTGTTCTTTTCACAAACCACATATGGACCCACTTGAGTCATTGCATGTGTGTTATTTCCACAAACCACACATGGCTTAACCAATGGCATTGCTTGTGTGTTATTGTCACAAACCACATATGGATCAACCAATGTCATTGCATGTGTGTTCCTTTGATGAACCACATATGGATCCACCAGTGTTCATTGCATGTGTGTTCTTTGCACAAACCACATATGGATCCACTAGAGTCATTGCATGTGTGTTATTTTCACAAACCACATATGGATCCACCAATGTCATTGCATGTGTGTTCTTTCTATAAACCACATATGGATCCACTAGAGTAATTGCATCCGTGTTCTTTCTATAAACCACATATGGATCAACTAGTGTCATTGCATGTGTGTTCCTGTCATGAACCACATATGGATCCACCAGTGTTCATTGCATGTGTGTTCTTTCCGCTAACCACACATGGATTAACCAATGTCATTGCATGTGTGTTATTGTCACAAACCACATATGGATCTACCAATGTTATTGCATGTCTGTTCCTGTCATGAACCACATATGGATCCACCAGTGTTCATTGCATGTGTGTTCTTTCCACAAACCACATATGAATCCACTAGAGTCATTGCATGTGTGTTCTTTTCACAAACCACATATGGACCCACTTGAGTCATTGCATGTGTGTTCTTTCCACAAACCACACATGGCTTAACCAATGGCATTGCTTGTGTGTTATTGTCACAACCCACATATGGACCAACCAATGTCATTGCATGTGTGTTCCTTTGATGAACCACATATGGATCCACCAGTGTTCATTGCATGTGTGTTCTTTGCACAAACCACATATGGATCCACTAGAGTCATTGCATGTGTGTTATTTTCACAAACCACATATGGATCCACCAATGTCATTGCATGTGTGTTCTTTCTATAAACCACATATGGATCCACTAGAGTAATTGCATGTGTGTTCTTTTCACAAACCACAAATGGATCCACTAGAGTCATGCATGTGTGTTCTTTCCACAAACCACATATGGAACAACCAATGTGATTCATGTGTGTTCTTTCTACAAACCACATATGGATCCACTAGTGTCATTGCATGTGTGTTCTTTCTACAAACCACATATGGATCCACTAGAGTAATTGCATGTGTGTTCTTTTCACAAACCACATATGGATCCACTAGAGTCAATGCATGTGCGTTCTTTCCACAAACCACATATGGAACAACCAATGTGATTGCATGTGTGTTCTTTCTACAAACCACATATGGATCCACTAGAGTCATTGCATGCTTGTTCTTTTCACAAACCACATATGGACCCACTTGAGTCGTTGCATGTGTGTTCTTTCCACTAACCACACATGGATCCACTAGAGTCATAGCATGTGTGTTCTTTTCCACTAACCATAGATGTCTCCACTAGAGTCATTGCATGTGTGTTCTTTCCACAAACCACACATGGATCCGCTATAGTCATTGCATGTGTATTCTTTCCGCAAACCCCACATGGATCCACTAGAGTCATTGCATGTGTGTTCTTTCCACAAACCACACATGGATCCACCAGAGTCATTGCATGTGTGTTCTTTCCACAAACCACACATGGATCAACGAGAGTCATTGCATGTGTGTTCTTTCCACAAACCACATATAGATCCACCAATGTCATTGCATGGGTGTTCTTTCCACAAACCACACATGGATCAACCAATGTCATTGCATGTGTGTTCTTTCCACAAACCACATATGGATCCACCAATGTCATTGCATGTGTGTTCTTTTCCACAAACCACATATGTATCCACTAGAGTCAATGCATGTGTGTTCCTATCATGAACCACATATGGATCCACCAATATTCATTGTATGTGTGTTCTTTCCACAAATCGCATATGGATCCACTAGATTCATTGCATGTGTGTTCTTTTCATGAACCACATATGGATCCACCAATGTCATTTCATTTGTGTTCTTTCCACTAACCACATATGGATCCAATAGAGTCATTGGACGTGTTCTTTTAACAACCCACATATGGATCAACCAGTGTCATTGCATGTGTGTTCCTATCATGAACCACATATGGATCCACCAGTGTTCATTGCATGTGTGTTCTTTTCCACAAACCACATATGTATCCACTAGAGTCAATGCATGTGTGTTCTTTTCACAAACCACACATGGATCCACCAATGTCTTTGCATGTGTGTTCTTTTCACAAACCACATATGGATCAAACAGAGTCATTGCATGTGTGTTCTTTTCCACAAACCACATATGGATTAACCAATGGCATTGCATGCGTGTTCTTTCTATAAACCACATATGGATCAACTAGTGTCATTGCATGTGTGTTCCTGTCATGAACCACATATGGATCCACCAGTGTTCATTGCATGTGTGTTCTTTCCGCTAACCACACATGGATTAACCAATGTCATTGCATGTGTGTTATTGTCACAAACCACATATGGATCTACCAATGTTATTGCATGTCTGTTCCTGTCATGAACCACATATGGATCCACCAGTGTTCATTGCATGTGTGTTCTTTCCACAAACCACATATGAATCCACTAGAGTCATTGCATGTGTGTTCTTTTCACAAACCACATATGGACCCACTTGAGTCATTGCATGTGTGTTCTTTCCACAAACCACACATGGCTTAACCAATGGCATTGCTTGTGTGTTATTGTCACAAACCACATATGGATCAACCAATGTCATTGCATGTGTGTTCCTTTGATGAACCACATATGGATCCACCAGTGTTCATTGCATGTGTGTTCTTTGCACAAACCACATATGGATCCACTAGAGTCATTGCATGTGTGTTATTTTCACAAACCACATATGGATCCACCAATGTCATTGCATGTGTGTTCTTTCTATAAACCACATATGGATCCACTAGAGTAATTGCATCCGTGTTCTTTCTATAAACCACATATGGATCAACTAGTGTCATTGCATGTGTGTTCCTGTCATGAACCACATATGGATCCACCAGTGTTCATTGCATGTGTGTTCTTTCCGCTAACCACACATGGATTAACCAATGTCATTGCATGTGTGTTATTGTCACAAACCACATATGGATCTACCAATGTTATTGCATGTCTGTTCCTGTCATGAACCACATATGGATCCACCAGTGTTCATTGCATGTGTGTTCTTTCCACAAACCACATATGAATCCACTAGAGTCATTGCATGTGTGTTCTTTTCACAAACCACATATGGACCCACTTGAGTCATTGCATGTGTGTTCTTTCCACAAACCACACATGGCTTAACCAATGGCATTGCTTATGTGTTATTGTCACAACCCACATATGGATCAACCAATGTCATTGCATGTGTGTTCCTTTGATGAACCACATATGGATCCACCAGTGTTCATTGCATGTGTGTTCTTTGCACAAACCACATATGGATCCACTAGAGTCATTGCATGTGTGTTATTTTCACAAACCACATATGGATCCACCAATGTCATTGCATGTGTGTTCTTTCTATAAACCACATATGGATCCACTAGAGTAATTGCATGTGTGTTCTTTTCACAAACCACAAATGGATCCACTAGAGTCATGCATGTGTGTTCTTTCTACAAACCACATATGGATCCACTAGTGTCATTGCATGTGTGTTCTTTTCACAAACCACATATGGACCCACTTGAGTCATTGCCTGTGTGTTCTTTCCACTAACCACACATGGATCCACTAGAGTCATTGCATGTGTGTTCTTTCCACAAACCACACATGGATCCACAAGAGTCATTGCATGTGTGTTCTTTCCACAAACCACACATGGATCCACCAGAGTCATTGCATGTGTGTTCTTTCCACAAACCACAAATGGATCCACGAGAGTCATTGCATGTGTGTTCTTTCCACAAACCACATATGGATCCACCAGAGTCATTGCATGTGTGTTCTTTCCACAAACCACACATGGATCCACTAGATTCATTGCATGTGTGTTCTTTTCACAAACCACATATGGATCCACGAATGTCATTGCATGTGTGTTCTTTTAATGAACCACATATGGATCCACCAATGACATTGCATGTGTGTTCTTTCTACAAACCACATATGGATCCACTAGAGTAATTGCATGTGTGTTCTTTTCACAAACCACATATGGATCCACTAGAGTCAATGCATGTGCGTTCTTTCCACAAACCACATATGGAACAACCAATGTGATTGCATGTGTGTTCTTTCTACAAACCACATATGGATCCACTAGAGTCATTGCATGCTTGTTCTTTTCACAAACCACATATGGTCCCACTTGAGTCATTGTATGTGTGTTCTTTCCACTAACCACACATGGATCCACTAGAGTCATAGCATGTGTGCTCTTTTCCACTAACCATAGATGTCTCCACTAGAGTCATTGCATGTGTGTTCTTTCCACAAACCACACATGCATCCACTAGAGTCATTGCATGTGTGTTCTTTCCGCAAACCCCACATGGATCCACTAGAGTCATTGCATGTGTGTTCTTTCCACAAACCACACATGGATCCACCAGAGTCATTGCATTTGTGTTCTTTCCACAAACCACACATGGATCCACGAGAGTCATTGCATGTGTGTTCTTTCCACAAACCACATATAGATCCACCAATGTCATTGCATGGGTGTTCTTTCCACAAACCACACATGGATCAACCAATGTCATTGCATGTGTGTTCTTTCCACAAACCACATATGGATCCACCAATGTCATTGCATGTGTGTTCTTTATCACAAACCACATATGTATCCACTAGAGTCAATGCATGTGTGTTCCTATCATGAACCACATATGGATCCACCAATATTCATTGCATGTGTGTTCTTTCCACAAATCGCATATGGATCCACTAGATTCATTGCATGTGTGTTCTTTTCACAAACCACATATGGATCCACCAATGTCATTGCATGTGTGTTCTTTTCATGAACCACATATGGATCCACCAATGTCATTTCATGTGTGTTCTTTCCACTAACCACATATGGATCCACTAGAGTCATTGGACGTGTGTTCTTTTAACAACCTACATATGGATCAACCAGTGTCATTGCATGTGTGTTCCTGTCATGAACCACATATGGATCCACCAGTGTTCATTGCATGTGTGTTCTTTCCACAAACCACATATGTATCCACTAGAGTCAATGCATGTGTGTTCTTTTCACAAACCACACATGGATCCACCAATGTCATTGCATGTGTGTTCTTTTCACAAACCACATATGGATCCAACAGAGTCATTGCATGTGTGTTCTCTTCCACAAACCACATATGGATTAACCAATGGCATTGCATGCGTGTTCTTTCTATAAACCACATATGGATCAACCAGTGTCATTGCATGTGTGTTCCTATCATGAACCACATATGGATCCACCAGTGTTCATTGCATGTGTGTTCTTTCCACTAACCACACATGGATTAACCAATGTCATTACATGTGTGTTATTGTCACAAACCACATATGTATCTACCAATGTTATTGCATGTTTGTTCCTGTCATGAACCACATATGGATCCACCAGTGTTCATTGCATGTGTGTTCTTTCCACAAACCACACATGGATCCACGAGAGTCATTGCATGTGAGTTCTTTCCACAAACCACACATGGATCCACCAGAGTCATTGCATGTGTGTTCTTTCCACAAACCACACATGGACCGCGAGAGTCATTGCATGTGTGTTCTTTCCAAAAACCACATATGGATCCACGAATGTCATTGCATGTCTGTTCTTTTCCACAAACCACATATGTATCCACTAGAGTCATTGCATGTGTGTTCCTGTCATGAACCACATATGGGTCCACCAACGTTCACTGCATGTGTGTTCTTTCCACAAACCGCATATGGATCCACTAGATTCATTGCATGTGTGTTCTTTTCACAAACCACATATGGATCCATGAATGTCATTGCATGTGTGTTCTTTTAATGAACCACATATGGATCCACCAATGACATTGCATGTGTGTTCTTTCTACAAACCACATATGGATCCACTAGAGTAATTGCATGTGTGTTCTTTTCACAAACCACATATGGATCCACTAGAGTCAATGCATGTGCGTTCTTTCCACAAACCACATATGGAACAACCAATGTGATTGCATGTGTGTTCTTTCTACAAACCACATATGGATCCACTAGAGTCATTGCATGCTTGTTCTTTTCACAAACCACATATGGTCCCACTTGAGTCATTGCATGTGTGTTCTTTCCACTAACCACACATGGATCCACTAGAGTCATAGCATGTGTGCTCTTTTCCACTAACCATAGATGTCTCCACTAGAGTCATTGCATGTGTGTTCTTTCCACAAACCACACATGCATCCACTAGAGTCATTGCATGTGTGTTCTTCCATAAACCCCACATGGATCCACTAGAGTCATTGCATGTGTGTTCTTTCCACAAACCACACATGCATCCACTAGAGTCATTGCATGTGTGTTCTTTCCGCAAACCCCACATGGATCCACTAGAGTCATTGCATGTGTGTTCTTTCCACAAACCACACATGGATCCACCAGAGTCATTGCATGTGTGTTCTTTCCACAAACCAGACATGGATCCACGAGTATCATTGCATGTGTGTTCTTTCCACAAACCACATATAGATCCACCAATGTCATTGCATGGGTGTTCTTTCCACAAACCACACATGGATCAACCAATGTCATTGCATGTGTGTTCTTTCCACAAACCACATATGGATCCACCAATGTCATTGCATGTGTGTTCTTTATCACAAACCACATATGTATCCACTAGAGTCAATGCATGTGTGTTCCTATCATGAACCACATATGGATCCACCAATATTCATTGCATGTGTGTTCTTTCCACAAATCGCATATGGATCCACTAGATTCATTGCATGTGTGTTCTTTTCACAAACCACATATGGATCCACCAATGTCATTGCATGTGTGTTCTTTCATGAACCACATATGGATCCACCAATGTCATTGCATGTGTGTTCTTTCCACTAACCACATATGGATACACTAGAGTCATTGGACGAGAGTTCTTTTAAAAAACTAAATAAGGATCAACCAGTTTCATTGCATGTGTGTTAATGTCAAGAACCACATATGGATCCACCAGTGTTCATTGCATGTGTGTTCTTTTCCACAAACCACATATGTATCCACTAGAGTCAATGCATGTGTGTTCTTTTCACAAACCACACATGGATCCACCAATGTCATTGCATGTGTGTTCTTTTCACAAACCACATATGGATCCAACAGAGTCATTGCATGTGTGTTCTCTTCCACAAACCACATATGGATTAACCAATGGCATTGCATGCGTGTTCTTTCTATAAACCACATATGGATCAACCAGTGTCATTGCATGTGTGTTCCTATCATGAACCACATATGGATCCAGCAGTGTTCATTGCATGTGTGTTCTTTCCACTAACCACACATGGATTAACCAATGTCATTACATGTGTGTTATTGTCACAAACCACATATGTATCTACCAATGTTATTGCATGTTTGTTCCTGTCATGAACCACATATGGATCCACCAGTGTTCATTGCATGTGTGTTCTTTCCACAAACCACACATGGATCCACGGGAGTCATTGCATGTGAGTTCTTTCCACAAACCACACATGGATCCACCAGAGTCATTGCATGTGTGTTCTTTCCACAAACCACACATGGACCGCGAGAGTCATTGCATGTGTGTTCTTTCCAAAAACCACATATGGATCCACGAATGTCATTGCATGTCTGTTCTTTTCCACAAACCACATATGTATCCACTAGAGTCATTGCATGTGTGTTCCTGTCATGAACCACATATGGATCCACCAACGTTCACTGCATGTGTGTTCTTTCCACAAACCGCATATGGATCCACTAGATTCATTGCATGTGTGTTCTTTTCACAAACCACATATGGATCCATGAATGTCATTGCATGTGTGTTCTTTTAATGAACCACATATGGATCCACCAATGACATTGCATGTGTGTTCTTTCTACAAACCACATATGGATCCACTAGAGTAATTGCATGTGTGTTCTTTTCACAAACCACATATGGATCCACTAGAGTCAATGCATGTGCGTTCTTTCCACAAACCACATATGGAACAACCAATGTGATTGCATGTGTGTTCTTTCTACAAACCACATATGGATCCACTAGAGTCATTGCATGCTTGTTCTTTTCACAAACCACATATGGTCCCACTTGAGTCATTGCATGTGTGTTCTTTCCACTAACCACACATGGATCCACTAGAGTCATAGCATGTGTGCTCTTTTCCACTAACCATAGATGTCTCCACTAGAGTCATTGCATGTGTGTTCTTTCCACAAACCACACATGCATCCACTAGAGTCATTGCATGTGTGTTCTTTCCGCAAACCCCACATGGATCCACTAGAGTCATTGCATGTGTGTTCTTTCCACAAACCACACATGCATCCACTAGAGTCATTGCACGTGTGTTCTTTCCGCAAACCCCACATGGATCCACTAGAGTCATTGCATGTGTGTTCTTTCCACAAACCACACATGGATCCACCAGAGTCATTGCATGTGTGTTCTTTCCACAAACCACACATGGATCCACGAGAGTCATTGCATGTGTGTTCTTTCCACAAACCACATATAGATCCACCAATGTCATTGCATGGGTGTTCTTTCCACAAACCACACATGGATCAACCAATGTCATTGCATGTGTGTTCTTTCCACAAACCACATATGGATCCACCAATGTCATTGCATGTGTGTTCTTTATCACAAACCACATATGTATCCACTAGAGTCAATGCATGTGTGTTCCTATCATGAACCACATATGGATCCACCAATATTCATTGCATGTGTGTTCTTTCCACAAATCGCATATGGATCCACTAGATTCATTGCATGTGTGTTCTTTTCACAAACCACATATGGATCCACCAATGTCATTGCATGTGTGTTCTTTTCATGAACCACATATGGATCCACCAATGTCATTTCATGTGTGTTCTTTCCACTAACCACATATGGATCCACTAGAGTCATTGGACGTGTGTTCTTTTAACAACCTACATATGGATCAACCAGTGTCATTGCATGTGTGTTCCTGTCATGAACCACATATGGATCCACCAGTGTTCATTGCATGTGTGTTCTTTTCCACAAACCACATATGTATCCACTAGAGTCAATGCATGTGTGTTCTTTTCACAAACCACACATGGATCCACCAATGTCATTGCATGTGTGTTCTTTTCACAAACCACATATGGATCCAACAGAGTCATTGCATGTGTGTTCTCTTCCACAAACCACATATGGATTAACCAATGGCATTGCATGCGTGTTCTTTCTATAAACCACATATGGATCAACCAGTGTCATTGCATGTGTGTTCCTATCATGAACCACATATGGATCCACCAGTGTTCATTGCATGTGTGTTCTTTCCACTAACCACACATGGATTAACCAATGTCATTACATGTGTGTTATTGTCACAAACCACATATGTATCTACCAATGTTATTGCATGTTTGTTCCTGTCATGAACCACATATGGATCCACCAGTGTTCATTGCATGTGTGTTCTTTCCACAAACCACACATGGATCCACGAGAGTCATTGCATGTGAGTTCTTTCCACAAACCACACATGGATCCACCAGAGTCATTGCATGTGTGTTCTTTCCACAAACCACACATGTACCGCGAGAGTCATTGCATGTGTGTTCTTTCCAAAAACCACATATGGATCCACGAATGTCATTGCATGTCTGTTCTTTTCCACAAACCACATATGTACCCACTAGAGTCATTGCATGTGTGTTCCTGTCATGAACCACATATGGATCCACCAACGTTCACTGCATGTGTGTTCTTTCCACAAACCGCATATGGATCCACTAGATTCATTGCATGTGTGTTCTTTTCACAAACCACATATGGATCCATGAATGTCATTGCATGTGTGTTCTTTTAATGAACCACATATGGATCCACCAATGACATTGCATGTGTGTTCTTTCTACAAACCACATATGGATCCACTAGAGTAATTGCATATGTGTTCTTTTCACAAACCACATATGGATCCACTAGAGTCAATGCATGTGCGTTCTTTCCACAAACCACATATGGAACAACCAATGTGATTGCATGTGTGTTCTTTCTACAAACCACATATGGATCCACTAGAGTCATTGCATGCTTGTTCTTTTCACAAACCACATATGGTCCCACTTGAGTCATTGCATGTGTGTTCTTTCCACTAACCACACATGGATCCACTAGAGTCATAGCATGTGTGCTCTTTTCCACTAACCATAAATGTCTCCACTAGAGTCATTGCATGTGTGTTCTTTCCACAAACCACACATGCATCCACTAGAGTCATTGCATGTGTGTTCTTTCCGCAAACCCCACATGGATCCACTAGAGTCATTGCATGTGTGTTCTTTCCACAAACCACACATGGATCCACCAGAGTCATTGCATGTGTGTTCTTTCCACAAACCACACATGGATCCACGAGAGTCATTGCATGTGTGTTCTTTCCACAAACCACATATAGATCTACCAATGTCATTGCATGGGTGTTCTTTCCACAAACCACACATGGATCAACCAATGTCATTGCATGTGTGTTCTTTCCACAAACCACATATGGATCCACCAATGTCATTGCATGTGTGTTCTTTTCCACAAACCACATATGCATCCACTAGAGTTAATGCATGTTGTTCCTATCATGAAACACATATGGATCCACCAATATTCATTGCATGTGTGTTCTTTCCACAAATCGCATATGGATCCACTAGATTCATTGCATGTGTGTTCTTTTCACAAACCACATATGGATCCACCAATGTCATTGCATGTGTGTTCTTTTCATGAACCACATATGGATCCACCAATGTCATTTCATGTGTGTTCTTTCCACTAACCACATATGGATCCACTAGAGTCATTGGACGTGTGTTCTTTTAACAACCCACATATGGATCAACCAGTGTCATTGCATGTGTGTTCCTGTCATGAACCACATATGGATCCACCAGTGTTCATTGCATGTGTGTTCTTTTCCACAAACCACATATGTATCCACTAGAGTCAATGCATGTGTGTTCTTTTCACAAACCACACATGGATCCACCAATGTCATTGCATGTGTGTTCTTTTCACAAACCACATATGGATCCAACAGAGTCATTGCATGTGTGTTCTTTTCCACAAACCACATATGGATTAACCAATGGCATTGCATGCGTGTTCTTTCTATAAACCACATATGGATCAACCAGTGTCATTGCATGTGTGTTCCTATCATGAACCACATATGGATCCACCAGTGTTCATTGCATGTGTGTTCTTTCCACTAACCACACATGGATTAACCAATGTCATTACATGTGTGTTATTGTCACAAACCACATATGGATCTACCAATGTTATTGCATGTCTGTTCCTGTCATGAACCACATATGGATCCACCAGTGTTCATTGCATGTGTGTTCTTTCCACAAACCAAATATGGATCCACTAGAGTCATTGCATGTGTGTTCTTTTCACAAACCACATATGGACCCACTTGAGTCATTGCATGTGTGTTCTTTCCACAAACCACACATGGCTTAACCAATGGCATTGCTTGTGTGTTATTGTCACAAACCACATATGGATCAACCAATGTCATTGCATGTGTGTTCCTTTGATGAACCATATATGGATCCACCATTGTTCATTGCATGTGTGTTCTTTGCACAAACCACATATGGATCCATTAGAGTCATTGCATGTGTGTTCTTTTCACAAACCACATATGGATCCACCAATGTCATTGCATGTGTGTTCTTTCTATAAACCACATATGGATCCACTAGAGTAATTGCATGTGTGTTCTTTTCACAAACCACAAATGGATCCACTAGAGTCAATGCATGTGTGTTCTTTCCACAAACCACATATGGAACAACCAATGTGATTCATGTGTGTTCTTTCTACAAACCACATATGGATCCACTAGTGTCATTGCATGTGTGTTCTTTTCAAAAACCACATATGGACCCACTTGAGTCATTGCCTGTGTGTTCTTTCCACTAACCACACATGGATCCACTAGAGTCATTGCATGTGTGTTCTTTTCCACTAACCACATATGTATCCACTAGAGTCATTGCATGTGTGTTCTTTCCACAAACCACACATGGATGCACTAGAGTCATTGCATGTGTGTTCTTTCCACAAACCACACATGGATCCACGAGAGTCATTGCATGTGAGTTCTTTCCACAAACCACACATGGATCCACCAGAGTCATTGCATGTGTGTTCTTTCCACAAACCACACATGGACCACGAGAGTCATTGCATGTGTGTTCTTTCCAAAAACCACATATGGATCCACGAATGTCATTGCATGTCTGTTCTTTTCCACAAACCACATATGTATCCACTAGAGTCATTGCATGGGTGTTCCTGTCATGAACCACATATGGATCCAGCAACGTTCATTGCATGTGTGTTCTTTCCACAAACCGCATATGGATCCACTAGATTCATTGCATGTGTGTTATTTTCACAAACCACATATGGATCCACGAATGTCATTGCATGTGTGTTCTTTTAATGAACCACATATGGATCCACCAATGTCATTGCACGTGTGTTCTTTTAACAACCCACATATGGTTCAACTAGTGGCATTGCATGTGTGTTCCTGTCATGAACCACATATGGATCCACCATTGTTCATTGCATGTGTGTTCTTTTCCACAAACCACATATGTATCCACTAGAGTCAATGCATGTGTGTTCTTTTCACAAACCACACATGGATCAACCAATGTCATTGCATGTGTGTTCTTTCCACAAACCACATATGGATCAGCCAATGGCATTGCATGTGTGTTCTTTTCACAAACCACACATGGCTCAACCAATGGCATTGCATGTGTGTTCTTTTCACAAACCATGTATGGATCTAGAAGAGTCATTGCATGTGTGTTCTTTTCCACAAACCACACATGGATCAACCAATGGCATTGCATGTGTGTTATTGTCACAAACCACATATGGATCAACCAATGTCATTGCATGTGTGTTCCTGTCATGAACCACATATGGATCCACCAGTGTCCATTGCATGTGTGTTCTTTCCACTAACCACATATGTATCCACTAGAGTCATTGCATGTGTGTTCTTTTCACAAACAAAACATGGATCCACTAGAGTCATTGCATGTGTGTTCTTTTCACAAACAAAACATGGATCCACTAGAGTCATTGTATGTGTGTTCTTTTCACCAACCACATATGGATCCACCAGTGTTCATTGCATGTGTGTTCTTTACACAAAACATATATGGATCCACTAGAGTCGTTGCATGTGTGTTCTTTTCACAAACCACATATGGACCCACTTGAGTCATTGCATGTGTGTTCTTTCCACAAACCACACATGGATTAACCAATGGCATTGCATGTGTGTTATTGTCACAAACCACATATGGATTAACCAATGTCATTGCATGTGTTCCTGTCATGAACCACATATGGATCCACTAGTGTTCATTGCATGAGTGTTCTTTGCACAAACCACATATGGATCCACTAGAGTCATTGCATGTGTGTTCTTTTCACAAACCACATATGGATCCACCAATGTCAGTGCATTTGTGTTCTTTCTACAAACCACATTGGATCCACTAGAGTAATTGCATGTGTGTTCTTTTCACAAACCACATATGGATCCACTAGAGTCAATGCATGAGTGTTCTTTCCACAAACCACGTATGGAATAACCAAGGTCAATGCATGTGTGTTCTTTCTACAAACCACATATGGATCCACTAGAGTCATTGCATGTGTGTTCTTTTCACAAACCACATATGGACCCACTTGAGTCATTGCATGTGTGTTCTTTCCACTAACCACACATGGATCCACTAGATTCATTGCATGTGTGTTCTTTTCCACTAACCACATATGTATCCACTAGAGACATTGCATGTGTGTTCTTTCCACAAACCACACATGGATCCACTAGAGTCATTGCATGTGTGTTCTTTCCACAAACCACACATGGATCCACGAGAGTCATTGCATGTGTGTTCTTTCCACAAACCACACATGGATCCACCAGAGTCATTGCATGTGTGTTCTTTCCACAAACCACACATGGATCCACGAGAGTCATTGGATGTGTGTTCTTTCCACAAAGCACATATGGATCCACCAATGTCATTGCATGTGTGTTCTTTCCACAAACCACACATGGATCAACCAATGTCATTGCATGTGTGTTCTTTCCACAAACCACATATGGATCCACCAATGTCATTGCATGTGTGTTATTTTCCACAAACCACATATCTATCCACTAGAGTCATTACATGTGTGTTCATGTCATGAACCACATATGGATCCACCAACGTTCATTGCACGTGTGTTCTTTCCGCAAACCGCATATGGATCCACTAGATTCATTGCATGTGTTTTCTTTTCAGAAACCACATATGGATCCACCGATGTCATTGTATGTGTGTTCTTTTCATGAACCACATATAGATCCACCAATGTCATTGTTGGAGATATGCCCAAGAGGTAATAATAAAAGTGGTTATTATTATATCTTTGTGTTTATGATGAATGTTTACATCCCATGCTATAATTGGATTATTAGGAAACACTAATACTTATGTGTTTTGTAAACATAAAAGAGTCCCTAGTAAGCCTCTTGTTGAACTAGCTTGTTGATTAATAGATGATCATGGTTTCCTGATCATGGACATTGGATGTCATTAATAACAAGGTCATATCATTAGGAGAATGATGTGATGGACACACACCCAAAGTAAGTGTAGCATAAGATCAAGTCATTTAGTTCGTATTGCTACAAGCTTATCAAATGCATAGTAACCTAATCCTTCGACCATAAGGTTATGTTAATCACCATCACCGGATGGGTGCTTTGATGACATCAAACACCGCAGAATCGGGTGGTTATAAAGGTGTCATTGGGTATTCTGAAAGTATGTGTTGAAGAGCATGGACCAAGATTGGGATTTGTCCATCCATATGACGGATAGATATGCTCTGGGCCCTCTTGGTGGAATGTCATCTAGTTAGCTTGCAAGCATGTGACTAGGTCACACGGGATGACATAACATGGAACGAGTAAAGAGTACTTATCAGTAACGAGGTAGAACTAGGTATGGAGATACCGACGATCAAACCTCAGATAAGTAGAGTATCGCGTGACAAAGGGAATTGGTTTCGTATGTTAATGGTTCTATTGATCACAAAGTCATCGTTGAGTATGTGGGAGTCGTTATGGATCTCTAGATCTCGCTGATGGTTATTGATAGGAGAGGTGTCTCCATCATGTCTGCATATTCACGAACCGTAGGGTGACACACTTAAGGTTCCATGCTGTTTAGGTAGATATGGAATGTGCGTTGGAGACCGAATGTTGTTCGGACTCTCGGATTGTATCTGAGACATCATGAGGAGATCCGGAATTGTCCTGAGAATAAGATTCATATAATGGAGATCATT
The DNA here is from genome assembly GCA_023614405.1 of Avena insularis. Lineage (NCBI taxonomy): Eukaryota > Viridiplantae > Streptophyta > Magnoliopsida > Poales > Poaceae > Avena > Avena insularis. The sequence continues at coordinate 142,539,187 of CM042690.1, read as the reverse complement.
TTCTAGGTTCGGAAATGTTCCGGAGTGTTAATATGGGGGTTCTAGAAGGTTTCGGAATGTTCCGGAAAGTTCCAGAAGGTTCCGTGGACTTTACTTGAAAACCAAGAAAGGAAAAGGGGAGACTTGGGAGGGAAGGAAACTCCCTCCCCCTCCCCCTTGTGCGTCGGCCCTAGGAGGTGGGCATAGGGGTGGGAACCCTAGGCCGCACCCCTCCCTCTATATATAGAGGGGTGGAGGAGCCACCCCCCCTTGCCCCTCCACTCTTTCCCTAGCCGCCTCTCTCCTCCTCCTTCGCTCTGCTCAGGCTTAGGCGAAGCCCTATAGAATTATCTACTCCACCACCACCACCACGCCATCGTGCTGCTGGGATTCCGTGGAGAGATCTACTACCTCCACTGCTCGCTGGAACAGGGAGAGGAAGGTCTGCATCGACTCCGCACGTGTGACCGATTGCGGAAGCGCTGCCGGAACGCGGCGCCGGAAGGATCGTCTACTCGATCTTGAGATTTGCAAGTGATCATCTACATCAACCACGAGATCCGATCTCGCACAAGGCTTTCGGATCTACAAGGGTTAGTACAGATCTATCTCGTTGCACATGTCTAATAGATTAGATCTTGGCTTTTATCTAGATTAGATCTGGGTTTTGTTCGTTCTTGCGGTACAAATGTTTTGTTTTCCATGCTACGAACCCATCAGTGGTATCAAAGCCGTGTCTATGCGTAGATCTGTTGCACGAGTAGAACACAATGGTTTTGTGGGCGTTGGTGCTCGTGCCGTCTTTTGCTTTGTGTACTTTGCATCTTGCGGTATGGTGGGATGAAGCGGCTCGGGCTAACCTTACATGTCATCGCACATGAGACTTGCTCCACGCTTGACGTGTAACTTTCTTTGCACAAGTGGCTTTGCGGGTGTCTGTCTCTCCCACCATAGTATAGATCCAATCTACACTTTGTACTTGATAGCACTTGTATCAACATTGTGCTTCAGTTTCGTAGGTAAGATCCGTTCTTATTCGAAAGCCCCAAACCACGTAAAACATGCAAAGAAAATTAGAGGCTTCTAACTTGTTTTTGCAGGGGTTTTGTGATGTGATATGGCCATCCTGTGATTGTGATTATATTTAATGTATGCAATGATCCTTGTTGTAATATGGCAACCGGCAGGAGCCTAATGGTTGTCTTTAATACTGTTAAGACCTGCGTATCTATTCATCTTGTAATAGCTTTATTCCAAGTAGTTGTAATAGTTGCTAGTGATGATGGACAACCATGAAGCGGCGCCACTGACCTTGACGCAATGCTGGTGATGATGGAGATCATGCCCGTGCTTTGGAGATAGAGATCAAAGGCATAAGAAGAAAGGGCCATATCATGTCACACTAATTATGAATTGCCTGTGATGTTAATCCTTTATGCATCTTGTATTGCTTAGATCGCGACGGTAGCATTATAAGATGATCCCTCTCACTAAATATCAAGTAATAAAGTGTTCGTCCTTAGTTGGCACCGTTGCTAAGACTCGTCATTTCGAAGCATCTCGTGATGATCGGATGTGATAGATTCTACGTGTGCATACAACGGGTGCAAGCCAGATTTTCACATGCGGAAACTAAGGTTAATCTTGACGAGCCTAGCATGTACAGACATGGTCTCGGAACACAGAATACCGAAAGGTAGAGCATGAGTCATATAAATGATATGATGAACATGAATATTGTTCGCCGATGAAACTACATCTTCTCTCGTGAAGATCGGACTTGGTGTAGTGCATTTGGTTCGTGTAATCACTAAGACAACGTGAGGGATGTTGTTTTGAGTGGGAGTTCACCTAGTTAATTTAAGAATTAAAATTGAACTCAATTTATCATGAACTTAGTCTAAACTGAAGGGTTTCGCAGCATAGTAAATCAAAATTTTCTACCGAAGCGAACAGAGGGAAAGCCAAGATCTAATCTAGGAGATGCAAACAACGAGAGAGATTGGATTAGATCTTCATACCCTTGAAGATTTGCACAGCGGAACGCTCATTTAACGTGGGTGATGTAGTCGTACTCGCTTCTCCTCCTCGCGATCCGATCCGATCTAGCACCACAAGTGGCGGTGCCTCCGTGAGATGCCCACATGCAGCACCTCGACGTCTCCTCCTTCCTCGGACCAGCAAGTATGGTAGAGAGATGGATTGGATCTACAACACGACGGCGTGGTGTATATGGTGGAGAATTTCTGCAGCAGGGCTTCGCCTACAAACAGTCGGGAGGGAGAGAGGAGGGCAGCAGGGCAACTAGGGTTTGGAGGAAGGTGTGTGTAGGGGGGAGGGGGCGCACCAGCCCTCTATATATAGAGGGGGTGGCGGCGGCCAGCCCTAGCCCCTCCTCCAAGCCTATCTCTAGTTTAAACGATTTAAACTCTCCCCTTATCTAGAAATTCTATCCCTAGATTTAAACGAGTTTAAATCTATCTAGAATCGACTGGGCCCTATGGGGCCTTGTGCCCCTGGCCCAATGCGGCCAGGACACTCCCTCATAGGCCCATACCCCCTCCCGGAAGGTGGGACCACGTTGGCCCCCTTCCGGAAGGTTCTAGAAGCTTCCGGTACAATACCGATTAACCCGGAACAATTCCGAACTCCAAAAACTGCCGCCTTATATGAATCTTATTCTCGAACCATTCCGAACCTCTCGTGATATCCCGGATCCCATCCGAGACTCCGAACAAAAACTCATAAACCAATTATCCAATCTATCCTAGCGTCGAGACACGTTAAGTGTGTGACCCTGCGGGTTCGAGAATATGCAGACATGATCTTCTATCAATAATCACAGCAGGGTCTGGGCACCCATATTGACTCCCACACATTCATCGATGATCATATCGGATGAACCACGATGCCAGGATTCAATCAATCCCATATATATATTCCCTTCGTCTCTCGATATTTTACTTGCCCGAGATTCGATCGTCGGTATCGTCATACCTAGTTCAATCTCGTTCACAGCAAGTACTTTACTCGTTCCGTAATCCGATATCACTTTGTGATTAACTCCTTAACCACATGCTTGCAAGCGGTGTTGATATCGATTACCGAGTGGGCCCGAAGTATATCTCTCCGACTTGGGAGGGACAAATCCCATCTCGATACATACAACCCAGATACTTTCCGATCACCGAGAGACACCTTTATGATCACCCTCTCATGGGATGACGTTTGATGACCTCAAAGCTTTCTTCCGATACTGTGGAGTTGCATTATCTCATGGTCTAAGGAATACAATATTTGACATAAGAAAAGCTTCGCAAAGACGAACACGATGACACGATCTAATTGCTTCGCTTAGTTTGGGTCTGTCCACCATATCATTCTCCCAATGATATGATCTCATTATCAATTGACAACTCATGTCTATGGTCAGGAAACCTTAACCATCATTAATCAATGAGCTAGTCCATAGAGGCGTACTAGGGACACGGTGTTGTTCACAAACCACACAAGTATTAATGTTTCCGCTTAATACAATTCTAGCATGGAATATAAACTTTATCATGAACAAGAATTATAATAATAACATCTTTATTATTGCCTCTAGGGCATAATTCCAACAGTCTCCCACTTGCACTAGAGTCAATAATCTAGTTTACATTTGGCAACAATCTCACACCCATGGCACTGAGGTGCTGATCATGTTTTACACGTGGAAGAGGTTTAGTCAATGGATCTGCGACATTCAGATCTGTATGTACTTTGCTGATCTTCAGATCTCCATCTGCTATATAATCTCGGATTATATGAAACTTGCGGTTGATGTGCTTAGTCTTTGGATGATATCTTGGTTCCTTAGCGAGTGCTATTGCGCCAGTGTTGTCACACAATATCTCCAGTGGGTCCAATGCACTTGAACCACGCCAAGCTCGATGATGAAGTTTCGATCCAAACTCCTTCACTTGACGCTGCGGCAGCCATGTATTCCGCTTCTCATCAGATCCCGCGATCACGCTTTGCTTGCAGCTTCTCGACTCACAGCTCCTCCATTCAAAATATACACGTATCCCGTTCGAGATTTAGAATCATCCTTGTCGGTGTCGAAACTAGCATCGACGTAACCTTTATGACGAGCTGTTCATCACCCCCATAGACTAAGAACATTTCTTTAGTCTATTTAGGTACCTTAGGATGTTCTTCACGGCTGTCGATGTTCCACTGGATCACTTTGATATCTTTTCGTCAAACTAAGAGCATTGGACACATCCGTCTAGTACACAAGATGGCATACATGATGGAACCTATGGCCGAGGCATAAGGCACTTTGCTCATAGCTTCCCTATCATTTATCAGAATGGACACCGAGCCTTGCTCCATATCTTACTCGACAACATAGGCCTCGAACCTTTCAATGCCTTATCCATTCTGAACCTTTTCGAACTTTGTCTAGGTATGTACCGGCTTAAAGCTATCAGGCGTCTTTGTCTATCTCTATAGATTTTGATGCCCAATATATAAGCAGCTTCACCTAGGTCTTTCATTGAAAAACACTTGTTCAAATAACTCTTCACATCGTTAAGCATGTTGATGTCATTTCCAATAATCAATATGTCATCCACATATAGTACCAGAAACGTCACCGAGCTCCCACTCACTTTCTTGTAGATGCAAGCTTCGTAGCAATTTGGGATAAATCCAAAGCTCTTGATCACTTGATCAAAACGAAGGTTCCAACTCCGAGATGCTTGCTTCAGTCCATAAATGGAACGCTGAAGTTTGCATACTTTATCAGCATCCTTAGGATCGACAAAACCTTCGGGTTGCATCATATACAACTCTTCATCAATGTTGCCATTGAGGAACGCAGTCTTGACATCCATCTGCCATATTTCATAATCATGAAACGCAGCAATTGCTAATAAAATCCGAATGGACTTAAACATCGCTACGGGAGAGAAAGTCTCATCATAGTCAACGCCTTGAACTTGTCGAAAACCTTTCGCAACAAGCCGTGCTTTATAGACGGTAACATTACCATCCGCGTCCGTTTTCTTCTTGAAGATCCATTTGCACTCAACGGCCTTTCGGTCGCTAGGAGGGTCCACCAAAGTCCATACTTGGTTTTCGCTCATGGATCCCAATTCGGATTTCATGGCTTCTAGCCATTTCTCAGAGTCTAGGCTCATCATCGCCTCATAGTTCGAGGTTCACTGTCTTCTACTAACAAGACAGTCAAGACAGGTTGTCGTACCACTCAGAGGGCACGCGACCTTGTCGACTGCGACGTTCAAGAGCAAAGATCGTCCAAGCTTCATGATCCTTGTCATTAGCTTCCTCTATTGTTGGTGCAGAGCACTGGAACAATTTCAGGTGCTGCGCTACTCTCCAATTCAAGAGAAGGTTCAATAACCTCGTCTAGCTCTACTTTCCTCCCACTCACTTCTTTCGAGAGAAACTCCTTCTCAAGAAAGGAACCGTTCTCACGACAAACACTTTGCCTTCGGTTACGTGATAGAAGGTATACCCAATAGTTTCCTTTAGGGTATCCTATGAAGACGCATTCGCTTTGGGTTCGAGCTTGTCCGCATCAACTTCTTGACGAAGCTTCAGATCCCCAAACTTTAAGAAACGACAACTTAGGTTTAGCACCAAACCACAGTTCATACGGTGTCGTCTCAACAGATTTAGATGGAGCCCTATTTAAAGTGAATGCAGCTTTCTAATGCATAACCCCAAAATGATAACGGCAAATCAAGAAGAGACATCATCGATCGGACCATATCTAATAGGGTTCGATTCCGCTGCTCGACACACCATTGCTACTGTGGTGTTCCGTGTATGGAGTTGTGAAACGATTCCACTTGCTTTGAGATGCGTGAGAAAATCATAACTCAAATATTCGCCCCCACGATCGGATCGTAGAAACTTAATCTTTCTGTTATGATGGTTCTCCACTTCATTCTGAAATTCTTTGAACTTTTCAAACGTTTCAGATTTATGTTTCATTAAATAGATATACCCATATCTACTTAAGTCATCGGTAAAAGTGAGAAAATAGCGATATCCACCGCATTTAAACACTCATCGGTCCGCATACATCGGTATGTATGATTTCCAACAAGTCCGTTGTTCGCTCCATCATACCGAGAACGGGTTTTGATCATCTTGCCCATGAGGCATGGTTCGCATGTGTCAAATGATTCAAAATCAAGAGACTCCAAAAGTCCATCGAATGGAGCTTCTTCATGCGCTTTACACCAATATGACCTAGACGGCAGTGCCACAAATAAGTAGTATTATCACTATCTACTTTGCATCTCTTAGCCTCAATGTTATGGATGTGTGTTTCATCCCTTTCGAGATTTAGAAGAAATAAACCATTCACAAGAGGTGCATGACCATAAAATATGTTACTCATATAAATAGAACAACCATTATTCTCCGATTTAAATGAATAACCGTCTTGCAATAAACACGATCCAGAAATAATGTTCATGCTCAACGCAGGCACATAATAACATTTATTAAGGTTTAAAACTAATCCCGAAGGTAAAACTAAGGAGAGCGTGCCGACGGCCATCACATCAACTCTTGATCCGTTGCAACGCCAAGATCGTCACCTCATCCTCGCAAGCCGCCTATTCCGTAGCTCTGCTTCGAGTTACAAATATTAGCAACCGAACCAAGATCAAATACCTGTGCACTACAATGAGGGCTAGTAAGGAAAACATCAATAACATGTATATCAAATATACCTTTGATGGTGCCAGCCTTCTTGTCCGCTAAGTACTTGGACGATTGCCCAAAGTGACCCTTGTCCTTGCAATAGAAGCACTCAGTGTCCGGCTTGGGACCAGACCTGAGCTTCTTCTCAGTAGGGGCATTGCGCTTGCCGCCGCCCTTCTTGAAGGGCTTCTTTGCACCTTTACCTTTCTTAAAGGAGGGCTTGTTGACCATCAACACATGATTATCCTTCTTGATGTCCACCTCCGCAACCTTTAGCTTTGCGAAAGAGCTCGGTGATCGTATCGATGGAACCAATCTGATTATGAGTCACTACAAAACTTTTGTAGCTAGGAGGGAGTGATTGCAACCTGTCAATCTTGAGCTCCTCTGAATCTTGCGTCCAGTTGCTCAAGGCGTTGAGTGTAGCCCGACATCTTAATGGCGTGCTCACTAACGGAACTCCCTTCCTCCATCTTGCGGTTAAAGAACTTCAGAGATCTCATATCTCTCGTAACGGCCTGAGTCCAAACATGGTTTTCAACTCTTGAGAATCTCAAAGGGCCCGGATAGTTTTCAAAACGATTTTGAAGTTCCGTTCCATAGCAAACAACATGGTGCTCTTAATCACACCGTAATCATCTTTGCCGATCGATAGACAACTTTCTCATCACCGCGCAGCGATTCTAGGGGGTTACCTAACGCTTTCAAGGACATAGTCCTTTGTCCGCCGACATGTAATGATTCTTAGATTGCGAACCAGTTGGTGAAGTTAGACCCATTGTTTCTAAGCTTTTCCTTCTCAGAAAAACGCTTGAAGTTGAAGTTGGACTTGGCCATGTGATCTATAGTATTTGCAAGTACAATTTAGACTATGTTCATGATAAATAGTTCAACTTAATCAAATTACTAGATGAACTCCCACTAAATTCAACATCCCTCAAGTTGTTTAGTGAACACGATCCAAATTCACCACACCTAATCCGATCTTCACGAGAAGAGATGTGGTTTCAATGGTGGACAACGAAGTGTCGATCATATCATTCATATGACTCATGCTTAACCTTTCGGTTCTTGTGTTCCGAGGCCATGTCTGTACATGCTAGGCTCGTCAAGTTAGACCCAAGTATTTCCGCTGCAGTAAAATTGGCTTGCACCCGTTGTATGTGAGCGTAGAGTCTATAGCACCCGATCATCACGTGATGCTTGGACATGACGAACTTTCGCAACGGTGCATACTTGGGGAGAACACAGTTTTTATCTTGATCTTTAAGTGAGGAATCATCTTATAATGCTACCGTCACGATCTAAGCATAATAAGATACATAAAAGGATAAACATCACATGCATATAACTTTATGTGACATGGTATAGCCAATCTTCGCGCAATGATCTCCATCTTGTGCGTTCCGGCATGATCTCCATCACTCCACCATGATTGCCTCCACCACGAATAATAACTACAACTATTGCTAACTACTTAGCGATAAAGTAAAGCTATTACATGGCGTATAAGAAGTTGACTCGCAGGTCATACACAATTATAAAGACAACCATATGGCTCCTGCCGGTTGTGCACTCATCGACATGCAAGTCGTGAAACATTACAAAACATGATCATCGCAGACATTATACACATCACATCTTGGGCCATACCATATCACAGAACACTCGCAAAAAACAAGTTAGACGCCTCTACTTTGTTGTTGCATGTTTTACGTGGCTTATGGGAGTAGATGCTAAGAACAATTCTTACCTACGGAAAGCCACAACGGTGATATTATGGTTGCCAAACTCCGGTGTTAATCCCATGATCACTATAGTGAGAGAAACTGACATCCACCACCGCATGTGGAACAAGCCACACGTCAAGTGCGGAGCCGGTCTCGCGAACGACGTCGCGTAAGGTTGGCCTGGACCGCTTCAATCTCACTATGCCGCGTCATAAGAAGAACACAAACAAGAGGCTTGCAACAGAAAACATCAACGCCCGCAACAACCATGTTGCGTTCTACTCGTGAATCACATCTACGCATAGATCTAGCTCGATACCATCAAGGGTTTCGCAGCATAGTAAATCAAAATTTTCTACCGAAGCGAACAGAGGGAAAGCCAAGATCTAATCTAGGAGATGCAAACAACGAGAGATATTGGATTAGATCTTCATACCCTTGAAGATTCAAGCGATGAACGCTCATTTAACGTGGGTGATGTAGTCGTACTTGCTTCTCCTCCTCGCAATCCGATCCGATCTAGCACCACAAGTGGCGGTGCCTCCGTGAGATGCACACGTGCAGCACCTCGACGTCTCCTCCTTCCTCGGACCAGCGAGTATGGTGGAGAGATGGATTGGATCTACAACACGACGGCGTGGTGTATATGGTGGAGAATTTCTGCAGCAGGGCTTCGCCTACAAACAGTCGGGAGGGAGAGAGGAAGGGCAGCAGGGCAACTAGGGTTTGGAGGAAGGTGTGTGTAGGGGGGAGGGGGCGCACCAGCCCTCTATATATAGAGGGGGTGGCGGCGGCCAGCCCTAGCCCCTCCTCCAAGCCTATCTCTAGTTTAAACGATTTAAACTCTCCCCTTATCTAGAAATTCTATCCCTAGATTTAAACGAGTTTAAATCTATCTAGAATCGACTGGGCCCTATGGGGCCTTGTGCCCCTGGCCCAATGCGGCCAGGACACTCCCTCATAGGCCCATGCCCCCTCCTGGAAGGTGGGACCACGTTGGCCCCCTTCCGTAAGGTTCTAGAAGCTTCCGGTACAATACCGATTAACCCGGAACAATTCCGAACTCCAAAAACTGCACTGCCTTATATGAATCTTATTCTCCGGACCATTCCGGAACCTCTCGTGATATCCTGGATCCCATCCGAGACTCCGAACAAAAAAACATAAACCAATTATCCAATCTATCCTAGCGTCGAGACACGTTAAGTGTGTGACCCTGCGGGTTCGAGAATATGCAGACATGATCTTCTATCAATAATCAACAGCGGGGTCTGGGCACCCATATTGACTCCCACACATTCATCGATGATCATATCGGATGAACCACGATGCCAGGATTCAATCAATCCCATATATATATTCCCTTCGTCTCGCGATATTTTACTTGCCCGAGATTCGATCGTCGGTATCGTCATACCTAGTTCAATCTCGTTCACAGCAAGTACTTTACTCTGCTCAGTAATCCGATATCACTTTGTGATTAACTCCTTAACCACATGCTTGCAAGGTGTTGATATCGATTACGAAAGTGGGCCCGAAGTATATCTCTCCGACTTGGGAGGGACAAATCCCATCTCGATACATACAACCCAATAGATACTTTCCGATTACCTGAGAGACACCTTTATGATCACCCTCTCATAGGATGACGTTTGATGACCTCAAAGCTTTCTTCCGATACCAGGGAGTTGTATTATCTCATGGTCTAAGGAATACAATATTTGACATAAGAAAAGCTTCGCAAAGACGAACACGATGAAACGATCTAATTGCTTTCCTTAGTTTGGGTCTGTCCACCATATCATTCTCCCAATGATATGATCTCATTATCAATTGACAACTCATGTCTATGGTCAGGAAACCTTAACCATCATTGATCAATGAGCTAGTCCATAGAGGCGTACTAGGGACACGGTGTTGTTCACAAACCACACAAGTATTAATGTTTCCGCTTAATACAATTCTAGCATGGAATATAAACTTTATCATGAACAAGAATTATAATAATAACATCTTTATTATTGCCTCTAGGGCATAATTCCAACATAAACTACTTGCAAATTTGTCGTAGATTATGGCGAACCTCTCCATCAATTTCAATGCGTTCCTAGAGAAAGAAAAGCTTAAGAGCAATGGAAGAAACTTCACGGATTGGCTCCGTGGACTGAAGATTGTCCTTAGGGTTGGTCAAATGACCTATGTGCTCGAAGCACCGCTAGGTGACCCACCTGCAGAAGATGCCACCGATGACGTAAAGAATGTTTATGCCACTCGGAAAAATCACTACTCCATAGTTCAGTGTGCCATCCTGTACGGTTTAGAAACGGAGCTTCAGAAGCGCTTTGAGCACCATGACCCGTTCGAGATCATTAAGGAGCTCAGGCTGATTTTTGAGACTCACGCGGCCGTGGAGAGCTATGAGGCCTCCGAAAAGTTCTTTAACTGTAAGATGGAAGAGGGTAGCTCCGTTATGGAGCAAGTGCTCACCATGTCTGGGCACGCAAACAAGCTCCAAGAGTTGGGGATAATGATTCCTAATGAGTTAGGGATTCACCGTGTCCTCCAATCACTGCCACCGAGTTATAAGAACTTTGTGATGAACTACAATATGCACTGCATGAACAAGACGTTGCCTGATCTATCGTCCATGCTGAAAACTGCTGAAGTGGAGATCAAGAAGGAGAACCAAGTGTTGATGGTCAATAAGACCACCAATTTCAAGAAACAGGGCAAGCCTAAGAACAAGGGCAACTTCAAGAAGGACGGCAAGAAAGCTACCGCACCTGCTAAGAAGCCCAAGGCTGGTCCTAAGCCTGAAACTAAATGCTTCTACTACAAGGGTGCTGGTCACTGGAAGCGTAACTGCCCCAAGTACCTGGCGGATCTGAAGAACGGCAACATCAAGAAGAAAGGTATATTCGATAGACATGTTATTGATGTGTATCTTACTAGTAATCGTAGTAGTGCCTGGGTATTTGATACTGGTTCGGTTGCTCATATTTGTAACTCGAAACAGAGTCATGCGCTTAAGCGAAGTAGAGACGAGGTGACGATGCGCGTTGGAAATGGCTCCAAGGTTGATGTGATCGCCGTCGGCATGCTCCCTCTACATCTACCTTCGGGATTAGTTTTAAATTTGAATAATTGTTATTTGGTGCCTGCGTTAAGCATGAACATTATATTTGGATCTTGTTTATTGCGAGACGGTTACTCTTTTAAGTCCGAGAATAAAGGTTGTACGATTTATATGAGTAATATCTTCTATGGTAATGCACCTGAGATGAATGGTTTATTCTTACTAAATCTTGATAGTAGTGATACACATGTTCACAACATAGATGCTAAACGAACAAAATTGAATGAAATTCTACATACATGTGGTACTGTCGTCTTGGTCACATTGGAGTGAAGCGTATGAAGAAACTCCATTCTGATGAACTTCTTGAATCACTTGATTTTGAATCACTTGAAAGATGCGAAGCATGTCTAATGGGAAAAATGACTAAGGCTCCATTCTCTGAAATAATGGAGCGAGCTACAGACTTATTGGAAATAATACATACCGATGTGTGCAGTCCAATGAGTGTAACATCGCGTGGTGGATATCGTTATGTTCTCACTTTCACGGATGACTTAAGTAGATATGGGTATGTCTATTTATGAAACATAAGTCCGAAACTTTCGAGAAGTTTAAGGAATTTCAAAGTGAAGTGGAAAATCATCGTAACAAGAAGATTAAGTTTCGCTCGATCATGGAGGTGAATATCTAAGTTATGAGTTTGGCATGCATTTAAAGAAATGTGGAATACTTTCGCAGTTGACACCGCCGGGAACACCACAGCGTAATGGTGTGTCCGAACGTCGTAATCGAACTCTCTTAGATATGGTTCGGTCTATGATGTCTCTTACAGATTTACCGCTATCGTTTTGGGGCTATGCATTAGAGACAGCCGCATTCACTTTAAATAGGGCACCATCTAAATCCGTTGAAATGACACCGTACGAATTGTGGTTTGGAAAGAAACCTAAGTTGTCGTTCCTTAAAGTTTGGGGTTGCGAAGCGTATGTAAAGAAGTTACAACCTAATAAGCTTGAACCCAAAACAGAGAAATGCGTCTTCATAGGATACCCTAAAGGAACAATTGGGTATACCTTCTATCATAGATCCGAAGGCAAAGTTTTCGTTGCCAAGAATGGATCCTTTCTTGAGAAGGAGTTTCTCTCAAAGGGAGTGACTGGAAGGAAAGTAGAACTCGACGAGGTTATTGAACCTTCTCTCGGAGTTGAGATTAGCACAGCACCAGAAGATGTTTTTGTGCCGCCTGCACCAATTGGAGAGGAAGCTCATGATGGTGATCATGAAACTTCGAACGAAGTTGCTGCTGAACCTCGCAGGTCAACGAGGGTTCATACCACTCCTAATTGGTATGACCCTGCCTTGAACGTCATGTTGGTAGACAACACTGATGACCCTGCGACGTATGAAGAAGCTATGGTGAGCCCAGATTCTGACAAATGGCTAGAAGCCATGAAATCCGAAATGGGATCCATGTATGAAAACCAAGTATGGACTTTGGTGGACTTACCGGATGGCCGTAAGGCTGTCGAGAACAAATGGATTTTCAAAAGAAAAACAGATGCTGATGGTAATGTTACTGTCTATAAAGCTCGACTTGTCGCGAAAGGGTTCCGACAAATTCAAGGAGTTGACTACGATGAGACATTCTCACCAGTAGCGAAGCTAAAGTCTGTGAGGATTTTGTTAGCAATTGCTGCATATTTCGATTATGAGATTTGGCAGATGGATGTCAAAACGGCGTTCCTTAATGGAGACATTGAGGAAGAGTTGTATATGGTACAACCCAAGGGTTTTGTCGATCCTAAAGATGCTAACAAGGTATGCAAACTTCAGCGCTCCATTTATGGACTGAAGCAAGCATCCCGGAGTTGGAATCAACATTTTGATAAAGTAATCAAAAACTTTGGATTTATACAAACTAATGGAGAAGCTTGTATTTACAAGAAAGTGAGTGGGAGCTCTATAGCATTCCTAATACTATATGTAGATGACATATTGTTGATTGGGAATGATATATAACTTCTTAATAGTGTCAAAGCCTATTTGAATAATAGTTTTTCAATGAAGGATCTTGGCGAAGCGGCATATATTCTAGGCATCAAGATTTATAGAGATAGATCAAGACGCCTAATAGCGCTTTCACAAAGTACATACTTGGACAAAGTTCTAAAGAAGTTTAGAATGGAAGAGAGCAAGAAAGGGTTCGTGCCCATGTTGTCAGGTAAGACCTTGAGTAAGACTCAAAGTCCAGCTACGGCAGAAGATAGAGAGAAGATGAATAATATTCCCTATTCCTCGGCCATAGGTTCTATCATGTATGCCATGCTATGTACAAGACCGGATATAGCACATGCTGTTAGTTTGACTAGCAGATATCAAAGTGATCCCGAATGGAGCATCGGACAATGATCAAGAATATCTGAAGTACCTAAATAGGACTAAGGATATGGTTCTTTCTTATGGAGGTGATGAACAACTTGTTGTAAATAGTTACATCGATGCTAGTTGGAACACCGATCCATGACTCAAGTCACACCGATACGTATTTATTTTGAATGGTGCTGCAGTGAGCTGGAGGAGTGCTAAGCAAAGCGTTGTGGCGAAATCTTCAACTGAATCGGAATACATAGCTGCTTTGGAGGCTGCACAAGAAGCCATATGGATGAAGGAGTTCATTACTGAACTTGGCATGGTTCCTAGTGCGTTGGACCCGATGGCCATCTACTGTGACAACACAGGTGCCATAGCTAATGCACAGGAGCCAAGGTCACATAGCAAGCTGAAGCATATCAAGCTACGTTTCCATGCTACTCGCGAGTATGTCCAAGATGGTGACATAAATATTTGCAAAGTACACACTGATCTGAATGTGGCAGATCCGTTGACTAAACCTCTCCCTAGAGCAAAGCATGACCAACACCAGAACGCCATGGGTGTTAGGTATATTACCATGTAATCTAGATTATTGACTCTAGTGCAAGTGGGAGACTGTTGGAGATATGCCCAAGAGGCAATAATAAAAGTGGTTATTATTATATCTTTGTGTTTATGATGAATGTTTACATCCTATGCTATAATTGTATTATTAGGAAACACTAATACTTGTGTGTTTTGTAAACATAAAAGACTCCCTAGTAAGCCTCTTATTGAACTAGCTTGTTGATTAATAGATGATCATGGTTTCCTGATCATGGACATTGGATGTCATTAATAACAAGGTCATATCATTAGGAGAATGATGTGATGGACACACACCCAAAGTAAGTGTAGCATAAGATCAAGTCATTTAGTTCGTATTGCTACAAGCTTATCAAATGCATAGTAACCTAATCCTTCGACCATGAGGTTATGTTAATCACCATCACCAGATGGGTGCTTTGATGACATCAAACACTGCTTCATAACTGGGTGGTTATAAAGGTGTCATTGGGTATTCTGAAAGTACGTGTTGAAGCGCATGGACCAATATTGGGATTTGTCCATCCATATGACAGATAGATATGCTCTGGGCCCTCTCGGTGGAATGTCATCTAGTTAGCTTGCAAGCATGTGACGAGGTCACAAGGGATGACATAACATGGAATGAGTAAAGAGTACTTATCAGTAACGAGGTAGAACTAGGTATGGAGATACCGACGATCAAACCTCGGATAAGTAGAGTATCGCGTGACAAAGGGAATTGGTTTCGTATGTTAATGGTTTTATCGATCACGAAGTCATCGTTGAGTATGTGGGAGCCGTTATGGATCTCCAGATCCCGCTGATGGTTATTGATAAGAGAGGTGTCTCCATCATGTCTGCATATTCACGAACCGTAGGGTGACACACTTAAGGTTCGATGCTGTTTAGGTAGATATGGAATGTGCGTTGGAGACCGAATGTTGTTCGGAGTCTCGGATTGGATCTGAGACATCACGAGGAGATCTGGAATTGTCTTGAGAATAAGATTCATATAATGGAGATCATTTTCTAGGTTCGGAAATGTTCCGGAGTGTTAATATGGGGGTTCTAGAAGGTTTTGGAATGTTCCGGAAAGTTCTAGAAGGTTCCGTGGACTTTACTTGAAAACCAAGAAAGGAAAAGGGGAGACTTGGGGGGGAAGGAAACTCCCTCCCCCTCCCCCTTGTGCGCCGGCCCTAGGAGGTGGGCCTAGGGGTGGGAACCCTAGGCCACACCCCTCCCTCTATATATAGAGGGGTGGAGGCGCCACCCCCCTTGCCCCTCCACTCTTGCCCTAGCCGCCTCTCTCCTCCTCCTTCGCTCTGCTCAGGCTTATGCGAAGCCCTGCAGAATTCTCTACTCCACCACTACCACCACGCGTCGTGCTGTTGGGATTCCATGGAGAGATCTACTACCTCCGCTGCTCGCTGGAACGGGGAGAGGAAGGTCTGCATCGACTCCACACGTGTGACCGATCATGAAGCGCCGTTTAACGCTGGCCGAAGGATCGTCTACTCGATCTTGAGATCGGCAAGTGATCGTCTACATCAACCACGAGATCCGATCTCGCAAAAGGCTTTCGGATCTACAAGGGTTATTATGGATCTATCTCGTTGCACATGTCTAATAGATTAGATCTTGGCTTTTATCTAGATTAGATCTGGGTTTTGTTCGTTCTTGCGGTAGAATTTTTTTGTTTTCCATGCTACGAACCCATCAGTCATTGCATGTGTGTTCATTCCACTAACCACATATGGATCCACTAGAGTCATTGCACGTGTGTTCTTTTAACAACCCATATATGGATCAACCAATGTGATTGCATGTGTGTTCTGTCTACAAACCACATATGGATCCACTAGAGTCATTGCATGTGTGTTCTTTTCACAAACCACATATGGACCCACTTGAGTCAAATCATGTGTGTTCTTTCCACTAACCACACATGGATCCACTAGAGTAATTGGATGTGTGTTCTTTTCCACTAACCACATATGTATCCACTAGAGTCATTGCATGTGTGTTCTTTCCACAAACCACACATGGATCCACTAGAGTCATTGCATGTGTGTTCTTTCCACAAACCACACATGGATCCACTAGAGTCATTGCATGTGTGTTCTTTCCACAAACCACACATGGATCCACTAGATTCATTGTATGTGTGTTCTTTCCACAAACCACACATGGATCCACGAGAGTCATTGTGTGTTCTTTCCAAAAACCACATATGGATCCACCAATGTCATTACATGTGTGTTCTTTCCACAAACCACACATGGATCAACCAATGTCATTGCATGTGTGTTCTTTCCACAAACCACATATGGATCCACCAATGTCATTGCATGTGTGTTCTTTTCCACAAACCACATATGTATCCACTACAGTCATTACATGTGTGTTCCTATCATGAACCACATATGGATCCACCAACGTTCATTGCATGTGTGTTCTTTCCACAAACCGCATATGGATCCACTAGATTCATTGCATGTGTGTTCTTTTCACAAACCACATATGGATCCACCGATGTCATTGCATGTGTGTTCTTTTCATGAACCACATATGGATCCACCAATGTCATTGCATGTGTGTTCTTTCCACTAACCACATATGGATCCACTAGAGTCATTGCACGTGTGTTCTTTTAACAACCCACATATGGATCAACCAGTGTCATTGCATGTGTGTTCCTATCATGAACCACATATGGATCCACCAGTGTTCATTGCATGTGTGTTCTTTCCACAAACCACATATGGATCCACTAGAGTCATTGCATGTGTGTTCGTTTCACTAATCATATATGGATCCACCAGTGTTCTTTGCATGTGTGTTATTTCCACAAACCTAATATGGATCCACTAGATTCATTGCATGTGTGTTCTTTTCAAAAACCACATATGGATCCACCAATGTCATTGCATGTGTCTTCTTTCCATGAACCACATATGGATCCACCAATTTCATTGCATGTGTGTTATTTCCACTAACCACACATGGATCCAATAGAGTCATTGCATGTGTGTTCTTTTCATAAACCACATATGGATCCAACAGAGTCATTGCATGTGTGTTCTTTTCCACAAACCACATATGGATTAACCAATGGCATTGCATGTGTGTTCTTTCTACAAACCACATATGGATCAACCAGTCTCATTGCATGTGTGTTCCTGTCATGAACCACATATGGATCCACCAGTGTTCATTGCATGTGTGTTCTTTCCACTAACCACACCTGGATTAACCAATGTCATTGCATGTGTGTTATTGTCACAAACTACATATGGATCAACCAATGTTATTGCATGTGTGTTCCTGTCATGAACCATAGATGGGTCCACCAGTGTTCATTGCATGTGTGTTCTGTCCACAAACCACATATGGATCCACTAGAGTCATTGCATGTGTGTTCTTTTCACAAACCACATATGGACCCACTTGAGTCATTGCATGTGTGTTCTTTCCACAAACCACACATGGATTAACCAATGGCATTGCATGTGTGTTATTGTCACAAACCACATAATGGATCAACCAATGTCATTGCATGTGTGTTCCTGTCATGAACCACATATGGATGCACCAGTGTTCATTGCATGTATGTTCTTTGACAAACCACATATGGATCCACTAGAGTCATTGCATGTGTGTTCTTTTCACAAACCACATATGGATCCACCAATGTCATTGCATGTGTGTTCTTTCTACAAACCACATATGGATCCACTAGAGTAATTGCATGTGTGTTCTTTTCACAAACCACATATGGATCCACTAGAGTCAATGCATGTGTGTTCTTTCCACAAACCACATATGGAACAACCAATGTCATTGTATGTGTGTTGTTTCTACAAACCACATATGGATCCACTAGAGTCATTGCATGTGTGTTCTTTTCACAAACTACATATGGACCCACTTGAGTCATTGCATGTGTGTTCTTTCCACTAACCACACATGGATCCACTAGAGTCATTGCATGTGTGTTCTTTTCCACTATCCACATATGTATCCACTAGAGTCATTGCATGTGTGTTATTTCCACAAACCAGATATGGATTGTTGGGGGGATACCCCCGGGTAGGGTCACATCAGGGTATAAAGGCCGAGTTAGTCGAGGTTCAGCAAGGCCAAAGCGGATGCTGGCCGGGTCACCTCAAGGCAGGCCGAATCACGGGGTAACACGGACCAGGGGGCATTCGCCTAACTAAGTCTCAACCGACCTAAGCAGTAAGTCGGAAATGCATGTTTAACTTGTATGCAGGAACAGGTGTGGCCGGATCAACTATGATCCGGGGCACATCTAGCTTCTAGGAGAAGGATGGAATCTCACTGGTCAAAAGAAGCCCCGGTACGCACTGCCTGAGCGAAGCAGACAAGGGCAGGACCACCGGGGCATGGCCGACAAGGGTGATGATACCCATGTCGGCTGACGCGGGTGCCGTAGAGGCTCACTTAGCCTGTGCATGTGTGACGCAAGGGAAAAGTAACCCGGTCGGCTTAGTACTTTGGGAGATGGCATATTCTTAAGAATATACCTCCACGTATGCCCTAGATGGAGACCTAGCCCCCCCCCTATATAAGGAGGGCTAGGGCTTCTGTAGAGGGGGTCCGATTTGGCTAGTTTGGCTAGGGTTTTAAGGTTGATCTGTGAGCGAGAGTAAGAGAGCTCCTTCTTCCTCCTCTCGCCAATACAGCTCTAGGAGCACTTGTAACCTTGGAGACAAAGCAAATATAAACTTTTGTGTGGAGAATATAACCTTTTAAGAGGTCTCCGGGCTTGTTCAGCGCTTTGGAGCGCTGGACTTCGTCAGCGACAACGCTAGCTGCTTCGGCACGTGCCCACTTCCGCGCAACAGCCTCTTCGTCAAGTTAGGTGCGCACAAGGTCTATGTTGCTGTGGACGTTTCATGCATTCATCCATGGAACGTCGTCGAGGTAGGGGAGCCACTCCTTAGCGTGGTTCACGGGGCACGTATCACTCGCTCCCCGGACCATGCAGAGGTGATGATGGCCGCGCCTGGTGCGGGCGCAAGCAAGAATCCAGCACCAGATCCGGAGGTAACACCTAAGGCACCGAGGAAAGTTAGAGGTCCTCCACTAGAGAGGCCTGAGAATGTACTAAGAGAAGCTATGGATAGCTTGGCAAACCCGGTAGCAGTGGTGGTAGATCCGGCTCAGGCACAGGCCGAGCTAGAGGAAACTAGGCAGAAAATTCTGGAGGGAGCGAAAAAGATTGCTGCGGCTCAGCAGTCGTTGAACATGACGCTGCGTGAGTACGCAAAGGTAAACAAAGTAGATGCTGTAAAAGTGAAGGGGAGAAATCTCATGAGTGAAATGAACAAAGAAGGGGATACTCGGATTGAGGAGTCTGAAAACTGTTTGTCCGTGGGGCTGCCGAAGTACAGTACCCCGGCGAAAAACCTCAGAGCAACAGATGCAGCCGCATCCGAGCTAGAGGGTCTGACGGGTGAAGCCGTCGAGACAAGAAGATCGGTCAATGAGTTGGTTCTGGAGAATAACAGCAAAATGAGGAACTGCTTAGGGCAAACCCGGAGAGAGCTGGGGCCTCCAACATTGTTCATTCGGCAGTGGGTAACCCGGAGAAATCCGCTGGAGCCGCATCGTCCCCTCATGGTGGTCAAAGGAGAGAGGAGGTAGTAACCTCGGCCAGGAGAAACAAGCATATTGTTCCGTATGACCCGACAAGGGCAGGAAAGGCAAAAGAGGTACAAAGAAACGACGATCAACGTAGTGTAAGCCGAGGTGAAGCTGGCCGAGGTAACCGTGACCAAGGCAATGCTGGTCAAGGAAACGCTATTAACGGCAATGCCGGACAGCGCAACTCTACAGGACAACCGCAGCAGCGGAATATGCCAAGGCAAGAGCAAAGTGCCGGCCGAGGTATGCAACAGAGAGATGCGCCACGAGAGCGAGACCGGTACAACGATGGAGATTCAGAAATGGTAAATGCAGGATACCCAAGGCCGGACTATCATGTGATAGGGTCGAGATTGGGAAGCAGGGATTTGATGCCGGACAATGCCAGGTTGAAACTGGATCGACTGTATAGGTCGGAGCAGATTGAAAGTCAAGGTCCTCCGGGTCCTGCATGTTTTGGACCCTGGATCATGAAAGAGCCACCGGTACCTAACTTCCAGTTACCTAGAGGCACGAAGACGTATGACGGCAGCACTAAGCCGGAAGATTGGTTGATAAATTATGCAACGGCTGTGAAAATTGCCACATGCAACTTGAGGTGGGCTGTACGATACGTACCCCAGATGTTGGAGGGCCCAGCAAGGGTATGGCTGAACAATTTGCCACCCGGAAGCATTAACTGCTGGATAGATTTTGAAGAGATGTTCATCAGCAATTTCTCGAGTACGTATGAGAGGCCGAATAGACCACAGACACTAGCTATGTGCAAGCAAAGACCGTATGAGACGGACCGGGAGTTTTTAACTCGGTGGTGTACCGTGAGAAACTCATGTGAGGGCGTGATAGAATCACAGGCTATAGCATGGTTTGCACAGGGATGCATATATGCAAGCGAACTGTGGCAAAAGTTACAAAGGAAGATGCCCACCACATTGGCAGAGATGATCCGGATTGCTGATTCATATGCCTTGGGCGATCCAACTCAACCTAGGCTCGTGTCCAACGAGTCGAGTGAGGAGTACTACCAGAGAGATGGAGTCGGATCATCCCGGAGGAATGACTACAGAGGTAAAAGAAGAAATGATAGACCAGATCATCGATACGGTTCGCAACAAGTTGCAGCTATGAATCAAGATCAGCCCGGAGTAGGGGCAGTCAACGCCAGAAAACTAGAGGGCAATGGACTCCGAGAAACGATGGCAAGAAAACTTGGACGCCAGAACAAAAGAAACAGTGGCAAGAAAGGAAGGACCGTCCGAGGTACACCTATGAGTCGATGTTGGATCAGCCGTGTAAGTTTCACACGCCAAATCCGAGTAACCCAGCGGGTCATACGACGAGGCAATGTGAGTGGATGCGCAAGATTGAACAAGGCGGTGCGGGGAATGCTCAGACACCCCGGAATGATCAACCTCGGCAGGAGTTACCCCGGAAGCAATTGCTCTCTAGAGCAAACACGCAACACCTAATGTTGCCTCCCCCTCCGCCGAGGTATGACAACAATGAGAGAAGGGATGCAGTGCATCAGGTGGAAAATCAGCACCAGCCGGATCAGAGGTACCCCGGAAATGAGGGGAGGAATGAGTACAGGGAGCATCATCAGAGTTACTGTGTATTTACCACTGAGGAAACAGATAGGAAAAGCTTGCAGCACCGACATATGGAGGTGAATGCATTAATGCCTGCGGTGACGAGGTATATGCCTTGGTCTGACCAAGAAATCATTTGGAGCATCAAGGATCATCCCAAGCTTATGCCGAGTCCTGGCTCATATGTGTTAGTGCTGGACCCGACATTCATTGGGCCTAACATCAATGTGAGGTTCTCCAAGGTACTGATTGACAATGGTAGTAGCATTAACATCATGTATGCGGATACAATGCGCAAATTGGGTATCTCCGAGAACATGCTCTAGGCTACAAGGACAACTTTCCATGGTATCGTACCAGGCATTTCTTGTGAGCCCATAGGAAAAGTCCAGGTTGACGTATTGTTCGGCACAAGAGATAATTGCTGAACTGAGAATCTGGAGTTTGAGGTGGTGAACTTGGAAAGTGCGTATCACGCGTTACTCAGAAGGCCAGCATTGAACAAGTTCATGGCAAGCTGCCACATCAGTTATCTGAAGATGAAGTTGCCCAGGCCAAATGGAGTGATTACCATTGCAGGAGATTTCCGACGTTCCATTGAGTGTGCCTCAGCCGGGTCTAACCTAGCCGAGTCACTCGTGATTGCGCGAGAGAAAAGAAAAATCCAAGAGGTGGCGGCATTAGCTCAGTCCGCGCAGCAGTATATGCCGGCGCTGAGTAACCCACATGGTAGCGTTTCGTTCCAAGCCGCAAAGGATACTAAGAAAGTGCCCGTTGATGATATGTTCCCAGAGCGCACCGTAACAATTGGTGCCGGGTTGAATGATAAATATGAAAGCGAGCTCGTCAACTTCCTCAGTGAGAATCGGGATATTTTTGCTTGGTCTACACAGGACTTGCAAGGTGTTCCGAGGGAGTTGGCCGAGCACTCTTTGAACATAAGACCCGGAGCAAGGCCGGTGAAGCAACCTCTCCGCCGCTTCGCCGAGGATAGGAGAAAAGTCATTGGAGACAAGATAGCTCGGTTGCTAGCAGCAGGATTTATCATGGAAGTACTGCATCCGGATTGGCTCTCTAATCCGGTGCTGGTGGAAAAGAAGAAGGATGATCCGAACATGGAAGTAGTTTGGTGTATGTGTATCGATTACACGAACCTAAACAAGGCATGTCCAAAAGATCCATTTCCACTGTCGAGGATAGATCAGGTCATAGACTCAACTGCGGGATGTGAACTGTTGTCATTCATTGATGCATATTCTGGTTTCCACTAGATACCTCTGAATCCGGATGATCAAATAAAGACCGCATTTATCACCGTGTATGGGGCTTATTGCTATCGCACTATGCCGTTTGGTTTACATAATGCAGGTGCAACGTACCAAAGATGTATGCAAAAATGTTTGCACGACCAAATGTACAAGTATATGTGGATGATGTGGTTATCAAGACCAAGGAAAGCAAAACGCTCCTTGACGACATCAGGCAGACATTCGCGAACTTAAGAAGGTTCCGAATGAAGCTTAACCCGGAAAAATGTACCTTCGGTGTCCCAGCTGGAAAATTACTCGGATTTCTCGTCTCTAGTCGAGGTATCGAAGTTAATCCAACTAAGATCCGGGCCATTGAACGGATGGAGCTGCCGAAGTGTCTTAACGATGTCCAGAAGTTCACTAGGTGCCTAGCATCATTGAGTCGGTTTGTATGTCAGTTGGGAGAAAAGGCATTGCCTCTCTACCAACTCATGAAAAAGTCGGATAAGTTCGTTTGGACGCCACAGGCCGATGAAGCCTTTGCCCACTTAAAAAAGATGTTAACCACTGCACCAGTGTTAGCCTCTCCACTATCAAAGGAGCCAATGTTGCTCTACATAGCCGCAACCAACTGAGTTGTAAGTGCAGTGATTATAGTAGAGCGCGATGAAGAGGGTAAGTCGGTGCAGAGGCCAGTGTATTACTTGAGCGAGGTATTATCTGCCTCAAAGCAGAACTACCCGCACTTTCAAAAGGTGGCATATGGTGTCTATATGGCGGCAAAGAGTTAAAGCATTACTTTGAGGAGCACCCCATCAAAGTAATATGTGAGGATCCCATATCCGAGATAATGGGTAACAAGGATGCAAGTGGTCGAATCGCAAAATGGGCAATTGAACTAGCTCCTTATGCGCCACAATATGACAGAAGAGAAGCAATCAAGTCTCAGGCTGTGGCGGACTTTTTTGTAGATTGGGCCGAGGTACAATACGAACCACCGCCACTAGATCCGAACTACTGGAGGATGCACTTTGACGGGTCAAAAACAAAAACCAGGCTACGCGCCGGAGTTGTGCTTACCTTGCCAAAGAAGGACTAGTTGAAATATGTGCTCCAAATCCATTTCGCGGCATCGAATAATGTCGCAGAGTATGAAGCACTTGTGCATGGGCTCAAGGGAGCAAAAGATATTGGGATACATCGGATCATATGCTTTGGCGACTCGGATTTGGTGGTACAGCAAGTATCAGGACTGTGGGACGCCCTTGATCCAAACATGGCGCTGTACATATTTCATGTACAAAAGATATCTGGTTACTTTGAGGGGTGTGAATTTCACCATGTGCCCCGGGTGGAAAATGAGGCTGCCGACATGCTATCGAAGCTCGGATCAACCCGACAAGCAGTTCCACCGGGTGTAGCATTGGAACACCTCAGAAAACCATCTATCAGGCCGTCCCCAGGAACCAACTCGATCTATGTCCCGGAAGATACAGAATCCGGAGCTAAGCCCATGGACATTGACATGGGAGGTAGTGCACGAAAACCCGAGGACTGCCTCAGCGAACCCGGGGACTACCTCGCAAAACCCGGGGACTGCTCAGCGTGATCCGATTGAAGTTATGCCGGTGGATCAGATGGAAATTGATGAGGATGTGTTCCCTGCACGAGCAATACTAGCTTGGGCATTGCCTATGTTTCAATTCCTGAAAGATGGAACGTTACCCACTGAGGAGGTGTTAGCCAGGCAAACTCAGAGGAGAGCAAAAGCATACACGATTATCAATTCCGAGCTGTACAAACAAAGTGTAACCAATGTCCTCCAGCGATGCGTTGACCCGGAAGAAGGACTTGACATCCTCCGAGATATACACCAAGGAGAATGCGGGCATCATGCCTCATCCAGAGCCTTGGTGGAAAAAGCATTCCGGCATGGATTTTACTGGCCAAGTGCCTTAGAACAAGCAGAAGATCTGGTGAGAAAATGCAATGGTTGTCAGAGGTACGCTACCAAGACACATATGCCAATGTCGGAACTCAAGACCATACCAATTACATGGCCATTTGCTGTATGGTGCTTGGATATGGTTGGTCCGTTTAAACCAGCAAAGGGGAACATGACTCACATTTTGGTCATGGTGGATAAATTTACGAAGTGGATCGAAGTAAAGCCTATTAGGAAATGTGATGGGGATACGGACGTAACGTTTCTCAAAGATATAATCTTGAGATACAGTTACCCACACAGTATCATAACTGATAATGGAACAAATTTTGCGAAAGGAGCATTTGCGCGTTTCTGCCGGGACAAGAAGATCCGACTCGACGTAGCCTCGGTAGCCCACCCCGCATCGAACGGACAGGTGGAAAGATCCAACGGATTAGTATTATCCGGGATAAAACCCCGGCTCATTGAGCCGCTGCAAAGATCAGCGGGGTGCTGGATAGAAGAACTCCCAGCGGTACTGTGGAGTTTAAGAACAACTCCGAATCGATCAACAGGCTATACGACGTTTTTTCTGGTATATGGGGCAGAAGTTGTATTACCAGCCGACATAGAGCATGATTCGCCTAGGATCACCCAATACACAGAAGCCGAAGTGCAAGATGCCCGGCAAAATGATGTTGATCTGCTGGAAGAAGCGAGAGAACTAGCATTGTCCAGATCCGCCATATATCAGCAAAATCTCCAACACTATCATAACCAGAGAGTAAGCCCCCGAGTCTTTCGGGAAGGCGATCTGGTGCTCCGGTTGGTACAACATACTGCCGACATGCATAAATTATCCCCCCATGGGAAGGGCCGTTCATCGTGAGAAAAGCATTGCACAATGACTCTTATTATCTTATAGATGCAAAGCCACAGCAAAAGAACAAGGCGGACAGGTCCGACGAAGAATCTAAGCGCCCATGGAATGTAGCTCTACTTCGTCCTTTCTACACTTAGCAGAGAAGTGTATGTATCCGAGTCTTCTCATATGTCGGTATGTATGCCGGCAGTGAACTTATGAATGAAATATTGGCACCTCGAGCAGTAACTCGAGGACTGCCTTAATAATATTTGTTGTTTTTTATTATTTTTACGTCAGCTGGCGTAAGTTGTTCTACTTAACTCAGATCAGTAATGTGTGAGCACCAAAAACCCAACTCTTCGACTTGCTGCTGTCCAACAAGAATTGGATCCATGGCAAACAAGAGAACAAGTTTGGAATTGCATAGCACATGAAAAACGACTAAGGAAAAAGAACTTAATCGAGCCAACGTTTGTTTTCGGACTAACCTTGTATTTACTTTCAAACTATTATGCTAAATTATTTTGAGCTAAGCCTAAAAGTTTCTAAGTATTGTTAAAACAATTTTTGAAGCTCGGATTCGTAAGTCGTAAAACTGAATCAAGGTAGATACGAACCGAGCCAGAAGATTGGACGAACAAGAAAACGAAACTCGGGGACTACGCCCAAGTTAATCCGGCATACAAACTTAGTAGAAAAATATTACATAAGTACGGGATACATTTCCACCTGGCATACCGGGGATCTAATAAGTTTTCAAGTGTTTTTAATTAAGGAGCAGCAGGAGGAGGAAGTTCGGCGTCATCTTCGTCTTCTTTGATATCCGAGCCATCATCCTCTCCATCCTCGTCTGAACTATCTTCGACATTCTCGACCCCTTCATCGCCAGCGGCTTCCAGGAAGCTCGGACCCTCAGTCCATTCGTGAATGGGAGAATATTCAACAAGACTATGGGCGCAAGCCTGGCGCCGAGCTACCCATTCCGGGTTATCGGTCCACTTGGATCCGTGCGACATCGCCGAGGTTGAGATCGATCTTCTCATACCACGTGAGTATGTGGTGAAGAACGGTCTCACCGCAAAGAGACGCCCATGGACTCCTCCAAAGGTCGAGCTGAGTCTCGATCTCCAAGCTTTTCAGCAAGAAGTGAAACTCTTCGGAGCTCTCTCACCGGGCCAGAACGTGTTGAAGACTCGGACTGAAACGTCGAGGAGATCCCTGCCGTAGTTCTTGATGATTTCCACGCGAGATGACAGGCTGACCAATAGGTCCTCCATGTCAAGGGGAATGCTCTCACCGTCAGAAGCGACGGGAGTACCCCTCTCTCGGCGGAAGTTGGCAACAACAGCGCTTGCAATAGGAGTACCCTCTAGAAAGTGGCCTGAAAACAAGGCAAAGGAAGAAGTTGAAGAAAAGACATATGAAGTAACCCGGAGAAGTATGTCGGGTAAGGGAAAGGAACTTACGTGAAATGTGGCTGTGGATCCGGGTCAATTCATTGATGCAATTATCGCGTCTTTGACGGAGCTGCACCAGTTCAGCATTCGCCGACTCAAGTTTGACGCCGGCCTCCTGGAGAAGATCGCGGTCCTTGGCAATTTGGAGGTTGAGGCGCTCGTGTTCTTCGGTGAAGTCCTGGCCAGCCTTTTCAAGCTCGGTTTGGTGCTGCGCCTTCATCTTCTTCATTTCTGCCTTTAGCTTGGCAATCTCGTCGTTCTTGGTTCGGAGGAGGGCAAGCTCATCGTCTTTATTTTTGAGCTCGGCTTGATGTTGCCCTGCTTGTTCGAGAAAATGCAGCATCATGTCAGGCACGGGCACACTATCTTCAAGAGATGCTGAAATAGCGTGTTGACCCGGCAGAGCCGAGGTATGAATGTTTGCCGAGCCAAGAGGAAAAGAACATGGAAAGCAAAGCAGGGTCGGACAAAAAGGACTTACCCTTGATCTACTCCAGGTTCTTTCGCATAATCTTGTTCTCAGCCTCCACCCCAGCTGCGGAAACCAAATAATGAGATTAGTTCGGTAGAGGGAGTTGAAGGAAAACGGAGAAGCGCCAAGGGAGAAACTTACCCCTTTTCTCATGCTCAGCAAGATGTGCATTGTGCTTTGCGAGTAGCGTCTTGTGGGTATCCAGAAGACACTGGAACTCAGCACTCCGGCCATTGGTGGTCACCTGAAAATAATACAAAATTTTGGCTTAAGCCTTGCGCATATTCGAAGTGTACAAGATCCGGGCCAAGTGGAACTTAACCCGGCTCTAGGTGTGTGCATATCCGAAGTGTACAAGATCCGGGCCAAGTGGAATTTAACCCGGCTCTAGGTGCGTGCATATTCGAAGTGTACAAGATCCGGGCCAAGTGGAACTCCCCGGCTCTAGGTGTGTGCATATGTGAAGTGTACAAGATCTGGGCGAAGTGGAACTAAACCTGGCTCTAGGTGTGTGCATATTCGAAGTGTACAAGATCCGGGCCAAGTGGAACTTAACCCAGCTCTAGGTGTGTGCATATTCGAAGTGTACAAGATCCGGGCCAAGTGGAACTTAACCCATCTCTAGGTGTGTGCATATTCGAAGTGTACAAGATCCAGGCCAAGTGGAACTAAACTCGGCTCTAGGTGTGTGCATATTCGAAGTGTACAAGATCCGGGCCAAGTGGAACTAAACCCGACTCTAGGTGTGTGCATATTTGAAATTATGAAGGAGCTATGTTAGTTCTCTAAGGAGCATCCGGCCGAGTAACAAGTTACTCCCCCGGAGGCTCGGGGACTAATGGTTATATTGCTAAATGCGTGATAAGGAAAAGGTGAAATAACGTACCTCCATCATCTGACCCGCAAGGTTAATCGCCTTAGAGGCTGTATTCATCTGGGCAGCGAATTCGGCGGGACCGAACTTCTCCGGGAGATCGTCGTTATAGACGAACTCCGCATTATTCCAGTTATTCATAAACTCGATCAAGGTCGGAGGATATCGCTCCCCGCTGAGCATGTGGGGCGCCACCAAGCCCCTCGCATGTGCCTCTCTCCTCTCAACCTGAGCAAGGGCCGGACTGGTGTGCAGAACAAGTTGCTGCGCACTAGTTGGCTTGGCAGGGGCGTCCTTCGATGCTGGAGCCTTCTGGGCAAGCATGGACGCGAGGGTGCGCTGTCCAAACCCGGTGGACGCTGCCCTGGTGACGTTAGGGGCTTTCTTGCCTTTGGCTTGCTGAGAGGAGGAAGTGGTTGCGGCTGATTTCCCCTTAGGAGCTGCCTGGGTACTTCCTCGCCGGGACTGAGAAGACTCGGACAAGGCAGAGGAGCTTGGCGCTGGTGCCCTTGTTGCTGGTGCCGGAACTGGTGCCCTTGTTGTTGGTGCCGGAATTGGTGCTGGTGCTGGTGCTGGTGTCGGTGCTGGTACGAAGGTAGTTTCAGTAGTTGCTGGTTGCGGTGGAGCCGAAGTGGTGGATGCCGCTGCCTCAGCTGGATCCGTCTCCCCCGCTCCAGGGTCCCCCCCTCCTGACGAGGCGGGCTGGAACCCGGAGCAGCCGCAGAACCCTCTGGAATAGGGCTCAATGGGCGTGACTCGTCGTCACGAGGGGGAGAGGAGCTAGGATGGAGCGGCAAAGAGATGCTAGATCCACTCTGAGGGACCTCCACCACAGCCCTGTCAAATCAAATAATGTCAGAAGAGAAATTACAACAATGCAAGAAAGAACAAGTTGCAGGAGAAAAAGAGACTTACGCGTCCGAGGTTTGGGGCTCCTTGGGTTTCCGAGCCCTTCGTGCCGGGGCCTTGCCTGCAGGCTTCGAAGCAGTTTTGTCTTCGGACTTCTTTCGCCTTTTGGATGGCTGAGAAGGTCCGGAGGAGGAACTTGATGCAGCTCCACGCTTCTTCTTCGGCGCTGCCGGAACAGGTTCCCCCGTGGCAAGGGGAGGGACCTCGTGGATCTGCCCATCGGGGTTAGCTGATGCCGGAAAAGCATAAGAAAGGGGGACAGCATCAACAGGTTCAATCACCTTGACATCTGAGTCATCTTCATCATCGGGCCAATCTCTAATAGAAGAGGGTTTACCGGTGGGTCGCTTCGTAGCGTCGGTCATCGGGAGGAACATCTCCTGGTCTGGCTCTTCCTTGTCCGGGGTCTCCCGGTCAAGCGCCCATTTAAGGGTCGGATCGGTGCCGTCCGTGAGGGTCTGCTGAAGGAATAGCTGAGGAAAATAATGAACAACAGAGTCATAAATGGAACAATGACTGACATATAATTAACCCGAAGTAAATTTGTGCCATGAAGCTTACCGAGGGAGGGAGCCTATCTCGGCGGAAATGCTCAATTCCCCACGTCCATTCAGTGGAGAAGTCCTTGTGGGTGGTGAAGAGAGCCTTGACCCGACGATAGATCTCCGAGTTGCTCAACTCGAAGGACGAGGTACGGTTGGGGTCGCGGCCGAAGCTCATATGGCACACCTTGTGGGTGCGCCTCTGGAGGGGGGAGATTCGGTTGCGCACGAACGTGATCATAGCATCCTCGTTGCGCAACCCGAGCTTCTTCAGCTCCGCAAACCTCTTGTTGACCTGGTTGGCCAAGGCTGTGGGCTTCTTGGGGACAACGTCCCATGTTTCCGGGTTAGGTGGACCCGGAGCATAGGGAAGCAGCCGGATCAAGTCTTCAGTGCCCTCATTCCGGACATAAAACAAAGTACGGGCCCATCCTTTGTAGGACTCCAGCCCGGTGACTCGAGGGAAAACAGATAGCCTCCGGGGTGAGATGGATGCAGCTCCGAATTGAGTGAGCTGCTTGTCCTCCGGATCAAGTTGAATATTCGGAATGACATTACGACAAAGGCCGAAAAAACGGATCCATAGCTCCTTCGTGGGCCACAATCCGGCGTAGCCCTCGATCGTAGAGGCAAAAGCAGAAAGAGAGGTGATTGCGTTGGCAGGAAGGTGGTGCGGCTGGAGTTCGTATGTGCTTAACCAGTCATGCAAGAAATCGCTGACCGGCAAACTGAACCCCCGTTGGAAGTGCGACAAGAACACGACGTACTCACCCGGATTGGGTGAGGGGGCGAGTTCGACGGAGGCAAGGCGCACGGTGACACCGGCGGGGATGCGTCTGGTCCGGTAGAGCCAGTCCAAGTCATCTTGGCAGACCCATGACCCGGCCCACGCACCACGGTCCGCGGCGGCGGAGTCTTCCTCCATTTCTTGCTCAGCAACGACGAGCTCCTCCTCCGTCATCTGATAATCGCTGCCCTCGCTGGAGCTAGCGGCGGTAGGGGGCAAAGTCCTAGATTGGCAGCGACCCGTGGTGGAGGAGGCGCGTAGCGGCGGTGACTACGTAGAAATCTGGGAAATCTTGGCGCGGCTGCTGCTTGGGAGCATCATGGCGGCGAGGAAGACGAAGAAGAAGAGCAAAGGGCGGAGGGGCGCGGTGAGGGGAAAAAGCCTAAGTGATGCACCCCTCCCCTATTTAACCTCTCCCACGAGGAGAAGGTGGGATCCCGTCCTGCGGGCAAGCCACACGCAATGGCCGTGTACCACCCACATCAACCAATCAACAAGGAGCCACACCGAAGGCCACAAAGAAGAGTTGGTCCAGTGACGTGACACGTTGATGCGGTAAACGAGGAGGCAGGCGTGACGTGACCCGCGCATGTGATGTTGACAATTACTGCGGGGTTCTTCAGGCCGCCCTTAAAATGAGACAACATAATGAATAGCCTCCACGTGGGTTGGCATACGAGAGAAGGAAGCAAGACCCGGAGAGGACCGTGGTAACCCGGCCAGCAAGTGAAAACTTGGAATGTGCAAAGGGAAAGTAAAGCCATGAGGTCCGACTTGAAGTAGTAACCCGGCCGGCAAGTGAAAACTTGGAACGTGCAAGGGGAACGTAAATCCATATAACCCGAGACAAGGAGGTAACTTGGAAATAACGTCCAAAGGTCAAACATAATTGAACCTGATGTGGCCAGCGGCCGAGGCAGCTAAGACCGCACCAGCTTCGGGGCCTAATGTTGGGGGGATACCCCCGGGTAGGGTCACGCCGAGGTATAAAGGCCGAGTTAGCCGAGGTTCGGCAAGGCCAAAGCGGATGCTGGCTAGGTCACCTCAAGGCAGGCCGAATCACGGGGTAACCCGGACCAGGGGGCGTTCGCCTAACTAAGTCTCAACCGACCTAAGCAGTAAGTCGGAAATGCATGTTTAACTTGTATGCAGGAACAGGTGTGGCCGGATCAACTATGATCCGGGGCACATCTAGCTTCTAGGAGAAGGAAGGAATCTCGCTGGTCAAAAGAAGCCCTGCGCCGCTGGCCAAAGCGCATAAGGGCAGGACCAGGGCGTGGCCGACAAGGGTGACGATACCCATGTCGGCTGACGCGGGTGCCGTAGAGGCTCATGTAGCCTCTACATGTGTGACGCAACGGAAAAGTAACCCGGTCGGCTTACTACTTTGGGAGATGGCATATTCTTAGGAATATACCTCCACGTATGCCCTAGATGGAGACCTAGCACCCCCTATATAAGAAGGGCTAGGGCTTCTGTAGAGGGGGTCAGATTTGGCTAGTTTAGCTAGGGTTTTAAGGGTGATCTGTGAGCGAGAGTAAGAGAGCTCCTTCTTCCTCCTCTCGCCAATACAGCTCTAGGAGCACTTGTAACCTTGGATACAAAGAAAATATAAACTTCTGTGTGGAGAATCACTTCACTATCCCTCCCTGGATTCCCCTAGCGTGTATTAGTCCCCACCTTTAGCCTATCCATGCCATCTGTCATGACACCACCATGACATGGATCCACTAGAGTCATTGTATGTGTGTTCTTTCCACAAACCACGCATGGATCCACTAGAGTCATTGCATGTGTGTTCTTTCCACAAACCACACATGGATCCACCAGAGTCATTGCATGTGTGTTCTTTCCACAAACCACACATGGATCCACGAGAGTCATTGCATGTGTGTTCTTTCCACAAACCACATATGGATCCACCAATGTCATTGCATGTGTGTTCTTTCCACAAACCACACATGGATCAACCAATGTCATTGCATGTGTGCTCTTTCCACAAACCACATATGGATCCACCAATGTCATTGCATGTGTGTTCTTTTCCACAAACCACATATGTATCCACTAGAGTCATTGCATGTGTGTTCCTATCATGAACCACATATGGATCCACCAACGTTCATTGCATGTGTGTTCTTTCCACAAACCGCATATGGATCCACTAGATTCATTGCATGTGTGTTGTTTCACAAACCACATATGGATCCACCGATGTCATTGCATGTATGTTCTTTTCATGAACCACATATGGATCCACCAATGTCATTGCATGTGTGTTATTTTCACAAACCACACAAGGATCAACCAATGGCATTGCATGTGTGTTCTTTTCACACCACGTATGGATTTAGCAGAGTCATTGCATGTGTGTTCTTTTCCACAAACCACACATGGATCAACCAATGGCATTGCATGTGTGTTATTGTCACAAACCACATATGGATCAACCAATGTCATTGCATGTGTGTTCCTGTCATAAACCACATATGGATCCACCAGTGTTCATTGCATGTGTGTTCTTTCCACTAACCACATATGTATCCAATAGAGTCATTGCTTGTGTGTTCTTTTCACAAACTACACATGGATCCACTAGAGTCATTGCATGTGTATTCTTTTCACCAACCACATATGGATCCACCAGTGTTCATTGCATGTGTGTTCTTTACACAAACCACATATGGATCCACTAGATTGATTGCATGTGTGTTCTTTTCAAAAACCACGGATGGATCCACCAATGTCATTGCATGTGTGTTCTTTCCATGAACCACATATGGATCCACCAATGTCATTGCATGTGTGTTCTTTCCACTAACCACACATGGATCCACTAGAGTCATTGCATGTGTGTTCTTTTCAGAAACCACAATGTGATCCAAAAGAGTCATTGCATGTTTGTTCTTTTCCGTAAATCACATATGGATTAACCAATGGCATTGCATGTGTGTTCTTTCTACAATCCACATATGGATCAACCAGTGCCATCGCATGTGTGTTCCTGTCATGAACCACATATGGATCCACCAGTGTTCATTGCATGTGTGTTCTTTCCACTAACCACACATGGATTAACCAATGTCATTGCATGTGTGTTATTGTCACAAACCACATATGGATCAACCAATGTTATTGCTTGTGTGTTACTGTCATGAACCACATATGGATCCACCAGTGTTCATTGCATGTGTGTTCTTTCCACAAACCACATATGGATCCACTAGAGTCATTGCATGTGTGTTCTTTTTACAAACCACATATGGACCCACTTGAGTCATTGCATGTGTGTTCTTTCCACAAACCACACATGGATTAACCAATGGCATTGCATGTGTGTTATTGTCAAAAACCACATATGGATCAACCAATGTCATTGCATGTGTGTTCCTGTGATGAACCACATATGGATCCACCAGTGTTCATTGCATGTGTGTTCTTTGCACAAACTACATATGGATCCACTAGAGTCATTGCATGTGTGTTCTTTTCACAAACTACATATGGATCCACCAATATCATTGCATGTGTGTTGTTTCTACAAACCACATATGGATCCACTAGAGTAATTGCATGTGTGTCTTTTCACAAATCACATATGGATCCACTAGAGTCAATGCATGTGTGTTCTTTCCACAAACCACATATGGAACAACCAATGTGATTGCATGTGTGTTCTTTCTACAAACCACATATGGATCCACTAGAGTCATTGCATGCTTGTTCTTTTCACAAACCACATATGGACCCACTTGAGTCGTTGCATGTGTGTTCTTTCCACTAACCACACATGGATCCACTAGAGTCATTGCATGTGTGTTATTTTCCAATAACCACATATGTATCTACTAGTTTCATTGCATGTGTGTTCTTTCCCCAAACCACACATGGATCCAGTAGAGTCATTGCATGTGTGTTATTTGCACAAACAACACATGGATCCACAAGAGTCATTGCATGTGTCTTCTTTCCACAAACCACACATGGATCCACCAGAGTCATTGCATGTTTGTTATTTCCACAAACCACACATGGATCAACGAGAGTCATTGCATGTGTGTTCTTTCCACAAACCACATATGCATCCACCAATGTCATTGCATGTGTGTTCTTTTCCACAAACCACGTATGTATCCACTAGAGTCAATGCATGTGTGTTCCAATCATGAACCACATATGGATCCACCAATATTCATTGCATGTGTGTTCTTTCCACAAACCGCATATGGATCCACTAGATGCATTGCATGTGTGTTCTTTTTACAAACCACATATGGACCCACTTGAGTCATTGCATGTGTGTTTTTTTCATGAACCACATATGGATCCACCAATGTCATTGCATGTGTGTTGTTTCCACTAACCACATATGGATCCACTAGAGTCATTGGACGTGTGTTCTTTTAAGAACCCACATATGGATCAACCAGTGTCATTGCATGTGTGTTCCTATCATGAACCACATATGGATCCACCAGTGTTCATTGCATGTGTGGTCTTTTCCACAAACCACATATGTATCCACTAGAGTCAATGCATGTGCGTCCTTTTCACAAACCACACATGGATTGCATGTGTGTTCTTTCCACAAACCACATATGGATACACCAATGGCATTGCATGTGTGTTCCTTTCACAAACCACACATGGATAAACCAATGGCATTGCATGTGTGTTATTTTCACAAACCACACATGGATCCCCTAGAGTCATTGCATGTGTGTTCTTTTCACAAACAACATATGGATCCACCAATGTCATTGCATGTGTGTTCTTTCCATGAACCACATAAGGATCCCCTATGTCATTGCATGTGTGTTCTTTCCACTAACCACACATGGATCCACTAGAGTCGTTGCATGTGTGTTCTTTTCACAAACCACGTATGGATCCAGCAGAGTCATTGCATGCGTGTTTTTTCCAGAAACCACACATGGATCAACCAATGGCATTGCATGTGTGTTATTGTCACAAACCACATATGGATCAACCAATGTCATTGCATGTGTGTTCCTGTCATGAACCACATATGGATCCTCCAGTGTTCATTGCATGTGTGTTCTTTCCACAAACCACATATGGATCCACTAGGGTCATTGCATGTGTGTTCTTTTCACCAACCATAGATGGATCCACCAGTGTTCATTGCATGTGTGTTCTTTCCACAACCCACATACGGATCCACTAGAGTCATTGCATGTGTGTTCTTTTCACCAACCACAAATGGATCCACCAGTGTTCATTGCATGTGTGTTATTTCCACAAACCACATGTGGATCCACTAGATTCATTGCATGTGTGTTCTTATCAAAAACCACATATGGATCCACCAATGTCATAGCATGTGTCTTCTTTCCATGAACCACATATGGATCCACCAATTTCATTGCATGTGTGTTCTTTCCACTAACCACACTTGGATCCACTAGAGTCATTGCATGTGTGTTCTTTTCACAAACCACATATGGATCCAACAGAGTCATTGCATGTGTGTTCTTTTCCACAAACTACATATGGATTAACCAATGGCATTGCATGTGTGTTCTTTCTACAAACCACATATGGATCAACTAGTGGCATTGCATGTGTGTTCCTGTCATGAACCACATATGGATCCACTAGTGTTCATTGCATGTGTGTTGTTTCCACTAACCACATATGGATTAACCACTGTCATTGCATGTGTGTTATTGTCACAAACCACATATGGATCAACCAATGTTATTGTCACATCCCAAGATTTTCCAAATCTTGTAATGTGAAAAATAAAATAACAAAATAAATTTTTGTTGAAAATCAGGGTGAAAAGAAACTTTTGTTTCTAAAAGGAGACTTAAAATCCCATCTTGAACAAACTTTGGTAGAAGTTTGAATTCAAAAATCCAAATCAAGGGAAATGCATTCCTCAAATGAATGTATCTGGAAATTTGAACATTTGGAAAGAAATCCAAAACCCTAAACCCTAATGGAAGGAAATCATTTTCCAAAGTATCTCCAAATCCATGGATTTGATCCATACCAAGTTGATCAACAAATTTTCACAAGGGATCAAGAAAGACCTTAGAGATTAGTTTCACTTAAATTGGAACCAAAGACAAAATCCTGTGAATATAATAAGATAAGGAAATTGAATTTCCAAAGTCAATAAAGCCCTTACCAAATGGTGAACAAATAATCCTAAAGGGATTTATTTGGATAAACATTTATCAAAGGAAAATAAATTGTTTTGGAAACACTGTTTTAGATCTTTTAATAAAAGACTTTGGTTTCAAATGAAAAGGTGAGCCAAATTAAATCTGGCCAAGCTTTTGAAATAAAATATTTTGTTTTGATAAAATGAGTAAAGGTTTATTTAAATAAAATGATAAGGATTTAAATATCCAATTTTATTTAAGTAAAAGCTTTTCCCATTTTAAATGAACACCAAGTATTTTATTACTACTTTGAAATCTTTTATTAAAAGGTTTTGCTTTGATTAAAATGAGTAAAGGATTATTTAAATAAAATAATAAGGATTGAAATATCCAATTTTATTTAAGTAAAGGCTTTCCCATTTTAATTAAAACACCAAAACTTATTTATTTATTTAAATAAGTTTCCAAGTATTCTTTTATTTTTCAAATTAAACCTTCTGGTTTGGTTTTGAAAATAATTGGAATTCAAATGGAAATTTTATTAAATAAATCAAACCCTAATAACTAAAGATCCATTTTTAAATGGATCCTAAAATAAATAAAAATAATATTTCATTTTGAGATTTGGATTATGTTGCCAAACAGAACCAAATTCAAATGAAAAGTTTGCTGTTTGAATTGATTGAGTGTTGTTTGAAATTGTTTGAATAATTGTTTGGAAATTGAAAACAGAAAAAGAATTAGAAAAAGAAAAAGAGAGCAGACAGAAAAAAAATAGAGAAAATCGACCCAGCCCATTCTGGCCCAACATCCCAGTCCAGCCCACTCAACCGCAGCGAACCGTTTTACACCGCGAAAGAAACCCACAAGGCGAATGACAGATGGACCCCGCTCCCTTTCCTCCTCTGACGCTGACAAGACGAATTAATCGCCACCTCCTTCTTCTTCCCCCGACGACCACGCCTCTTCCTCCTCGCTGCTGCCTTCAAACCACGGATTAAATTCATCTTAACGCCGAGCCTTTACCGAGCCTTGATCACGCAGATGAAAACGCCTCCCTCTCCTCTATAAATCCCCTCTGTCACCTCGAGCTGGCACGCCCTAGACGCCCTCAATTTCTCCCCGAGCCACCTCTGTCCGACGATGTTCCGGTGATGATTCCGGCGAAACCAGACCTCCCCTTACCTCGCCGACCTAGCACCCTTACTCCACGCATCCAGACGCACCTCCCGTACAACCATTCATCATGGGTGCCCTAGAACCTCGACTGCTCCGACAGTGAGCGCCATCGTCTGTCTTCAACTCCGGCGAGCCCCACAGGTAGATTCCGGTCGCCCCTCTTCTCCTCGTTCACGCACACAACACCTCCGTGACCTCCTGCGTCTAACCCAACCCTCGGTTGTTCTTCTCGTGATCTGTAGCGACGACTCCGACAAGCACAGAGCGCCGCCGTGTCTGCTTCTTCTCCGGCAACGCTTCAGAAGTTTAGACCGCCTGACCCTCTTGTTCACGCACATGACTCCGGCTCGATCTTGCGCATCTAACCGTATAGTCATTTCGCTTCGAGGTGATCCCCAGCGACGCCAACGACGACGACCCGAGAGCCCCGGCACCCACAGCAACTCCGGCGAGCAATCCCTGACAGCATCGTGCGCCCCTCGTCGAGCCATCAACACGTAGAGCTTCGCCGTAACCTCCTGAGCTCGGTGAGCATTCCCTCTTTCTCTCTCGCTTTCTGTATCGCCGGCACCGTCATCGACCGACGACTCCGCCGCCAGCAGCCGCCGCATCGCCGCTCCTTTTAGGTCAAAAGCCTAGCTACCGTTAGATGTAGATCCATCGGTTACGATTAGATCACTTAACGCGAAGAGGTATGTCCTCTGGACCGCACGATCTAACTTAGATGTAACGCACCGCAGCGTGATCCACACCGAACCGGTATCAGCCAATGAGATAGCGCCGCGTGTCGCCTGATAGTTTTAAAACAGAATTTGAAAACAGAAACTTTTGCAAACTTCAAACCTTTGTATCTTTTGATCCACACGTCCAAATTTTACAAATTTGATGTCGTTGGAATCAGCAAGACAAGACCTAACCAAACCTACCCTTAGTTTAGTAAATAGTATTGGATAGAGTGATTGATTATGCAGAAACATTTGAGTGCTTGCTAACATTAGAAAAATCATTTAAAAATGATATTTAGGTTAAAACCTTTGCCAATTAGTTTGTTGTGACCTTGCTGACCATAGGAACCAACTCATAGTTTGGAAAGTGATTTTGGAAGAGAATAGGATGGATTAATTAGTTTAGTCCATTTCTAGCTAACTAAAACTATTTGTTTTGTTTATGAAAATGCTTTCATAAAGAAAACCTTGAGAAAATGTTTGGACCAAACCTACTGACCCAAAACACCAAGTTTTGCAATAGCAACTCATTTGGTGAACCCTATAGACTAAAACCCTAGTAGACATATTTCTTTCACATAAAATGACCAAATAGGTGCCTTGTTTTGAAATTGGTTTTTGAGGTGAAACCTTTTGCTAACAAACTTTGCCACTTTGGTAAATGACCAATTTGGATCTTACAAAGTTTAGGAATCTAATAAAAACCCTTTTGCAAATGACTTTGCCATTTTGGTAAATGACCAATTTAGAACTTACAAAGTTTAGAAGCCTAGTGAGGACCATCCCTACATTAGAACCAACCTTTGCATGCCTATGCATGACTTTGCCACTTTACAAAATGACCATTAGGTGTACCCAAATGTCTATGACCCACTAGGAACCACTTTTGCAAACAAAGCAAAGCTTGGCATGCTTGCATGCATTTCTTTGACTTTGTTATTTTATGTGTGTTGATTTGCTTGATTGGTAGATTGAGTTTGTGCCTTGCTTGATTGATTGTAGTGACTTGAAGAGTGTGAGTGTTGCAAGGACAAGGAGTGAACTTATACCCTACCAAAAAGGCAAGTGATGCTTCATATCTTATGTCCCATTATTTTCACTATGCATTAGTGTTTTGCTAAAGTAAAACTTGCATGGTTTTTATTTTGCTAAGTATAGACCTTGCTATAGGAAATCTAGTAGATGAATCCTTAGTAGGATTTTCCTAAGTTAAGAATCCTATTACTACCAAGCTTAGCCTAGCTAATAGAAAACTTGGGTGGGATATATATTCACACTATGAAAAATATTCTAAGTCTGAGGACTTGTGTTTTGTTTAATAAAACAACTAAGATTAATGAATCACCTGGGTGGAAATGGAAGGAATGGTTTATGTTGAGTGGTTCACAAGGCCATGGGACTTGGCTTGTGTATCTCACTTGTGGATGGCCACCAGAAACAAAGAGATTTGAGATGTCAAATGTTGAGAAACTTCAAGTGCAACCACTTGGCATTATGGGCTCTGCCATGATCTTAGGATGCTGGAACTTAGTCTTTGGACAAGGGTGGTAGTGATTGATAGGTTGGAACGCGTCCATTTGACTAAGGAAAGGCTATCAAGGATCATTCTTGGGAAACCAAGGCTTGTGGGAAAGTGCACCACCTCTGCAGAGTGAAAACCTAAGTACTTAGCCATGTCCCTGGTAAAGGACAATTTGAGCATCAAGACATGGAAGCAATCAAGAATCTCATCATTCCAATTTCTAAATTAAAACTTGTGGGTGAACAAGGGTTGTGTGAAATTCTTCAATCTTTGATGGAGAGATGGCTTGGTACAAGGATCTCAAAATCTTAGATTGGGAAATTGTTTTTGCCAAGTAAATCTTCAGTCCTTGATTGATAGATGCCCTGAGTGGATCTTCAGTCTTTGATTGATAGATGCCTTGGAATTTGTTTTTGCCAAACAAAACTTATTTTCAAAAATGATAGGGAAAAATCTATTTTGAGCAATGCAAAGCCTCAACTCCACTTAGCCAAATGCATATAGATGATAGACTCCACTATACTACCAAAGTATCACTTGCCAATACAATTCAAATGTATTGACCCTTGTGGCTGTAACTTATTATGTTGCAGGTTTGATTGTTTTAGTGAAGATTGATTGATTAGGATTACAAAGTCTACAACCAACATGTCTGCCTGTGGCACTTTGAAGATGAAGGACCCAATGCTTATAGTTATTCCGCTGCAATGTAATGTAATAGCCTAATGAGCTATGTTTGATGTAATAAAATTATGTTATTCCTGGTTATAAAGTTGTATTATGACCTTTGTTTCTTGATATTACATCTGAACTGTGGATGCTAGCTATTGATCCGGTACTAGCATTGTAAACACAGGGACTCAATCTTATTTAAGGTTGGGGACGCTGAGAATGGTATCGAGCATTGTGTTGCTCAGAGGATTTGTAACCCTAGGATTGGACAAAAACCCTTAGAAAAATAGGAGTTGTCTTATTCCAAAACTTATTTACAAAAACAATCTTGTAAACTCTTTCCTCAATCATTTTTGATTTCAACTCTACTTCTCTTCTATTTCAAACTTAATGGAAAGCCTACCCCATGACCAAAGACTTCATCATGTGCAAAGGACTTCATCAACTTCATCAGCTCTAATGACTTCAACTTCTTCAACATCTTCAACATGTACACCAAGGACTTCAACTTAGATATCACTAAAGAATACAAGTCTTGAGTAACATTTCACTTGAAGGCTAAGGAAACACAACTTAGAAGAAGCCATCACCACCTTTGAAGATTTGTGAACAAAAGACAAGAATTTTCCAAGGAAACCATGATCTCATTCAAGAAGAATCAACCAAGAAGGATGGAAAGATCACAAGTGAACCATATAGATGGACCACCATATTTTAGTTAAACCCACCAACTTAAGTGGTGTAACAAAAATTATTTTGATGCCTAAGTATGTGCTTGAAACTGTTGTTTGAGTGGAGTGTTTGTTTGTGATTGCTTGCACATTGCTTGTGAATTGTGATGTGTGTGATTAGGATTGATTCCTTTAGAAACCTTTTGCCTATTCTAATCCCAATCCAACCCCAAACAGATGACTTCTCCAAGAAACTCCGACATCAAGGATGGTGACAACAACAACAACCAAGCTGATAGCATGAGAGAACTCCTAGCAACCCAACACCAATTGAGCCAACTAACAGCTCAGCTTTTAGCCAACAACAATGGATTAGACCCAGCCATACAAAGGATTTTGAAACTTCAATCCCAATTGATGCAAGGATTGGTTACTCAAATGATCAACATAGGAGGAAACCAAGTTATTCTAGAAGGAACCCAAGTTAGCATTATCTATGAAGCCAAGGATCATGCACCCAAGGAAGATCAATGCCCCAAGAAGAGAGGAAGATCTCCCATTCATGAAGAACAAGAACTAGAAGAACCCCTAGCTTTAGAGAAACCCAAGAAGAAGAAGAAATACCTCAACACTAGTAAGAAGGATATTACACAAGTACCATGTTTCAAATGCAAAGAGATGGGACATTATGCCAATGAATGCCCAGAAAAGAAGAGGGACCAAATAAACAAACAAGAGGCAATGACACCAAAGGAAAAGAAAGATATCAGCCAATTGATATGTTACAATTGCAAGAACCCAGGACACTATGTAAGCAATTGTCCAGAAAAGATGAAGAACAAGATGAACAAGCCAAAGGAGAAACCCAACCTTAGCCCATGAGTCAAGTATGGGAATAATGGACACTATGCAGAAGTTTTCCAAGAAGAAGCTTTCCAAGATTCCAAGCAAGCCAAGATGTAGTTTAGTTGGAAAATTTTCAAGGGTGGTAGTACCCTAGTTGTTTTGAACCTGCTTGTAACCCTAGCCTCCCCAAATCTCGGGACGAGATTTATTTTAAGGAATGTCACATCCCTAGATTTTCCAAATCTTGTAATGTGAAAAATAAAATAACAAAATAAATTTTTGTTGAAAATCAGGGTGAAAAGAAACTTTTGTTTCTAAAAGGAGACTTAAAATCCCATCTTGAACAAACTTTGGTAGAAGTTTTAATTCAAAAATCCAAATCAAGGGAAATGCATTCCTCAAATGAATGTATCTGGAAATTTGAACATTTGGAAAGAAATCCAAAACCCTAAACCCTAATGGAAGGAAATCATTTTCCAAAGTATCTCCAAATCCATGGATTTGATCCATACCAAGTTGATCAACAAATTTTCACAAAGGATCAAGAAAGACCTTAGAGATTAGTTTCACTTAAATTGGAACCAAAGACAAAATCCTGTGAATATAATAAGATAAGGAAATTGAATTTCCAAAGTCAATAAAGCCCTTACCAAAAGCCATACCAAATGGTGAACAAATAATCCTAAAGGGATTTATTTGGATAAACATTTATCAAAGGAAAATAAATTGTTTTGGAAACATCGCTTTTAGATCTTTTAATAAAAGACCTTGGTTTCAAATGAAAAGGTGAGCCAAATTAAATCTGGCCAAGCTTTTGAAATAAAATATTTTGTTTTGATAAAATGAGTAAAGGTTTATTTAAATAAAATGATAAGGATTTAAATATCCAATTTTATTTAAGTAAAAGCTTTTCCCATTTTAAATGAACACCAAGTATTTTATTACTACTTTGAAATCTTTTATTAAAAGGTTTTGCTTTGATTAAAATGAGTAAAGGATTATTTAAATAAAATAATAAGGATTGAAATATCCAATTTTATTTAAGTAAAGGCTTTCCCATTTTAATTAAAACACCAAAACTTATTTATTTATTTAAATAAGTTTCCAAGTATTCTTTTATTTTCAAATTAAACCTTCGGTTTGGTTTTGAAAATAATTGAATTCAAATGGAAATTTTATTAAATAAATCAAACCCTAATAACTAAAGATCCATTTTAAATGGATCCTAAAATAAATAAAATAATATTTCATTTTGAGATTTGGATTATGTTGCCAAACAGAACCAAATTCAAATGAAAAGTTTGCTGTTTGAATTGATTGAGTGTTGTTTGAAATTGTTTGAATAATTGTTTGGAAATTGAAAACAGAAAAAGAATTAGAAAAAGAAAAAGAGAGCAGACAGAAAAAAAATAGAGAAAACCGACCCAGCCCATTCTGGCCCAACATCCTAGTCCAGCCCACTCAACCGCAGCGAACCGTTTTACACCGCG
Organism: Avena insularis; assembly: GCA_023614405.1. Taxonomy (NCBI): domain Eukaryota; kingdom Viridiplantae; phylum Streptophyta; class Magnoliopsida; order Poales; family Poaceae; genus Avena; species Avena insularis. Next base: position 142,495,152 of record CM042690.1, on the reverse strand, counting down.
AAAGAAACCCACAAGGCGAATGATGATGGACCCGCTCCTTTCCTCCTCCGACGACAAAGACGAATTCCCATCGCCACCTCCTTCTTCTTCCCCGCATTGACCACGCCTTCTTCCTCGCTTGCCGCTGCCTTCAAACCACGGATTAAATTCGCCTTAACGCCGAGCCTTTACCGAGCCTTGATCACGCAGATGAAAACGCCTCCTCTCCTCTATAAATCCCTCTCACCTCCTGGCACGCCCTAGACGCCCTCAATTTCTCCCCGAGCCACCTCTGTCCGACGATGTTCCGGTGATGATTCCGGCGAAACCAGACCTCCCCTTACCTCGCCGACCTAGCACCCTTACTCCACGCATCCAGACGCACCCTCCTGTGCCAACCATTCATCCGCGGGTGCCCTAGAACCTCGACCATTCGACAAAGGAGCGCCATCGTCTGTCTTCAACTCCGCGAGCCCCAGGTAGATTCCGGCCGCCTCTTCTCCTCGCTCACGCACACAAGACCTCCGTGACCTCCTGCGTCCTAACCCAACCTCGGTTGTTCTTCTCGTGATCAGAAGCGACGACTCGACAAGCATGCGCCGCCGTTCCGCTTCTTCTCCGCAACGCTTCGGTAAGCCTAGACCGCCTCGACCCCTCTTGTTCACGCGACATGACTCCGCTCGATCTTGCGATCTAATCAGATAGTCATTTCGCTTCGAGGTGATCCTCAGCGACGCCTAACGACGACGACGAGAGCCCGCCACCCACAAAGAACTCCGGCGAAAGCAATCCTCGACAAAGATCGCGCGCCTCGTCGAGCCATCAACACGTAGAGCTTTGCCGTAACCTCCTGAGCTCGGTGAGCAATCCCTCTTTCTCTCTCGCTTTCTGTATCATTATCGACCGACGACTACCGCCAGAAATACCGCCAGACGCCGCCTTCCTTTAGGTCAAAAGCCTAGCTACCGTTAGATGTAGATCCATCGGTTACGATTAGATCACTTAACGCGAAGAGGTATGTCCTCTGGACCGCACGATCTAACTTAGATCTAACGCACCGCAGCGTGATCCACACCGAACCGGTATCAGCCAATGAGATAGCGTCGCGTGTCGCCTGATAGTTTTAAAACAGAATTTGAAAACAGAAACTTTTGCAAACTTCAAACCTTTGTATCTTTTGATCCACACGTCCAAATTTTACAAATTTGATGTCGTTGGAATCAGCAAGACAAGACCTAACCAAACCTACCCTTAGTTTAGTAAATAGTATTGGATAGAGTGATTGATTATGCAGAAACATTTGAGTGCTTGCTAACATTAGAAAAATCATTTAAAAATGATATTTAGGTTAAAACCTTTGCCAATTAGTTTGTTGTGACCTTGCTGACCATAGGAACCAACTCATAGTTTGGAAAGTGATTTTGGAAGAGAATAGGATGGATTAATTAGTTTAGTCCATTTCTAGCTAACTAAAACTATTTGTTTTGTTTATGAAAATGCTTTCATAAAGAAAACCTTGAGAAAATGTTTGGACCAAACCTACTGACCCAAAACACCAAGTTTTGCAATAGCAACTCATTTGGTGAACCCTATAGACTAAAACCCTAGTAGACATATTTCTGCACCACATAAAATGACCAAATAGGTGCCTTGTTTTGAAATTGGTTTTTGAGGTGAAACCTTTTGCTAACAAACTTTGCCACTTTGGTAAATGACCAATTTGGATCTTACAAAGTTTAGGAATCTAATAAAAACCCTTTTGCAAATGACTTTGCCATTTTGGTAAATGACCAATTTAGAACTTACAAAGTTTAGAAGCCTAGTGAGGACCATCCCTACATTAGAACCAACCTTTGCATGCCTATGCATGACTTTGCCACTTTACAAAAATGACCATTAGGTGTACCCAAATGTCTATGACCCACTAGGAACCACTTTTGCAAACAAAGCAAAGCTTGGCATGCTTGCATGCATTTCTTTGACTTTGTTATTTTATGTGTGTTGATTTGCTTGATTGGTAGATTGAGTTTGTGCCTTGCTTGATTGATTGTAGTGACTTGAAGAGTGTGAGTGTTGCAAGGACAAGGAGTGAACTTATACCCTCTACCAAAAAGGCAAGTGATGCTTCATATCTTATGTCCCATTATTTTCACTATGCATTAGTGTTTTTGCTAAAGTAAAACTTGCATGGTTTTTATTTTGCTAAGTATAGACCTTGCTATAGGAAATCTAGTAGATGAATCCTTAGTAGGATTTTCCTAAGTTAAGAATCCTATTACTACCAAGCTTAGCCTAGCTAATAGAAAACTTGGGATATATATTCACACTATGAAAAATATTCTAAGTCTGAGGACTTGTGTTTTGTTTAATAAAACAACTAAGATTAATGAATCACCTGGGTGGAAATGGAAGGAATGGTTTATGTTGAGTGGTTCACAAGGCCATGGGACTTGGCTTGTGTATCTCACTTGTGGATGGCCACCCAGGAAACAAAGAGATTTGAGATGTCAAATGTTGAGAAACTTCAAGTGCAACCACTTGGCATTATGGGCTCTGCCATGATCTTAGGATGCTGGAACTTAGTCTTTTGGACAGTGGGTGGTAGTGATTGATAGGTTGGAACGCGTCCATTTGACTAAGGAAAGGCTACTGAAGGATCATTCTTGGGAAACCAAGGCTTGTGGGGAAAGTGCACCACCTCTGCAGAGTGAAAAACCTAAGTACTTAGCCATGTCCCTGGTAAAGGACAATTTGAGCATCAAGACATGGAAGCAATCAAGAATCTCATCATTCCAATTTCTAAATTAAAACTTGTGGGTGAACAAGGGTTGTGTGAAATTCTTCAATCTTTGATGGAGAGATGGCTTGGTACAAGGATCTCAAAATCTTAGATTGGGAAATTGTTTTTGCCAAGTAAATCTTCAGTCCTTGATTGATAGATGCCCTGAGTGGATCTTCAGTCTTTGATTGATAGATGCCTTGGAATTTGTTTTTGCCAAACAAAACTTATTTTCAAAAATGATAGGGAAAAATCTATTTTAAGCAATGCAAAGCCTCAACTCCACTTAGCCAAATGCATATAGATGATAGACTCCACTATACTACCAAAGTATCACTTGCCAATACAATTCAAATGTATTGACCCTTGTGGCTGTAACTTATTATGTTGCAGGTTTGATTGTTTTAGTGAAGATTGATTGATTAGGATTACAAAGTCTACAACCAATATGTTCTGTGGCACTTTGAAGATGAAGGACCCAATGCTTATAGTTATTCCGCTGCAATGTAATGTAATAGCCTAATGAGCTATGTTTGATGTAATAAAATTATGTTATTCCTGGTTATAAAGTTGTATTATGACCTTTGTTTCTTGATATTACATCTGAACTGTGGATGCTAGCTATTGATCCAGGTACTAGCATTGTAAACACAGGGGACTCAATCTTATTTAAGGTTGGGGACGCTACAGAATGGTATCAGAGCATTGTGTTGCCTGTAGGATTTGTAACCCTAGGATTGGACAAAAACCCTTAGAAAAATAGGAGTTGTCTTATTCCAAAACTTATTTACAAAAACAATCTTGTAAACTCTTTCCTCAATCATTTTTGATTTCAACTCTACTTCTCTTCTATTTCAAACTTAATGGAAAGCCTACCCCATGACCAAAGACTTCATCATGTGCAAAGGACTTCATCAACTTCATCAGCTCTAATGACTTCAACTTCTTCAACATCTTCAACATGTACACCAAGGACTTCAACTTAGATATCACTAAAGAATACAAGTCTTGAGTAACATTTCACTTGAAGGCTAAGGAAACACAACTTAGAAGAAGCCATCACCACCTTTGAAGATTTGTGAACAAAAGACAAGAATTTTCCAAGGAAACCATGATCTCATTCAAGAAGAATCAACCAAGAAGGATGGAAAGATCACAAGTGAACCATATAGATGGACCACCATATTTTAGTTAAACCCACCAACTTAAGTGGTGTAACAAAAATTATTTTGATGCCTAAGTATGTGCTTGAAACTGTTGTTTGAGTGGAGTGTTTGTTTGTGATTGCTTGCACATTGCTTGTGTGAATTGTGATGTGTGTGATTAGGATTGATTCCTTTAGAAACCTTTTGCCTATTCTAATCCCAATCCAACCCCAAACAGATGACTTCTCCAAGAAACTCCGACATCAAGGATGGTGACAACAACAACAACCAAGCTGATAGCATGAGAGAACTCCTAGCAACCCAACACCAATTGAGCCAACTAACAGCTCAGCTTTTAGCCAACAACAATGGATTAGACCCAGCCATACAAAGGATTTTGAAACTTCAATCCCAATTGATGCAAGGATTGGTTACTCAAATGATCAACATAGGAGGAAACCAAGTTATTCTAGAAGGAACCCAAGTTAGCATTATCTATGAAGCCAAGGATCATGCACCCAAGGAAGATCAATGCCCCAAGAAGAGAGGAAGATCTCCCATTCATGAAGAACAAGAACAAGAAGAACCCCTAGCTTTAGAGAAACCCAAGAAGAAGAAGAAATACCTCAACACTAGTAAGAAGGATATTACACAAGTACCATGTTTCAAATGCAAAGAGATGGGACATTATGCCAATGAATGCCCAGAAAAGAAGAGGGACCAAATAAACAAACAAGAGGCAATGACACCAAAGGAAAAGAAAGATATCAGCCAATTGATATGTTACAATTGCAAGAACCCAGGACACTATGTAAGCAATTGTCCAGAAAAGATGAAGAACAAGATGAACAAGCCAAAGGAGAAACCCAACCTTAGCCCATGAGTCAAGTATGGGAATAATGGACACTATGCAGAAGTTTTCCAAGAAGAAGCTTTCCAAGATTCCAAGCAAGCTAAGATGTAGTTTAGTTGGAAAATTTTCAAGGGTGGTAGTACCCTAGTTGTTTTGAACCTGCTTGTAACCCTAGCTCTCCCAAATCTCGGGACTAGATTTATTTTACAGGGAATGTCACATCCCAAGATTTTCCAAATCTTGTAATGTGAAAAATAAAATAACAAAATAAATTTTTGTTGAAAATCAGGGTGAAAAGAAACTTTTGTTTCTAAAAGGAGACTTAAAATCCCATCTTGAACAAACTTTGGTAGAAGTTTGAATTCAAAAATCCAAATCAAGGGAAATGCATTCCTCAAATGAATGTATCTGGAAATTTGAACATTTGGAAAGAAATCCAAAACCCTAAACCCTAATGGAAGGAAATCATTTTCCAAAGTATCTCCAAATCCATGGATTTGATCCATACCAAGTTGATCAACAAATTTTCACAAGGGATCAAGAAAGACCTTAGAGATTAGTTTCACTTAAATTGGAACCAAAGACAAAATCCTGTGAATATAATAAGATAAGGAAATTGAATTTCCAAAGTCAATAAAGCCCTTACCAAAAGCCATACCAAATGGTGAACAAATAATCCTAAAGGGATTTATTTGGATAAACATTTATCAAAGGAAAATAAATTGTTTTGGAAACACTGTTTTAGATCTTTCAATAAAAGACTTTGGTTTCAAATGAAAAGGTGAGCCAAATTAAATCTGCAAGCTTTTGAAATAAAATATTTTGTTTTGATAAATGAGTAAAGGTTTATTTAAATAAAATAATAAGGATTTAAATATCCAATTTTATTTAAGTAAAAGCTTTTCCCATTTTAAATGAACACCAAGTATTTTATTACTACTTTGAAATCTTTTATTAAAAGGTTTTGCTTTGATTAAAATGAGTAAAGGATTATTTAAATAAAATAATAAGGATTGAAATATCCAATTTTATTTAAGTAAAGGCTTTCCCATTTTAATTAAAACACCAAAACTTATTTATTTATTTAAATAAGTTTCCAAGTATTCTTTTATTTTTCAAATTAAACCTTCTGGTTTGGTTTTGAAAATAATTGGAATTCAAATGGAAATTTTATTAAATAAATCAAACCCTAATAACTAAAGATCCATTTTTAAATGGATCCTAAAATAAATAAAAATAATATTTCATTTTGAGATTTGGATTATGTTGCCAAACAGAACCAAATTCAAATGAAAAGTTTGCTGTTTGAATTGATTGAGTGTTGTTTGAAATTGTTTGAATAATTGTTTGGAAATTGAAAACAGAAAAAGAATTAGAAAAAGAAAAAGAGAGCAGACAGAAAAAAATAGAGAAAACCGACCCAGCCCATTCTGGCCCAACATCCCAGTCCAGCCCACTCAACCGCAGCGAACCGTTTTACACCGCGAAAGAAACCCACAAGGCGAATGACAGATGGACCCCGCTCCCTTTCCTCCTCTGACGCTGACAAGACGACCCCACTGCCACCTCCTTCTTCTTCCCCGCGCGACGACCACGCCCTCTTCCTCGCTGCCGTTGCTGCCTTCAAACCACGGATTAAATTCGTCTTAACGCCGAGCCTTTACCGAGCCTTGATCACGCAGATGAAAACGCCTCCCTCTCCTCTATAAATCCCCTCTGTCACCTCGAGCTGGCACGCCCTAGACGCCCTCAATTTCTCCCCGAGCCACCTCTGTCCGACGATGTTCCGGTGATGATTCCGGCGAAACCAGACCTCCCCTTACCTCGCCGACCTAGCACCCTTACTCCACGCATCCAGACGCACCCTCCTGTGCCAACCATTCATCCGCGGGTGCCCTAGAACCTCGACTTGCCGTCCGACAAAGGAGCGCCATCGCCCTCTTCAACTCCGGCGAGCCCCATGTAGATTCCGGCCGCCCTCTTCTCCTCGCTCACACACAGCACCTCCGTGACCTCCTCGCGTCTAACCCAACCCTCGGTTGTTCTTCTCGTGATTCAGTAGCGACGACCGATAAGCAAAGCGCCGCCAGTTCCGGCTTTCTCCGCAATGTTTCCGGTAAGCCTAGACCGCCCCGACCCCTCTTGTTCACGCACATGACTCCGGCTCGATCTTGCGCATCTAACCGTATAGTCATTTCGCTTCGAGGTGATCCCTAGCGACGCCAACGACGACGACCCGAGAGCCCCGCCACCCACAGCAACTCCGGCGAGCAATCCTCGACAAAGATCGTATGCCTCGTCGAGCCATCAACACGTAGAGCTTCGCCGTAACCTCCTGAGCTCGGTGAGCATTCCCACTAACCACATATGGATCCACTAGAGTCATTGGACGTGTGTTCTTTTAAGAACCCACATATGGATCAACCAGTGTCATTGCATGTGTGTTCCTGTCATGAACCACATATGGATCCACCAGTGTTCATTGCATGTGTGGTATTTTCCACAAACCACATATGTATCCACTAGAGTCAATGCATGTGCGTCCTTTTCACAAACCACACATGGATTGCATGTGTGTTCTTTTCACAAACCACATATGGATACACCAATGGCATTGCATGTGTGTTCCTTTCACAAACCACACATGGATAAACCAATGGCATTGCATGTGTGTTATTTTCACAAACCACACATGGATCCCCTAGAGTCATTGCATGTGTGTTCTTTTCACAAACAACATATGGATCCACCAATGTCATTGCATGTGTGTTCTTTCCATGAACCACATAAGGATCCCCTATGTCATTGCATGTGTGTTCTTTCCACTAACCACACATGGATCCACTAGAGTCGTTGCATGTGTGTTCTTTTCACAAACCACGTATGGATCCAGCAGAGTCATTGCATGTGTGTTTTTTCCAGAAACCACACATGGATCAACCAATGGCATTGCATGTGTGTTATTGTCACAAACCACATATGGATCAACCAATGTCATTGCATGTGTGTTCCTGTCATGAACCACATATGGATCCTCCAGTGTTCATTGCGTGTGTGTTCTTTCCACAAACCACATATGGATCCACTAGGGTCATTGCATGTGTGTTCTTTTCACCAACCATAGATGGATCCACCAGTGTTCATTGCATGTGTGTTCTTTCCACAACCCACATACGGATCCACTAGAGTCATTGCATGTGTGTTCTTTTCACCAACCACAAATGGATCCACCAGTGTTCATTGCATGTGTGTTATTTCCACAAACCACATGTGGATCCACTAGATTCATTGCATGTGTGTTCTTATCAAAAACCACATATGGATCCACCAATGTCATAGCATGTGTCTTCTTTCCATGAACCACATATGGATCCACCAATTTCATTGCATGTGTGTTCTTTCCACTAACCACACTTGGATCCACTAGAGTCATTGCATGTGTGTTCTTTTCACAAACCACATATGGATCCAACAGAGTCATTGCATGTGTGTTCTTTTCCACAAACTACATATGGATTAACCAATGGCATTGCATGTGTGTTCTTTCTACAAACCACATATGGATCAACTAGTGGCATTGCATGTGTGTTCCTGTCATGAACCACATATGGATCCACTAGTGTTCATTGTGTGTTGTTTCCACTAACCACATATGGATTAACCACTGTCATTGCATGTGTGTTATTGTCACAAACCACATATGGATCAACCAATGTTATTGTATGTGTGTTCCTGTCATGAACCATGATGGTTCCACCAGTGTTCATTGCATGTGTGTTCTTTCCACAAACCACATATGGATCCACTAGAGTCATTGCATGTGTGTTCTTTTCACAAACCACATATGGACCCACTTGAGTCATTGCATGTGTGTTCTTTCCACAAACCACACATGGATTAACCAATGGCATTGCATGTGTGTTATTGTCACAGACCACATATGGATCAACCAATGTCATTGCATGTGTGTTCCTGTCATGAACCACAAATGGATCCACCAGTGTTCATTACATGTGTGTTCTTTGCACAAACCACATATGGATCCACTAGAGTCATTGCATGTGTGTTCTTTTCACAAACTACATATGGATCCACCAATGTCATTGCATGTGTGTTCTTTCTACAAACCACATAAGGATCCAGGAGAGTACTAGGATGTGTGTTCTTTCACAAACCACATATGTATCCACTAAAGTCAATGCATGTGTGTTCTTTCCACAAACCACATATGGAACAACCAATGCCATTATATGTGTGTTCTTTTCACATACCACATATGGATCCACTAGAGTCATTGCATGTGTGTTCTTTTCACAAACCACATATGGACCCACTTGAGTCATTGCATGTGTGTTCTTTCCACTAACCACACATGGATCCACCAGAGTCATTGCATGTGTGTTCTTTCCACAAACCACACATGGATCCACGAGAGTCATTGCATGTCTGTTCTTTCCACAAACCACATATGGATCCACCAATGTCATTGCATGTGTGTTCTTTCCACAAAACACACGTGGATCAACCAATGTCATTGCATGTGTGTTCTTTCCACAAACCACACATGGATCCACTAGAGTCATTGCATGTGTGTTCTTTCCACAAACCACGCATGGATCCACTAGAGTCATTGCATGTGTGTTCTTTTCACAAACCACCCATGGATCCACCAGAGTCATTGCATGTGTGTTCTTTCCACAAACCACACATGGATCCACCAATGTCATTGCATGTATGTTCTTTTCACAAACCACATATGTATCCACTAGAGTCATTGCATGTGTGTTCCTGTCATGAACCACATATGGATCCACCAATGTTCATTGCATGTGTTTTCTTTCCACAAACCGCATATGGATCCACTATATTCATTGCATGTGTTTTCTTTTCACAAACCACATATGGATCCACCAATGTCATTGCATGTGTGTTCTTTTCATGAACCACATATGGATGCACCAATGTCATTGCATGTGTGTTCTTTCCACTAACCACATATGGATCCACTAGAGTCATTGCACGGGTGTTCTTTTAATAACCCACATATGGAGCAACCAGTGTCATTGCATGTGTGTTCCTATCATGAACCACATATGGATCCACCAGTGTTCATTGCATGTGTGTTCTTTTCCACAAACCACATATGTATCCACTAGAGTCAATGCATGTGTGTTCTTTTCACAAACAACATATGGATCCACCAATGTCATTGCATGTGTGTTCTTTCCATGAACCACATATGGAACAACTATGTCATTGCATGTGTGTTCTTTCCACTAACCACACATGGATCCACTAGAGTCATTGCATTTGTGTTCTTTTCACAAACCACGTATGGATACAACAGAGTCAGTGCATGTGTGATCTTTTCGACAAACCACACATGGATCAACCAATGGCATTGCATGTGTGTTATTGTCATAAACCACATATGGATCAACCAATGTCATTGCATGTGTGTTCCTGTCATGAACCACATATGGATCCACCAGTGTTCATTGCATGTGTGTTCTTTCCACAAACCACATATGGATCCACTAGAGTCATTGCATGTGTGTTCTTTTCACCAACCACATATGGATCCACCATTGTTCATTGCATATGTGTTCTTTCCGCATACCACATTTGGATTCACTAGATTCATTGCATGTGTGTTCTTTTCAAAAACAACATATGGATCCACCAATGTCATTGCATGTGTGTTCTTTCCATGAACGACATATGGATCCACCAATGTCATTGCATGTGTGTTCTTTCCACTAACCACACATGGATCCACTAGAGTCATTGCATGTGTGTTCTTTTCACAAACCACATATGGATCCAACAGAGTCATTGCATGTGTTTTCTTGTCCACAAACCACATATGGATTAACCAATGGCATTGCATGTGTGTTATTTCTACAAACCACATATGGATCAACCAGTGTCATTGCATGTGTGTTCCTGTCATGAACCACATATGGATCCACCAGTGTTCATTGCATGTGTGTTCTTTCCACAAACCACACATGGATTAAACAATGGCATTGCATGTGTGTTATTGTCACAAACCACATATGGATCATCCAATGTCATTGCATGTGTGTTCATGTGATGAACCACATATGGATCCACCAGGGTTCATTGCATGTGTGTTCTTTGCACAAACGACATATGGATCCACTAGAGTCATTGCATGTGTGTTCTTTTCACAAACTACATATGGATCCACCAATGATATTGCATGTGTGTTCTTTCTACAAACCACATATGGATCCAGTAGAGTAATTGGATGTGTGTTCTTTTCACAAACCACATATGGATCCACTAGAGTCAATGCATGTGTGTTCTTTCCACAAACCACATATGGAACAACCAATGTCATTATATGTGTGTTCTTTCTACAAACCACATATGGATCCACTAGAGTCATTGCATGTGTGTTCTTTTCACAAACCACATATGGACCCACTTGAGTCATTGCATGTGTGTTCTTTCCACAAACCACACATGGATCCACCAGAGTCATTGCATGTGTGTTCTTTCCACAAACCACACATGGATCCACGAGTCATTGCATGTCCTGTTTTCCACAAACCACATATGGATCCACCAATGTCATTGCATGTGTGTTCTTTCCACAAAACACGTGGATCAACCAATGTCATTGCATGTGTGTTCTTTCCACAAACCACACATGGATCCACGAGTCATTGCATGTGTGTTCTTTCGACAAACCACATATGGATCCACCAATGTCATTGCATGTGTGTTCTTTTCCACAAACCACATATGTATCCACTAGAGTCATTGCATGTGTGTTCCTGTCATGAACCACATATGGATCCACCAATGTTCATTGCATGTGTGTGCTTTCCACAAACCGCATATGGATCCACTATTTTCATTGCATGTGTGTTCTTTTCACAAACCACATATGGAGCCACCAATGTCATTGCATGTGTGTTCTTTTCATGAACCACATATTGATCCACCAATGTCATTGCATGTGTGTTCTTTCCACTAACCACATATGGATCCACTAGAGTCATTGCACGTGTGTTCTTTAATAACCCACATATGGATCAACCAGTCATTGCATGTGTGTTCCTGTCATGAACCACATATGGATCCATTAGTGTTCATTGCATGTGTGTTCTTTTCCACAAACCGCATATGTATCCACTAGAGTCATTGCATGTGTGTTCTTTTCACAAACCACACATGATCAACCAATGTCATTGCATGTGTGTTCTTTCCACAAACCACATATGGATCAACCAATGGCATTGCATGTGTGTTCTTTGCACAAACCACACATGGATCAACCAATGGCATTGCATGTGTGTTCTTTTCACAAACCACATATGGATCCACTAGAGTCATTGCATGTGTGTTCTTTTCACAAACCACATATGGATCCACCAATGTCATTGCATGTGTGTTCTTTCCATGAACCACATATGTATCAACTATGTCATTGCATGTGTGTTCTTTCCACTAACCACACATGGATCCACTAGAGTCATTGCATGTGTGATCTTTTCGACAAACCACACATGGATCAACCAATGGCATTGCATGTGTGTTATTGTCATAAACCACATATGGATCAACCAATGTCATTGCATGTGTGTTCCTGTCATGAACCACATATGGATCCACCAGTGTTCATTGCATGTGTGTTCTTTCCACAAACCACATATGGATCCACTAGAGTCATTGCATGTGTGTTCTTTTCACCAACCACATATGGACCCACTTGAGTCATTGCATGTGTGTTCTTTCCATGAACCACATATGGACCCACTTGAGTCATTGCATGTGTGTTCTTTCCACTAACCACACATGGATCCACTAGAGTCATTGCATGTGTGTTATTTTCCACTATCCACATATGTATCCACTAGAGTCATTGCATGTGTGTTCTTTCCACAAACCACACATGGATCCACTAGAGTCATTGCATGTGTGTTCTTTCCACAAACCACGCATGGATCCACTAGAGTCATTGCATGTGTGTTCTTTTCACAAACCACCCATGGATCCACCAGAGTCATTGCATGTGTGTTCCTTCCACAAACCACACATGGATCCACCAATGTCATTGCATGTGTGTTCTTTTCACAAACCACATATGTATCCACTAGAGTCATTGCATGTGTGTTCCTGTCATGAACCACATATGGATCCACCAATGTTCATTGCATGTGTGTTCTTTCCACAAACCGCATATGGATCCACTATATTCATTGCATGTGTTTTCTTTTCATAAACCACATATGGATCCACCAATGTCATTGCATGTGTGTTCTTTTCATGAACCACATATGGATGCACCAATGTCATTGCATGTGTGTTCTTTCCACTAACCACATATGGATCCACTAGAGTCATTGCACGGTGTTCTTTTAATAACCCACATATGGAGCAACCAGTGTCATTGCATGTGTGTTCCTATCATGAACCACATATGGATCCACCAGTGTTCATTGCATGTGTGTTCTTTTCCACAAACCACATATGTATCCACTAGAGTCAATGCATGTGTGTTCTTTTCACAAAACATATGGATCCACCAATGTCATTGCATGTGTGTTCTTTCCATGAACCACATATGGATCAACTATGTCATTGCATGTGTGTTCTTTCCACTAACCACACATGGATCCACTAGAGTCATTGCATTTGTGTTCTTTTCACAAACCACGTATGGATCCAACAGAGTCAGTGCATGTGTGATCTTTTCGACAAACCACATATGGATTAACCAATGGCATTGCATGTGTGTTATTTCTACAAACCACATATGGATCAACCAAGTGTCATTGCATGTGTGTTCCTGTCATGAACCACATATGGATCCACCGTGTTCATTGCATGTGTGTTCTTTCCACAAACCACATGGATTAAACAATGGCATTGGATGTGTGTTATTGTCACAAACCACATATGGATCAACCAATGTCATTGCATGTGTGTTCCTGTCATGAACCACATATGGATCCACCAGGGTTCATTGCATGTGTGTTCTTTGCACAAACCACATATGGATCCACTAGAGTCATTGCATGTGTGTTCTTTTCACAAACTACATATGGATCCACCAATGATATTGCATGTGTGTTCTTTCTACAAACCACATATGGATCCAGAGAGTAATTGGATGTGTGTTCTTTTCACAAACCACATATGGATCCACTAGAGTCAATGCATGTGTGTTCTTTCCACAAACCACATATGGAACAACCAATGTCATTATATGTGTGTTCTTTCTACAAACCACATATGGATCCACTAGAGTCATTGCATGTGTGTTCTTTTCACAAACCACATATGGACCCACTTGAGTCATTGCATGTGTGTTCTTTCCACAAACCACACATGGATCCACCAGAGTCATTGCATGTGTGTTCTTTCCACAAACCACACATGGATCCACGAGAGTCATTGCATGTCTGTTCTTTCCACAAACCACATATGGATCCACCAATGTCATTGCATGTGTGTTCTTTCCACAAAACACACGTGGATCAACCAATGTCATTGCATGTGTGTTCTTTCCACAAACCACACATGGATCCACGAGAGTCATTGCATGTGTGTTCTTTCGACAAACCACATATGGATCCACCAATGTCATTGCATGTGTGTTCTTTTCCACAAACCACATATGTATCCACTAGAGTCATTGCATGTGTGTTCCTGTCATGAACCACATATGGATCCACCAATGTTCATTGCATGTGTGTGCTTTCCACAAACCGCATATGGATCCACTATTTTCATTGCATGTGTGTTCTTTTCACAAACCACATATGGATCCACCAATGTCATTGCATGTGTGTTCTTTTCATGAACCACATATTGATCCACCAATGTCATTGCATGTGTGTTCTTTCCACTAACCACATATGGATCCACTAGAGTCATTGCACGTGTTCTTTTAATAACCCACATATGGATCAACCAGTGTCATTGCATGTGTGTTCCTGCCATGAACGACATATGGATCCATTAGTGTTCATTGCATGTGTGTTCTTTCCACGAACCGCATATGTATCCACTAGAGTCATTGCATGTGTGTTCTTTTCACAAACCACATGGATCAACCAATGTCATTGCATGTGTGTTCTTTCCACAAACCACATATGGATCAACCAATGGCATTGCATGTGTTCTTTGCACAAACCACACATGAATCAACCAATGGCATTGCATGTGTGTTCTTTCACAAACCACATGGATCCACTAGAGTCATTGCATGTGTGTTCTTTTCACAAACCACATATGGATCCACCAATGTCATTGCATGTGTGTTCTTTCCACTAACCACACATGGATCCACTAGAGTCATTGCATGTGTTCTTTTCACAAACCACATATGGATCCAACAGAGTCATTGCATGTGTGTTCTTGTCCACAAACCACATATGGATTAACCAATGGCATTGCATGTGTGTTATTTCTACAAACCACATATGGATCAACCAGTGTCATTGCATGTGTGTTCCTGCCATGAACCACATATGGATCCACTGTTCATTGCATGTGTGTTCTTTCCACAAACCACACATGGATTAAACAATGGCATTGGATGTGTGTTATTGTCACAAACCACATATGGATCAACCAATGTCATTGCATGTGTGTTCTGTCATGAACCACATATGGATCCACCAGGGTTCATTGCATGTGTTCTTTGCACAAACCACATATGGATCCACTAGAGTCATTGCATGTGTGTTCTTTTCACAAACTACATATGGATCCACCAATGATATTGCATGTGTGTTCTTTCTACAAACCACATATGGATCCAAGAGTAATTGGATGTGTGTTCTTTTCACAAACCACATATGGATCCACTAGAGTCAATGCATGTGTGTTCTTTCCACAAACCACATATGGAACAACCAATGTCATTATATGTGTGTTCTTTCTACAAACCACATATGGATCCACTAGAGTCATTGCATGTGTGTTCTTTACACAAACCACATATGGACCCACTAGAGTCATTGCATCTGTGTTCTTTCCACAAACCACACATGGATCCACAGTCATTGCATGTGTGTTCTTTCCACAAACCACACATGGATCCACAGAGTCATTGCATGTCTGTTCTTTCCACAAACCACATATGGATCCACCAATGTCATTGCATGTGTGTTCTTTCCACAAAACACACGTGGATCAACCAATGTCATTGCATGTGTGTTCTTTCCACAAACCACACATGGATCCACGAGAGTCATTGCATGTGTGTTCTTTCGACAAACCACATATGGATCCACCAATGTCATTGCATGTGTGTTATTTCCACAAACCACATATGTACCCACTAGAGTCATTGCATGTGTGTTCTGTCATGAACCACATATGGATCCACCAATGTTCATTGCATGTGTGTGCTTCCACAAACCGCATATGGATCCACTATTTTCATTGCATGTGTTCTTTACACAAACCACATATGGATCCACCAATGTCATTGCATGTGTGTTCTTTTCATGAACCACATATTGATCCACCAATGTCATTGCATGTGTGTTCTTTCCACTAACCACATATGGATCCACTAGAGTCATTGCACGTGTGTTCTTTTAATAACCCACATATGGATCAACCAATGGCATTGCATGTGTGTTCTGCCATGAACTACATATGGATCCATTAGTGTTCATTGCATGTGTTCTTTCCACGAACCGCATATGTATCCACTAGAGTCATTGCATGTGTGTTCTTTCACAAACCACACATGGATCAACCAATGTCATTGCATGTGTGTTCTTTCCACAAACCACATATGGATCAACCAATGGCATTGCATGTGTGTTCTTGCACAAACCACACATGGATCAACCAATGGCATTGCATGTGTGTTCTTTTCACAAACCACACATGGATCCACTAGAGTCATTGCATGTGTGTTCTTTTCACAAACCACATATGGATCCACCAATGTCATTGCATGTGTGTTCTTTCCAAGAACCACATATGGATCAACTATGTCCTTGCATGTGTTCTTTCCACTAACCACACATGGATCCACTAGAGTCATTGCATGTGTGATCTTTCGACAAACCACACATGGATCAACCAATGGCATTGCATGTGTGTTATTGTCATAAACCACATATGGATCAACCAATGTCATTGCATGTGTGTTCCTGTCATGAACCACATATGGATCCACCAGTGTTCATTGCATGTGTGTTCTTTCCACAAACCACATATGGATCCACTAGAGTCATTGCATGTGTGTTCTTTTCACGAACCACATATGGACCCACTTGAGTCATTGCATGTGTGTTCTTTCCACAAACCACATTTGGATTCACTAGATTCATTGCATGTGTATTCTTTTCAAAAACCACATATGGATCCACCAATGTCATTGCATGTGTGTTCTTTCCATGAACCACATATGGACCCACTTGAGTCATTGCATGTGTGTTCTTTCCACTAATCACACATGGATCCACTAGAGTCATTGCATGTGTGTTATTTTCCACTATCCACATATGTATCCACTAGAGTCATTGCATGTGTGTTCTTTCCACAAACCACACATGGATCCACTAGAGTCATTGCATGTGTGTTCTTTCCACAAACCACGCATGGATCCACTAGAGTCATTGCATGTGTGTTCTTTTCACAAACCACCCATGGATCCACCAGAGTCATTGCATGTGTGTTCTTTCCACAAACCACACATGGATCCACCAATGTCATTGCATGTGTGTTCTTTTCACAAACCACATATGTATCCACTAGAGTCATTGCATGTGTGTTCCTGTCATGAACCACATATGGATCCACCAATGTTCATTGCATGTGTGTTCTTTCCACAAACCGCATATGGATCCACTATATTCATTGCATGTGTTTTCTTTTCATAAACCACATATGGATCCACCAATGTCATTGCATGTGTGTTCTTTTCATGAACCACATATGGATGCACCAATGTCATTGCATGTGTGTTCTTTCCACTAACCACATATGGATCCACTAGAGTCATTGCACGGGTGTTCTTTTAACAAACCACATATGGAGCAACCAGTGTCATTGCATGTGTGTTCCTATCATGAACCACATATGGATCCACCAGTGTTCATTGCATGTGTGTTCTTTTCCACAAACCACATATGTATCCACTAGAGTCAATGCATGTGTGTTCTTTTCACAAACAACATATGGATCCACCAATGTCATTGCATGTGTGTTCTTTCCATGAACCACATATGGATCAACTATGTCATAGCATGTGTGTTCTTTCCACTAACCACACATGGATCCACTAGAGTCATTGCATTTGTGTTCTTTTCACAAACCACGTATGGATCCAACAGTCAATTGCATGTGTGATCTTTTCGACAAACCACACATGGATCAACCAATGGCATTGCATGTGTGTTATTGTCATAAACCACATATGGATCAACCAATGTCATTGCATGTGTGTTCCTGTCATGAACCACATATGGATCCACCAGTGTTCATTGCATGTGTGTTCTTTCCACAAACCACATATGGATCCACTAGAGTCATTGCATGTGTGTTCTTTTCACCAACCACATATGGATCCACCAATGTTCATTGCATATGTGTTCTTTCCACAAACCACATTTGGATTCACTAGATTCATTGCATGTGTGTTCTTTTCAAAAACAACATATGGATCCACCAATGTCATTGCACGTGTGTTCTTTCCATGAACGACATATGGATCCAGCAATGTCACTGCATGTGTGTTCTTTCCACTAACCACACATGGATCCACTAGAGTCATTGCATGTGTGTTCTTTTCACAAACCACATATGGATCCAACAGAGTCATTGCATGTGTGTTCTTGTCCACAAACCACATATGGATTAACCAATGGCATTGCATGTGTGTTATTTCTACAAACCACATATGGATCAACCAGTGTCATTGCATGTGTGTTCCTGTCGTGAACCACATATGGATCCACCAGTGTTCATTGCATGTGTGTTCTTTCCACAAACCACACATGGATTAAACAATGGCATTGCATGTGTGTTATTGTCACAAACCACATATGGATCAACCAATGTCATTGCATGTGTGTTCCTGTCATGAACCACATATGGATCCACCAGGGTTCATTGCATGTTTGTTCTTTGCACAAACCACATATGGATCCACTAGAGTCATTGCATGTGTGTTCTTTTCACAAACTACATATGGATCCACCAATGATATTGCATGTGTGTTCTTTCTACAAACCACATATGGATCCAGTAGAGTAATTGGATGTGTGTTCTTTTCACAAACCACATATGGATCCACTAGAGTCAATGCGTGTGTGTTCTTTCCACAAACCACATATGGAACAACCAATGTCATTATATGTGTGTTCTTTCTACAAACCACATATGGATCCACTAGAGTCATTGCATGTGTGTTCTTTCACAAACCACATATGGACCCACTTGAGTCATTGCATGTGTGTTCTTTCCACAAACCACACATGGATCCACCAGAGTCATTGCATGTGTGTTCTTTCCACAAACCACACATGGATCCACGAGAGTCATTGCATGTGTGTTCTTTCCACAAACCACATATGGATCCACCAATGTCATTGCATGTGTGTTCTTTCCACAAAACACACGTGGATCAACCAATGTCATTGCATGTGTGTTCTTTCCACAAACCACACATGGATCCACGAGAGTCATTGCATGTGTGTTATTTCGACAAACCACATATGGATCCACCAATGTCATTGCATGTGTGTTCTTTTCCACAAACCACATATGTATCCACTAGAGTCATTGCATGTGTGTTCCTGTCATGAACCACATATGGATCCACCAATGTTCATTGCATGTGTGTGCTTTCCACAAACCGCATATGGATCCACTATTTTCATTGCATGTGTGTTCTTTTCACAAACCACATATGGATCCACCAATGTCATTGCATGTGTGTTCTTTTCATGAACCACATATTGATCCACCAATGTCATTGCATGTGTGTTCTTTCCACTAACCACATATGGATCCACTAGAGTCATTGCACGTGTGTTCTTTTAATAACCCACATATGGATCAACCAGTGTCATTGCATGTGTATTCCTGTCATGAACCACATATGGATCCATTAGTGTTCATTGCATGTGTGTTCTTTTCCACAAACAGCATATGTATCCACTAGAGTCATTGCATGTGTTCTTTCACAAACCACACATGGATCAACCAATGTCATTGCATGTGTGTTCTTTCCACAAACCACATATGGATCAACCAATGGCATTGCATGTGTGTTCTTTGCACAAACCACACATGGATCAACCAATGGCATTGCATGTGTGTTCTTTTCACAAACCACACATGGATCCACTAGAGTCATTGCATGTGTGTTCTTTTCACAAACCACATATGGATCCACCAATGTCATTGCATGTGTGTTCTTTCCATGAACCACATATGGATCAACTATGTCATTGCATGTGTGTTCTTTCCACTAACCACACATGGATCCACTAGAGTCATTGCATGTGATCTTTTCGACAAACCACACATGGATCAACCAATGGCATTGCATGTGTTATTGTCATAAACCACATATGGATCAACCACTGTCATTGCATGTGTGTTCCTGTCATGAACCACATATGGATCCACCAGTGTTCATTGCATGTGTGTTCTTTCCAAACCACATATGGATCCACTAGTGTCATTGCTTGTGTGTTCTTTGCACAAACCACACATGGACCAACGTGTGTCATTGCATGTGTGTTCTTTCCACAAACCACATTTGGATTCACTAGATTCATTGCATGTGTATTCTTTTCAAAACCACATATGGATCCAATGTCATTGCATGTGTGTTCTTTCCATGAACCACATATGGATCCACCAATGTCATTGCATGTGTGTTCTTTTTCCACTAACCACACATGGATCCACTAGAGTCATTGCATGTGTGTTCTTTTCACAAAACATATGGATCCAAGAGTCATTGCATGTGTGTTGTTTCCACAAACCACATATGGATTAACCAATGGCATTGCATGTGTGTATTCCTACAAACCACATATGGATCAACCACTGTCATTGCATGTGTGTTCCTGTCATGAACCACATATGGATCCACCAGTGTTCATTGCATGTGTGTTCTTTCCACAAAGCACACATGGATTAACCAATGGCATTGCATGTGTGTTAGTGTCACAAACCACATATGGATCAACCAATGTCATTGCATGTGTGTTCTGTCATGAACCACATATGGATCCACCAGTTTTCATTGCATGTGTGTTCTTTGCACAAACCACATATGGATCCACTAGAATCATTGCATGTGTGTTATTTTCACAAACAACATATGGATCCACCAATGTCATTGCATGTGTGTTCTTTCACAAACCACATATGGATCCAGAGTAATTGGATGTGTGTTCTTTTCACAAACTACATATGGATCCACCAATGATATTGCATGTGTGTTCTTTCTACAAACCACATATGGATCCAGAGTAATTGGATGTGTGTTCTTTTCACAAACCACATATGGATCCACTAGAGTCAATGCATGTGTTCTTTCCACAAACCACATATGGAACAACCAATGTCATTATATGTGTGTTCTTTCTACAAACCACATATGGATCCACTAGAGTCATTGCATGTGTGTTCTTTTCACAAACCACATATGGACCCACTTGAATCATTGCATGTGTGTTCTTTTCCACAAACCACATATGTATCCACCAGAGTCATTGCATGTGTGTTCTTTCCACAAACCACACATGGATCCACGAGTCATTGCATGTCTGTTCTTTCCACAAACCACATATGGATCCACCAATGTCATTGCATGTGTGTTCTTTCCACAAAACACACGTGGATCAACCAATGTCATTGCATGTGTTCTTTCCACAAACCACACATGGATCCACTAGAGTCATTGCATGTGTGTTCTTTCTACAAACCACATATGGATCCACCAATGTCATTGCATGTGTGTTCTTTCCACACAAACCACATATGTATCCACTAGAGTCATTGCATGTGTGTTCTGTCATGAACCACATATGGATCCACCAATGTTCATTGCATGTGTGCTTTCCACAAACCATATGGATCCACTATTTTAATTGCATGTGTGTTCTTTTCACAAACCACATATGGATCCACCAATGTCATTGCATGTGTGTTCTTTTCATGAACCACATATTGATCCACCAATGTCATTGCATGTGTGTTCTTTCCATGAACCACATATGGATCCACTAGAGTCATTGCGTGTGTTCTTTAATAACCCACATATGGATCAAGTGTCATTGCATGTGTGTTCTTTCATGAACCACATATGGATCCATTAGTGTTCATTGCATGTGTGTTCTTTTCCACAAACCGCATATGTATCCACTAGAGTCATTGCATGTGTGTTCTTTTCAAACCACACATGATCAACCAATGTCATTGCATGTGTGTTCTTTCCACAAACCACATATGGATCAACCAATGGCATTGCATGTGTGTTCTTGCACAAACCACACATGGATCAACCAATGGCATTGCATGTGTTCTTTTCACAAACCACATATGGATCCACTAGAGTCATTGCATGTGTGTTCTTTCACAAACCACATATTGATCCACCAATGTCATTGCATGTGTGTTCTTTACATGAACCACATATGTATCAACTATGTCATTGAATGTGTGTTCTTTCCACTAACCACACATGGATCCACTAGAGTCATTGCATGTGTGATCTTTTCGACAAACCACATGGATCAACCAATGGCATTGCATGTGTGTTCTTGTCATAAACCACATATGGATCAACCAATGTCATTGCATGTGTGTTCTTTTCATGAACCACATATGGATCCACCAGTGTTCATTGCATGTGTGTTCTTTCCACAAACCACATACGTATCCACTAGAGTCATTGCATGTGTGTTCTTTTCACCAACCACATATGGACCCATGAGTCATTGCATGTGTGTTCTTTCCATGAACCACATATGGACCCACTTGAGTCATTGCATGTGTGTTCTTTCCACTAACCACACATGGATCCACTAGAGTCATTGCATGTGTGTGTTATTTTCCACTATCCACATATGGATCCATTAGAGTCATTGCATGTGTCTTATTTCCACAAACCACACATGGATCCACTAGAGTCATTGCATGTGTGTTCTTTCCACAAACCACATATGGATCCACTAGAGTCATTGCATGTGTGTTCTTTGCACAAACCACCCATGGATCCACAGTCATTGCATGTGTGTTCCTTCCACAAACCACACATGGATCCACCAATGTCATTGCATGTGTGTTCTTTCACAAACCACATATGTATCCACTAGAGTCATTGCATGTGTGTTCCATGAACCATATGGATCCACCAATGTTCATTGCATGTGTGTTCTTTCCACAAACCACATATGGATCCACTTATATTCATTGCATGTGTTTTCTTTTCATAAACCATATGGATCCACCAATGTCATTGCATGTGTGTTCTTTTCATGAACCACATATGGATGCACCAATGTCATTGCATGTGTGTTCTTTCCACTAACCACATATGGATCCACTAGAGTCATTGCATGGGTGTTCTTTTAATAACCCACATATGGAGCAACCAGTGTCATTGCATGTGTGTTCCTATCATGAACCACATATGGATCCACCAGTGTTCATTGCACGTGTGTTCTTTTCACAAACCACATATGTATCCACTAGAGTCGATACGTGTGTTCTTTTCACAAACCACATATGGATCCACCAATGCCATTGCATGTGTGTTCTTTCCATGAACCACATATGGATCCACCAATGTCATTGCATGTGTGTTCTTTCCACCATTCACACATGGATCCACTAGAGTCATTGCATGTGTGTTCTTTTCACAAACACGTATGGATCCAATGAGTCGATGCATGTGTGATCTTTTGACAAACCACATATGGATTAACCAATGGCATTGCATGTGTGTTATTTCTACAAACCACATATGGATCAACCAATGTCATTGCATGTGTGTTCTGTCATGAACCACATATGGATCCACAGTGTTCATTGCATGTGTGTTCTTTACACAAACCACACATAGATTAATCTTTGGCATTGCATGTGTGTTATTTTCACAAACCACATATGGATCAACCAATGTCATTGCATGTGTGTTCCTGTCATGAACCACATATGGATCCACCAGTGTTCATTGCATGTGTGTTCTTTCCACAAACCACATATGGATCCACTAGAGTCATTGCATGTGTGTTCTTTTCACAAACTACATATGGATCCACTAGTGTACATTGCATGTGTGTTCTTTCCACAAACCACATATGGATCCACTAGAGTCATTGCATGTGTGTTCTTTTCACAAACCACATATGGATCCACCAATGTCATTGCATGTGTGTTCTTTCCGTGAACCGCATATGGATCCACCAATGTCATTGCATGTGTGTTCTTTCCACTAACCACACATGGATCCACTAGAGTCATTGCATGTGTGTTCTTTCCACAAACCACACATGGATCCACTAGAGTCATTGCATGTGTGTTCTTTCCTCAAACCACACATGGATCTACCAGATTCATTGCATGTGTGTTCTTTCCGCAAACCACACATGGATCCACTAGAGTCATTGCATGTATGTTCTGTCCACAAACCACATATGGATCCACCAATGTCATTGCATGTGTGTTCTTTCCTCAAACCACACATGGATCCACCATAGTCATTGCATGTGTGTTCTTTCCGCAAACCACACATGGATCTACTAGAGTCATTGCATGTGTGTTCTTTCCACAAACCACATATGGATCCACCAATGTCATTGCATGTGTGTTCTTTTCCACAAACCACATATGTATCCACTAGAGTCATTGCATGTCTGTTCATGTCATGAACCACATATGGATCCACCAATGTTCATTGCATGTGTGTTCTTTCCACAAACCACATATGGATACACTAGAGTTATTGCATGTGTGTTCTTTTCACAAACCACATATGTATCCACCAATGTCATTGCATGTGTGTTCTTTCCATGAACCACATATGGATCCACCAATGTCATTCCATGTGTGTTGTTTCCACTAACCACACACGGATCCACTAGAGTCATTGCATGTGTTCTTTTAATAACCCACATATGGATCAACCAGTGTCATTGCATGTGTGTTCTGTCATGAACCACATATGGATCCATTAGTGTTCATTGCATGTGTGTTCTTTTCCACAACCCACATATGGATCCACTAGAGTCATTGCATGTGTGTTCTTTTCACAAACCACACATGGATCAACCAATGTCATTGCATGTGTTTTCTTTCCACAAACCACATATGGATCAACCAATGGCATTGCATGTGTTCTTTGCACAAACCACATGGATCAACCAATGGCATTGCATGTGTGTTCTTTTCACAAACCACATATGTATCCACCAATGTCATTGCATGTGTGTTCTTTCCATGAACCACATATGGATCCACCAATGTCATTCCATGTGTGTTGTTTCCACTAACCACACACGGATCCACTAGAGTCATTGCATGTGTGTTGTTTTCACAAACCACGTATGGATCCAACACAGTCATTGCACGTGTGTTCTTTTCTACAAACCACCTATGGATTAACCAATGGCATTGCATGTGTGTTGTTTTAACAACCCACATATGGATCAACTAGTGTCATTGCATGTGTGTTCCTGTCATGAACCACATATGGATCCACCAATGTTCATTGCATGTGTGTTCTCTCCACAAACCACAGATGGATTAATCAATGGCATTGCATGTGTGTTATTGTCACAAACCACATATTGATCAACCAATGTCATTGCATATGTGTTCCTGTCATGAACCACATATGAATCCACCAGTGTTCATTGCACGTGTTTTCTTTCCACAAACCACATATGGATCCACTAGAGTCATTGCATGTGTGTTCTTTTCACAAACCACATATGGATCCACCAATGTCATTGCATGTGTGTTCTTTCTACAAACCACATATGGATCCACTAGAGTCATTGCATGTGTGTTCTTTTCACAAACCACATATGGATCCACTAGAGTCATTGCATGTGTGTTCTTTCCACAAACCACATATGGATCAACCAATGTCATTGCATGCGTTTTCTTTCTACAAACCACATATGGATCCACTAGAGTCATTGCATGTGTGTTATTTTCACAAACCACATATGGACCCACTTGAGTCATTGCATGTGTGTTCTTTCCACAAACCACACATGGATCCACCAGAGTCATTGCATGTGTGTTCTTTCCACAAACCACACATGTATCCACTAGAGTCATTGCATGTGTGTTCTTTCCACAAATCACATATGGATCCACCAATGTCATTGCATGTGTGTTCTTTCCACAAACCACACATGGATCAATAAATGTCATTGCATGTGTGTTCTTTCCACAAACCACATATGGATCCAACAGAGTCATTGCATGTGTGTTCTTTCCACAAACCACATATGGATCCACCAATGTCATTGCATGTGTGTTCTTTTCCACAAACCACATATGTATCCACTAGAGTCATTGCATGTGTGTTCCTGTCATGAACCACATATGGATCCACCAATGTTCATTGCATGTGTGTTCTTTCCACAAACCACATATGGATCCACAATTTTCATTGCATGTGTGTTCTTTTCACAAACCACATATGGATCCACCAATGTCATTGCATGTGTGTTCTTTCCATGAACCACATATTGATCCACCACTGTCATTGCATGTGTGTTCTTTCCACTAACCACATATGGATCCACCAGTGTCATTGACGTGTGTTCTTTAATAACCCACATATGGATCAACCAATGTCATTGCATGTGTGTTCCTTCCATGCCACATATGGATCCATTAATGTTCATTGCATGTTTGTTCTTTCCACAAACCACATATGTATCCACTAGTGTCATTGCATGTGTGTTCTTTTCACAAACCACACATGGATCAACCAATGTCATTGCATGTGTGTTCTTTCCACAAACCACATATGGATCAACCAATGGCATTGCATGTGTGTTCTTTGCACAAACCACACATGGATCAACCAATGTCATTGCATGTGTGTTCTTTTCACAAACCACACATGGATCCACTAGAGTCATTGCATGTGTGTTCTTTTCACAAACCACATATGGATCCACCAATGTCATTGCATGTGTGTTCTTTCCATGAACCACATATGGATCAACTATGTCATTGCATGTGTGTTCTTTCCACTAACCACACATGGATCCACTAGAGTCATTGCATGTGTGTTCTTTGCACAAACCACACATGGATCAACCAATGGCATTGCATGTGTGTTATTGTCATAAACCACATATGGATCAACCAATGTCATTGCATGTGTGTTCCTGTCATGAACCACATATGGATCCACCAGTGTTCATTGCATGTGTGTTCTTTCCACAAACCACATATGGATCCACTAGAGTCATTGCATGTGTGTTCTTTTCCAAACCACATATGGACCCATTTGAGTCATTGCATGTGTGTTCTTTCACAAACCACATTTGGATTCACTAATTCATTGCATGTATTCTTTCAAAACCAAATATGGATCAACCACTGTCATTGCATGTGTGTTCTTTCCATGAACCACATATGGATCCACTTGAGTCATTGCATGTGTGTTCTTTCCACTAATCACATGGATCCACTAGAGTCATTGCATGTGTTATTTTCCACTCCACATATGGATCCACCAGAGTCATTGCATGTGTGTTCTTTCCACAAACCACATGGATCCACCAAGTCATTGCATGTGTGTTCTTTCCACAAACCACATGGATCCACTAGTCATTGCATGTGTGTTCTTTTCACAAACCACCCATGGATCCACCAGAGTCATTGCATGTGTGTTCTTTACACAAACCACAGATGGATCCACCAATGTCATTGCATGTGTGTTCTTTTCACTAACCACACATGTATCCACTAGAGTCATTGCATGTGTGTTCCTGTCATGAACCACATATGGATACACCAATGTTCATTGCATGTGTGTTCTTTCCACAAACCGCATATGGATCCACTATATTCATTGCATGTGTTTTCTTTTCATAAACCACATATGGATCCACCAATGTCATTGCATGTGTGTTCTTTTCATTAACCACAAATGGATGCACCAATGTCATTGCATTTGTGTTCTTGCCACTAACCACATATGGAACAACAAGAGTCATTGCGGGTGTTCTTTAACAAACCACATATGGATCAACTAGTGTCATTGCATGTGTGTTCCTATCATGAACCACATATGGATCCCAGTGTTCATTGCATGTGTGTTCCTTCCACAAACCACATATGTATCCACTAGAGTCAATGCATGTGTGTTCTTTTCACAAACAACATATGGATCCACCAATGTCATTGCATGTGTGTTCTTTCCATGAACCACATATGGATCAACTATGTCATTGCATGTGTGTTCTTTCCACTAACCACACATGGATCCACTAAGTCATTGCATTTGTGTTCTTTTCACAAACCACGTATGGATCCACAATGTCGATTGCATGTGTGATCTTTTCGACAAACCACATATGGATCAACTAATGGCATTGCATGTGTGTTTGTCATAAACCACATATGGATCAACCAATGTCATTGCATGTGTGTTCCTGTCATGAACCACATATGGATCCACCAGTGTTCATTGCATGTGTGTTCTTTCCACAAACCACATATGGATCCACTAGAGTCATTGCATGTGTGTTCTTTTCACACCACATATGGATCACCAATGTTCATTGCATATGTGTTCTTTCCACAAACCACATTTGGATTCACTAGATTCATTGCATGTGTGTTCTTTTCAAAACAACATATGGATCCACCAATGTCATTGCATGCGTGTGTTCTTTCCATGAACCACATATGGATCCAGCAATGTCATTGCATGTGTGTTCTTCCACTAACCACACATGGATCCACTAGAGTCATTGCATGTGTGTTCTTTTCACAAACCACATATGGATCCAATAGAGTCATTGCATGTGTGTTCTCGTCCACAAACCACATATGGATTAACCAATGTCATTGCATGTGTGTTATTTCTACAAACCACATATGGATCAACCAGTGTCATTGCATGTGTGTTCTTTCCACCAACCACATATGGATCAACCCGTGTTCATTGCATGTGTGTTCTTTCCACAAACCACACATGGATTAACCAATGGCATTGCATGTGTGTTATTGTCACAAACCACATATGGATCAACCAATGTCATTGCATGTGTGTTCTGTCATGAACCACATATGGATCCACCAGGGTTCATTGCATGTTTGTTCTTTGCACAAACCACATATGGATCCACTAGAGTCATTGCATGTGTGTTCTTTCACAAACCACATATGGATCCACCAATGATATGTGTGTTCTTTCTACAAACCACATATGGATCCACCAGAGTCATTGGATGTGTGTTCTTTTCACAAACCACATATGGATCAACCAATGTCATTATATGTGTGTTCTTTCCACAAACCACATATGGAACAACCAATGTCATTATATGTGTGTTCTTTCCACAAACCACATATGGATCCACTAGAGTCATTGCATGTGTGTTCTTTCACAAACCACATATGGACCCTTGAGTCATTGCATGTGTGTTCTTTCCACAAACCACATGGATCCACAGTCATTGCATGTGTGTTCTTTCCACAAACCACATGGATCCACGAATGTCATTGCATGTGTGTTCTTTCCACAAACCACATGGATCCACCAATGTCATTGCATGTGTGTTCTTTCCACAAAACACACGTGGATCCACCAATGTCATTGCATGTGTGTTCTTTCCACAAACCACACATGGATCAACCAATGTCATTGCATGTGTGTTATTTCCACAAACAACATATGGATCCACCAGTGTTCATTGCACGTGTGTTCTTTCCATAAACCACATATAGATCCACTAGAGTCATTGCATGTGTGTTCTGTCATGAACCACATATGGATCCACCAATGTTCATTGCATGTGTGCTTTCCACAAACGCATATGGATCCACTATTTTCATTGCATGTGTGTTCTTTCCACAAACCACATATGGATCCACCAATGTCATTGCATGTGTGTTCTTTCCATGAACCACATATGGATCCACCAATGTCATTGCATGTGTGTTCTTTCCACTAACCACAAATGGATCCACTAGAGTCATTGCATGTGTGTTCTTTTAATAACCCACATATGGATCAACCGTGTCATTGCATGTGTATTCTGTCATGAACCACATATGGATCCATTAGTGTTCATTGCATGTGTGTTCTTTTCCACAAACAGCATATGGATCCACTAGAGTCATTGCATTTGTGTTCTTTTCACAAACCACACATGGATCAACCAATGTCATTGCATGTGTGTTCTTTCCACAAACCACATATGGATCAACCAATGGTCATTGCATGTGTGTTCTTTGCACAAACAACACATGGATCAACCACAGGCATTGCATGTGTGTTCTTTGCACAAACCACATGGATCCACTAGAGTCATTGCATGTGTGTTCTTTTCACAAACCACATATGGATCCACCAATGTCATTGCATGTGTGTTCTTTCCATGAACCACATATGGATCAACTATGTCATTGCATGTGTGTTCTTTCCACTAACCACACATGGATCCACTAGAGTCATTGCATGTGTGATCTTTTCACAAACCACATGGATCAACCAATGCCATTGCATGTGTGTTATTGTCATAAACCACATATGGATCAACCAATGTCATTGTATGTGTGTTCTTTCCATGAACCACATATGGATCCACCAATGTCATTGCATGTGTGTTCTTTCCACAAACCACATATGGATCCCCTAGAGTCATTGCATGTGTGTTCTTTTCACCAACCACATATGGACCCACTTGAGTCATTGCATGTGTGTTCTTTCGACAAACCACATATGGATTCACTAGATTCATTGCATGTGTGTTCTTTCCACAAACCACATATGGATCCACCAATGTCATTGCATGTGTGTTCTTTCCATGAACCACATATGGATCCACCAATGTCATTGCATGTGTGTTCTTTCCACTAACCACACATGGATCCACTAGAGTCATTGCATGTGTGTTCTTTTCACAAACAACATATGGATCCAACAGGTCATTGCATGTGTGTTGTTTTCCACAAACCACATATGGATTAACAATGGCATTGCACATGTGTTCTTTCAACAACCCACATATGGATCAACCAGTGTCATTGCATGTGTGTTCCTGTCATGAACTACATATGGATCCACCGGTGTTCATTGCATGTGTGTTCTTTCCACAAACCACATATGGATCCACCAATGTCATTGCATGTGTGTTCCTGTCATGAACCACATATGGATCAACCAATGTCATTGCATGTGTGTTCCTGTCATGAACCACATATGGATCCACCAGTGTTCATTGCATGTGTGTTCTTTGCACAAACCACATATGGATCCACTAGAATCATTGCATGTGTTATTTTCACAAACTACATATGGATCCACCAATGTCATTGCATGTGTGTTCTTTCCACAAACCACATATGGATCCACTAGAGTCATTGCATGTGTGTTCTTTCACAAACTACATATGGATCCACCAATGATATTGCATGTGTGTTCTTTCTACAAACCACATATGGATCCTGTAGTAATTGGATGTGTGTTCTTTTCACAAACCATATGGATCCACTAGAGTCAATGCATGTGTGTTCTTTCCACAAACCACATGGATCAACCAATGTCATTATATGTGTGTTCTTTCTACAAACCACATATGGATCCACTAAGTCATTGCATGTGTGTTCTTTCACAAACCACATATGGACCCTTGAATCATTGCATGTGTGTTCTTTCCACAAACCACACATGGATCCACTGGTGTCATTGCATGTGTGTTCTTTCCACAAACCACACATGGATCCACTAGAGTCATTGCATGTCTGTTCTTTCCACAAACCACATATGGATCCACCAATGTCATTGCATGTGTGTTCTTTCCACAAAACACGTGGATCAACCAATGTCATTGCATGTGTGTTCTTTCCACAAACCACATGGATCCACGAGAGTCATTGCATGTGTGTTCTTTCGACAAACCACATATGGATCCACCAATGTCATTGCATGTGTGTTCTTTCCACAAACCACATATGTATCCACTAGAGTCATTGCATGTGTGTTCTTTCATGAACCACATATGGATCCACCAATGTTCATTGCATGTGTGCTTTCCACAAACCGCATATGGATCCACTATTTTAATTGCATGTGTGTTCTTTTCACAAACCACATATGGATCCACCAATGTCATTGCATGTGTGTTCTTTTCATGAACCACATATTGATCCACCAATGTCATTGCATGTGTGTTCTTTCCACTAACCACATATGGATCCACTAGAGTCATTGCGTGTGTTCTTTTAACAAACCACATATGGATCCACTTGTGTCATTGCATGTGTGTTCCTGTCATGAACCACATATGGATCCATTAGTGTTCATTGCATGTGTGTTCTTTCCACAAACCACATATGTATCACTAGAGTCATTGCATGTGTGTTCTTTCACAAACCACACATGGATCAACCAATGTCATTGCATGTGTGTTCTTTCCACAAACCACATATGGATCAACCAATGGCATTGCATGTGTGTTCTTTGCACAAACCACATGGATCAACCAATGGCATTGCATGTGTGTTCTTTCACAAACCACACATGGATCCACTAAGTCATTGCATGTGTGTTCTTTTCACAAACCACATATGGATCCACCAATGTCATTGCATGTGTGTTCTTTCCATGAACCACATATGGATCCACTATGTCATTGCATGTGTGTTCTTTCCACAACCACATATGGATCCACTAGAGTCATTGCATGTGTGTTCTTTTCGACAAACCACACATGGATCAACCAATGGCATTGCATGTGTGGCCATGCATAAACCACATATGTATCAACCAATGTCATTGCATTTGTGTTCCTGTCATGAACCACATATGGATCCACAAGTGTTCATTGCATGTGTGTTCTTTCCACAAACAACATATGGATCCACTAGAGTCATTGCATGTGTGTTCTTTTCACAAACCACATATGGATCCCCCAATGTTCATTGCATGTGTGTTCTTCCACAAACCACATTTGGATTCACTAGATTCATTGCATGTGTATTCTTTTCAAAAACCACATATGGA
Source organism: Avena insularis (assembly GCA_023614405.1). NCBI lineage: Eukaryota > Viridiplantae > Streptophyta > Magnoliopsida > Poales > Poaceae > Avena > Avena insularis. Next base: position 142,462,159 of record CM042690.1, on the reverse strand, counting down.
TCAACCAATGTCATTGCATGTGTGTTCTTTCCACAAACCATATGGATCCACCAATGTCATTGCATGTGTGTTCTTTCCACAAACCACACATGGATCCACTAGAGTAATTTCATGTGTGTTCTTTTCACAAACCACATATGGATCCAGAGTCATTGCATGTGTGTGTTGTTTCCAAAACCACATATGGATTAACTAATGGCATTGCATGTGTGTTATTCCACAAACCACATATGGATCAACCAGGTCATTGCATGTGTGTTCTGCATGAACCACATATGGATCCACCAGAGTCATTGCATGTGTGTTCTTTCCACAAAGCACACATGGATTAACCAATGGCATTGCATGTGTGTTAGTGTCAAACCACATATGGATCAACCAATGTCATTGCATGTGTGTTCTGTCATGAACCACATATGGATCCACCGATCTTCATTGCATGTGTGTTCTTTGCACAAACCACATATGGATCCACTAGAGTCATTGCATGTGTGTTCTTTCACAAACTACATATGGATCCACCAATGTCATTGCATGTGTGTTCTTTCTACAAACCACATATGGATCCAGTAGGTAATTGGATGTGTGTTCTTTTCACAAACCACATATGCATCCACTAGAGTCATTGCATGTGTGTTCTTTCCAAACCACATATGGAACCACCAATGTCATTGTATGTGTGTTCTTTCTACAAACCACATATGGATACACCAATGTCATTGCATGTGTGTTCTTCCACAAACCACATATGGATACACTAGAGTCATTGCATGTGTGTTCTTTTCACAGACCACATATGGATCCACCAATGTCATTGCATGTGTGTTCTTTCCACTAAGCACACATGGATCCACGAGAGTCATTGCATGTGTGTTCTTTTCACAAACCACGTATGGATCCACCAGAGTCATTGCATGTGTGTTCTTTACAAAAAACACACGTGGATCAACCAATGGCATTGCATGTGTGTTCTTTCCACAAACCACACATGGATCCACGAGTGTTATTGCACGTGTGTTCTTTCCACAAACCAAATATGGATCCACCAATGTTATTGCATGTGTGTTCTTTTCCACAAACCACATATGTATCCACTAGAGTCATTGCATGTATGTTCCTGTCATGAACCACATATGGATCCACCAATGTTCATTGCATGTGTGTTCTTTCCACAAACCACATATGGATAAACTATATTCTTGGCATGTGTGTTGTTTTCAAAAACCACATATGGATCAAGCTATGTCATTGAATGTGTGTTCTTTCCATGAACCACATATTGATCCACCAATGTCATTGCATGTGTGTTCTTTCCACTAACCACATATGGATCCACTAGAGTCATTGCACGTGTGTTCTTTTAATAACCCACATATGGATCAACCAGTGTCATTGCATGTGTATTCCTGTCATGAACCACATATGGATCCATTAGTGTTCATTGCATGTGTTCTTTCCACAAAACAGCATATGGATCAACTAGTGTCATTGAATGTGTGTTCTTTCCACAAACCACACATGGATCGACCACTGGTCATTGCATGTATGTTCTTTCCACAAGCCACATATGGAACAACTAATGGCATTGCATGTGTGTTCTTTCCACAAACCACATATGGATCAACTAGTGTCATTGCATGTGTGTTATTTCCACAAACCACATATGGATCAACCAGTGTCATTGCATGTGTGTTCTTTCCACAAACCACATATGGATGAACCAATGTCATTGCATGTGTGTTCTTTTCACAAACCACACATGGATCAACTATGTCATTGCATGTGTGTTCTTTCCACTAACCACACATGGATCCACTAGAGTCATTGCATGTGTGATCTTTTCGACAAACCACACATGGATCAACCAATGGCATTGCATGTGTGTGTGTCATAAACCACATATGGATTAACCAATGTCATTGCATGTGTGTTCTGTCATGAACCACATATGGATCCACAGTGTTCATTGCATGTGTGTTCTTTGCACAAACCACAAATGAATCAACAATAGTCATTGCATGTGTGTTCTTTTCACCAACCACATATGGACCCACTAGGTCATTGCATGTGTGTTCTTTCCACAAACCACATTTGGATTCACTAGATTCATTGCATGTGTATTCTTTCCAAAAACCACATATGGATCCACCAATGTCATTGCATGTGTGTTCTTTCCATGAACCACATATGGATCCACCAATGTCATTGCATGTGTGTTCTTTCCACTAACCACATGGATCCACTGAGTCATTGCATGTGTGTTCTTTTCACAAACAACATATGGATCCATGAGTCATTGCATGTGTGTTGTTTTCCACAAACCACATATGGATTAACCAATGGCATTGCATGTGTGTTATTCCTACAAACCACATATGCATCAGCAGTGTCATTGCATGTGTGTTCTGTCATGAACCATATGGATCCACCAGTGTTCATTGCATGTGTGTTCTTTCCACAAAGCACACATGGATTAACTAATAGTCATTGCATGTGTGTTAGTGTCACAAACCACATATGGATCAACCAATGTCATTGCATGTGTGTTCTGTCATGAACCACATATGGATCCACCAGTGTTCATTGCATGTGTGTTCTTTGCACAAACCACATATGGATCCACTAGAGTCATTGCATGTGTGTTATTTTCACAAACTACATATGGATCCACCAATGTCATTGCATGTGTGTTCTTTCTACAAACCACATATGGATCCAGTAGAGTAATTGCATGTGTGTTCTTTTCACAAACCACATATGGATCCACCAATGATATTGCATGTGTGTTCTTTCTACAAACCACATATGGATCCAGTGAGTAATTGGATGTGTGTTCTTTTCACAAACCACATATGGATCACTAGAGTCATTGCATGTGTGTTCTTTCCACAAACCACATGTGGATCAACCAATGTCATTATATGTGTGTTCTTTCACAAACCACATATGGATCCACTAGAGTCATTGCATGTGTGTTCTTTTCACAACCACATATGGACCCACTTGAATCATTGCATGTGTGTTCTTTCCACAAACCACACATGGATCCACAATGTCATTGCATGTGTGTTCTTTCCACAAACCACACATGGATCCACGAAATCATTGCATGTGTGTTCTTTCCACAAACCACATATGGATCCACCAATGTCATTGCATGTGTGTTCTTTCCACAAACACACGTGGATCAACAAGGTCATTGCATGTGTGTTCTTTCCACAAACCGCATATGGATCCACTAGAGTCATTGCATGTGTGTTCTTTCCACAAACCACATATGGATCCACCAATGTCATTGCATGTGTATTCTTTTCCACAAACCACATATGTATCCACTAGAGTCATTACATGTGTGTTCCTTCATGAACCACATATGGATCCACCATGTTCATTGCATGTGTGTGCTTTCCACAAACCATATGGATCCACTATTTCATTGCATGTGTGTTCTTTCACAAACCACATATGGATCCACCAATGTCATTGCATGTGTGTTCTTTTCATGAACCACATATGGATCCACCAATGTCATTGCATGTGTGTTCTTTCCACTAACCACATATGGATCCACTAGAGTCACTGCAAGTGTGTTCTTTTAAAAACCCACATATGGATCAACCAGTGTCATTGCATGTGTGTTCTGTCATGAACCACATATGGATCCATTAATGTTCATTGCATGTGTGTTCTTTTCCACAAACCATATGTATCCACTAGAGTCATTGCATGTGTGTTCTTTTCACAAACCACACATGGATCAACCAATGTCATTGCATGTGTGTTCTTTCCACAAACCACATATGGATCAACCACTGTCATTGCATGTGTTTTCTTTCCATTAAAACCACATATGGATTAACCAATGGCATTGCATGTGTGTTCGTTTAAAAAACCACATATGGATCCACTAGAGTCATTGCATGTGTGTTCTTTTCCACAAACCACATATGGATCAACCAATGTCATTGCATGTGTGTTCTTTCCATGAACCACATATGGATCAACTATATCATTGCATGTGTGTTCTTTCCACTAACCACATGGATCCACCAGAGTCATTGCATGTGTGATCTTTCACAAACCACACATGGATCAACCAATGGCATTGCATGTGTGTTCTTGTCACAAACCATATGGAACAACCAATGTCATTGCATGTATGTTCCTGTCATGAACCACATATGGATCCACCAATGTTCATTTCATGTGTGTTCTTTCCACAAACCACATATGGATACACTTGAGTCATTGCATGTGTGTTATTTTCACAAACCACATATGAATCCAAAAATGTCATTACATGTGTGTTCTTTCCATGAACCACAATTGGATTCACTAGATTCATTGCATGTGTATTCTTTTCAAAACCACATATGGATCCACCAATGTCATTGCATGTGTGTTCTTTCCATGAACCACATATGGATCCACCAATGTCATTGCATGTGTGTTCTTTCCACTAACCACAAATGGATCCACTAGAGTCATTGCATGTGTGTTCTTTTCACAAACCACATATGGATCCACAAGAGTCATTGCATGTGTTGTTTTCCACAAACCACATATGGATTAACCAATGGCATTGCATGTGTGTTATTCCTACAAACCACATATGGATCAACCAGTGTCATTGCATGTGTGTTCCTGTCATGAACCATATGGATCCACAGTGTTCATTGCATGTGTGTTCTTTCCAGAAACCACACATGGATTAACCAATGGCATTGCATGTGTGTTAGTGTAGAAACCACATATGGATCAACCAATGTCATTGCATGTGTGTTCCTGTCATGAACCACATATGGATCCACCAGTGTTCATTGCATGTGTGTTCTTTGCACAAACCACATATGGATCCACTAGAATCATTGCATGTGTGTTCTTTTCACAAACTACATATGGATCCACCAATGTCATTGCATGTGTGTTCTTTCTACAAACCACATATGGATCCAGTAGTAATTGGATGTGTGTTCTTTTCACAAACCACATATGGATCCACTAGAGTCAATGCATGTGTGTTCTTTCCACAAACCACATATGGAACAACCAATGTCATTGTATGTGTGTTCTTTCTACAAACCACATATGGATCCACTAGAGTCATTGCATGTGAGTTCTTTTCACAAACCACATATGGACCCACTTGAGTCATTGCATGTGTGTTCTTTCCACTAACCACACATGGATCCACTAGAGTCATTGCATGTGTGTTCTTTTCCACTATCCACATATGTATCCACTAGAGTCATTGCATGTGTGTTATTTCCATAAACCACACATGGATCCACTAGAGTCATTGTATGTGTTATCTTTCCACAAACCACGCATGGATCCACTAGAGTCATTGCATGTGTCTTCTTTCCTCGAACCACATGGATCCACAGTAATTGCATGTGTGTTCTTTCCTCGAACCACACATGGATCCCGAGAGTCATTGCATGTGTGTTCTTTCACAAACCATATGGATCCACCAATGTCATTGCATGTGTGTTCTTTCCATAAACCACATGGATCAGCCAATGTCATTGCATGTGTGTTCTTTCCACAAACCACACATGGATCCACGAGAGTCATTGCATGTGTGTTCTTTGACAAACCACATATGGATCCACAATGTCATTGCACGTGTGTTCTTTCCACAAACCACATATGTATCAACTAGAGTCATTGCATGTGTGTTCCTGTCATGAACATATGGATCCACCAATGTTCATTGCATGTGTTATTTACAAACCGCATATGGATCCACTATATTCATTGCATGTGTGTTCTTTTCACAAACCACATATGGATCCACCAATGTCATTGCATGTTTGTTCTTTTCATGAACCACATATGGATCCACCAATGTCATTGCATGTGTGTGTTCTTTCCACTAACCACATATGGATCCACTAGAGTCATTACACGTGTGTTCTTTTAATAACCCACATATGGATCCACCAGTGTTCATTGCATGTGTTCTTTTCCACAAACCACATATGTATCCACTAGAGTCATTGCATGTGTGTTCTTTCACAAACCACATGGATCAACCAATGTCATTGCATGTGTGTTCTTTCCACAAACCACATATGCATCAACCAATGGCATTGCATGTGTGTTCTTTGTAAAAACACATGGATCAACCAATGGCATTGCATGTGTTCTTTTCACAAACCACACATGGATCCACTAGAGTCATTGCATGTGTGTTCTTTCACAAACCACATATGGATCCACCAATGTCATTGCATGTGTGTTCTTTCCATGAACCACATGGATCAAACTATGTCATTGCATGTGTGTTCTTTCACTAACCACATGGATCCACTAGAGTCATTGCATGTGTTCTTTTCACAAACCACGTATGGATCCAAGTTGTCAAGCAGTATGTGATTCTTTCTGGACAAACCACATGGATCAACCAATGGCATTGCATGTGTTATTGTCATAAACCACATATGGATCAACCAATGTCATTGCATGTGTGTTCTGTCATGAACCACATATGGATCCACCAATGTTCATTGCATGTGTGTTCTTTCCACAAACCACATATGGATCCACTAGAGTCATTGCATGTGTGTTCTTTCACCAACCACATATGGATCCACCATTGTTCATTGCATGTGTTCTTTCCACAAACCATTTGGATTCACTAGATTCATTGCATGTGTGTTCTTTTTTCAAAACCACATATGGATCCACCAATAATGTCATTGCATGTGTGTTCTTTCCATGAGCGACATATGGATCCACCAATGTCATTGCATGTGTGTTCTTTCCACTAACCACATGGATCCACTAGGTGTTGCATGTGTGTTCTTTTCTACAAACCACATATGGATGCAACAGTCATCAGATGTGTGTTCTTTCCACAAACCACATATGGATTAACCAATGGCATTGCATGTGTGTTATTTCTACAAACCACATATGGATCAACCAGTGTCATTGCATGTGTGTTCTGTCATGAACCACATATGGATCCACCAATGTCATTGCATGTGTGTTCCTGCCATAAACCACATATGGATCCACCAGGGTTCATTGCATCGTGTTCTTTGCACAAACCACATATGGATCCACTAGAGTCATTGCATGTGTGTTCTTTTCACCAACCACATATGGATCCACCATTGTTCATTGCATGTGTGTTCTTTCCATAAACCACATTTGGATTCACTAGATTCATTGCATGTGTATTCTTTTCAAAACCCATATGGATCCACCAATGTCATTGCATGTGTGTTCTTCCATAAACCACATATGGATCCACCAATGTCATTGTGTCACATCCCAAGATTTTCCAAATCTTGTAATAGAAAATTAAATAAATAAAATAAATTTTGTTTGAAAATCAGGGGTGAAAGAAACTTTGTTTCTAAAGGAGACTTAAAATCCCATCTTGGACAAACTTTGGCTAAAGTTTGAATTCACAAAAATCCAAATCATGGAAATGCATTCCTCAATGAATGTATCTCGAAATCTGAACACTTGGAAAATAAATCCAAAACCCTAGACCTAATGGAATAAAAATCATTTCAAAGTTATCTCCAAATCTATGGATTTGATCCATACCAAATTTGATCAACAAATAATCACAAAGGATCAAGTAAGACCTTAGAAATTGGTTTCACTTAGTTTGGAACCATAGACAAAATCTTATGACTATAATAAGATAAGGAAATTGAATTTCCAAAGCTAATAAAGCCTTACCAAAGACCCATACCAAATGGTGAACAAATAATCCTAAAGGGATTAAAAGATAAACATTTAATAAAGGAAAATAAATTGTTTTGGAAATACTATTTGGATCTTTTAATAAAGACTTTGTTTTCAAATGAAAAGGTGAGCCAAATTAATTTTGGCCAAGCTTTTTAATAAAATATTTGTTTTGATAAAATGAATAAAGGTTTATTTAAATAAAATAATGAGGTTTAAATATCCAAATTTTATTTAAGTAAAACTTTTCCATTTTTGAACACCAAGTATTTTATTACTACTTTGAAATCTTTTATTAAAAGGTTTTGCTTTGATTAAAATGAGTAAAGGTTTATTTAAATAAAATAATAAGGATTTAAATATCCAATTTTATTTAAGTAAAGGCTTTCCCATTTTAATTAAACACAAAACTTATTTATTTATTTAAATAAGTTTCCAAGTATTCTTTTATTTTCAAATAAAACCTATAAAGGTTTGGTTTTGAAAATAATTCGGATTTCAAATGGAAATTTTATTTAAATAAATCAAACCCTATTTTTATTAAATAACTAAAGATCCATTTTATTTAATTAATAAATGGATCCTAATTTAAAAATAAAAATATTATTTTATTTTTGAGATTTGGAATATGTTGAAAAAAGCGAGAACCAAATTCAGAGTACAAAAGTTAGTGTTTGATTGAATTGTTTGAATTTGTTTAATTGTTTGAAATTCAAAACAGAAAAAGAATTAAGAAAGGAAAAATTTGAAAAAAGGAAGCAGACCAGCCCATTAGGACTGGCATGGCTTATGACGACCCTTCCCTATTTACCTCTCTTTTGTACGCTTGAGAAAAACTTTTGGCACAAATAGTTAACCCACCACCGGAAGTAGCAGTACAGACCCTTCTCCTCTCACTCACTCGTTCGTGGGCAGGCGACCCCACCTCCTCTCTACTCCTCCCCAGAACCGTTTTCCTCCGCTTTCGAAGGAAACCTACCTGCTTGAGAGACTATGGTGGACCCTCTCTCCTCCTTTCTTTTTTTCCAGGTGGCACGGGTGGACCCGCCCACCTTTACTGTTCTTCGTCCACACCCTGCGACCTATTCTTCCCCCCTCACACCATGCCTTCGTTTCCTGCTGTAACCCAGGCATCAATTCGCATGTAACTTCGGCCACACTTAACTTTCGCGATGAGACCACGCCCATTTAACCGCCTCACTCTCTCTCTGTCATTTACGCCCAGACCACTCCCCTCTCTCTTGCCCCTAAAGGCGCCATGTCCTCTGCACTGCCACGTCACCGGCAGAGAGCTCCTCCTTAATTCAATAAAGCCCAGCCACTGCCTTGCCTCCCCGACACCTAATAGCTTCTCCATCCACTAGGCGCTTCACCTTGTATCTTCCGTTCAACATGGTGCCCTGAAACCTAACGTAACCGTACGAACTTTAACGCATTACCGCCGTAAAATGCTTCCTCTCCCGGCGAAGCCGCAGGTAAATTCCGGCCGCCCCTTTCCCTCTTGTTCATGCACCATTGACCTTGCCTTGGACCAGCGCATCTAACGTGTCTTCACCTTTGCCTTGGGTGAACCACAGCACGGCGTCCTGACGACCACCCAGCTTTTTGCCAGCGCCCTTGGTCCTCCACCTCCTGCGAGCAATCGCGGTCGCGCCAAAGCGCCCCTACGCCCGACCAACACCTCCCGAGCATCACTGCTTGACCCCACAGGCCGGTGAGCAACTCCTCTATCTCCCTCTACCCCTGTGCGTCGCCTCCGTGGGTCCCGACCGACGACGCTCCGCTTACGCTTCGGTATGCATAGTAACCGCCGACTTTTTAGGTCAAACTCGCCGAAGCACCGTTGGAGTCTAGATCTAGCGCTCACGATTAGTTCACTTAACACCGAGGAGGTATGTCCTCTGGACCCACCACGATCACTTTTAGATCTAGCGTTCCACGTTGCCGATCCGGCCGAACGAGTGGGCCGAACAAGAACCTGACGGCGTTAGGCACTAGATACATTTAAAAGAAATTTGAAAACTAGATTGTTGCAAACTTCATACCCTTGTATCTTTTGATCCACATCGTCCAAAAATTACAAATTTTATGTTGTTGGAATCAACCAGAAGACGAGAACCCTGACCAACCCTGCCCTTGGTTTAGAAAATAGTATTTGTTAACTTGTTTAACTTTGCAGATTCTTTTGACAGCTTGCTAACATTAGGAAAATTACCATTTAAAAATGTTTTAAGGTTTAAAAGAAACCTTTGCAGAATTGGTTTTGTTGTGGGTGACCTTACCTAACCCTGAACCAACCCATAGTTTGGAAAATGATTTTTTGTAAAGAGTTTAGAGTGGATTCTAATTGGTTGTAGTCCATTCTAGCCAAACAAACTATTGTTTTTGTTTACATGGCTTTTTGTAAAAGAAAACTTTGAAAATGGTTTCGAAACCCGAGCCTACTTACCCAAACACCAAGTTTTGCAATAGCAACTCATTTAGTGAACCCTATAGAGTTAATTGCCTTACGGAAAAACATCTCTTCACCCCCATAAGAGCCTTACTTTGTCTTGAAAGTGGTTTTGAGGTGAAACCTTTTTACCAACAACTTTTTGCTTTGGTAAATGACCAATTTGGATCTTACAAAGAATAGGAATCTAATAGAGACCCTCTTTTGCAATTTGCTTAGCCACTTTAGAAAATGACGATAATAGGTGTGCCCAAATGTGTCTACTGACCCATTAAGAACCACTTTTCCAAACAAAACAAAGCTTGGCATGCTTGCATGCATTACTTGACTTTGCCATTTTAGTGGTGGCCAATACCTGACCAATTTGGAACCTACACAAGTTTAGAAGCCTAGTGAAGACCGATTCTTACAATAGAACCAACCTTTGCATGCTTTATGCATGACTTAGATCCCAGCTACTTTTATTATGCAAGAAATTGTTTGTTGCGACTTTGGTTTTGGAATGTGAATTGAATTGTGTTTTAACTTGTTGACTTGTAGAGAAGTGCGAGACTAGCAAGATCAAGGAGTGAACCTACTTACCCTCTACCAAAAAGGCAGAGTGATACTTCATACTATCTGTCCCATTATTTTTACTATGCATTAGTGTTTTTTTTTTGCTAAGTAAAAACATGGTTTTATTTTGCTAAGTATAGACCTTACTATATTTAGCACCCTAGTAGGTAAACCTTAGTGGAAATTTTCCTAGGAAGTTAAGAATCTCTACTATCAAGCAGCCTAATAATAAGCATGGGTGGGAAATATATTCACACTATGGAAAAATATTAGAATCTGGACTTGTGTTTATTTTAACAAACAACTAAGTTAATAGATCTCCTGGGTAGATGGGACTTATGGTGGTTTTGGTGGAGTGGTTCACAAGGCCCATAATACATGGTTTACCTTGAGTGTATCTCACTTTGGATAGCCACGAGCAAAGATTTGAGATGTCAAATGTTGAGAAACTTCAGTGCAACAACAGCAATATGGGCTCTGCCATGATTTGATCATATAGGTTACAGAACTTAGCCATATGGACAGTGGGTGAAGGTGCTGATGGGTTGGGCAATGCATGATGAATTACAGAAGCTTCGAAGATGTATGTACGGGAAATATGTAAGTCTTGTGAGGAAAGTGCACCACCTACAGTGTAAATCTAAGTACTTAGCCATGTCACGAAGAGAGTAAAAGGACAGAATTTTTTTGAGCATCAAGACATGGAAGCAATCAGGGAATCTCATCACTCAATTCCTAAATGAATTTTGTGGGTGAACAAGGGTTGTGTGAAATTCTTTAATCTTTGGTGGAGATGGCTTAGTGCAAAATCTACTTAGGTGGGAAAATTGTTTTACAAGAAAATCTTCAGTCTTGATTAGTGATGCTTTTTGCTTGAGAGGGATCTTCAGTGTGATTGACGGTAGATACCTTGAGTAACGGTTTTACTTAAATAATAGAAACTTAGTATTTTCAAAATGATAGGGAAAATCGTTTTTGAAACAATACAAGCACCTCAACTCCACTTGGCCAAAATCATATAGATGATAGACTCACACTATACTACCGAAGTACATCACTTGCGCGTACAATTCCAATGTAATGACCTTGTGGCTGTAACCTTAATGATACGGGGGTTTGATTGATTTTAGTGAATGATTAGTTGATTAGGATTTACAAAGAAGTCTGACCAACATGCACTTTGTGCTTTGAAGATGAAGGACCCGACTATAGTTATTACGCTGCAGTAACAATGTAATAATATATGAGCTATGTTTGATGTCAGCCAAAATTAAGTTCTTCCTGGTTTATAGAAGTTGTATTATGACCTTTGTTTCTTACGTGTACAGCCGTGGATGCTTATGTCTAGGGGCCATATTATGGCTCTGGGGGACTGATCTTAAGGAGTTGGAGCACATTTCAATGGCGTTTCTTTCCATAGCTTTGCACGTGGATCCACTAGAGTGCGTGGCGGCGTTTTCACAAACCACATATGGATCCATGAGGTCATTACGTGTTGTTTCACAACCGCCTGGATTAACCGTGGCATTTTTGTGTGTTATTCCTACAAACCACATATGGATCAACCAGTGTCATTGCATGTGTGTGTTCATGAACCACATATGGATCCACTAGTGTTCATTGCATGTGTTCTTTCCAC